>OY744517.1:2079223-2199223 GCA_963556195.1 Sepiola atlantica | reverse complement strand
TGTTGCATTTTTCATCCTCTTCAAATTTGGATAAATTTCAATACTTTCCATGTTCAATTAAAATTATTTGAGAAAAATGTTTCCTTGGATTCCATACAGGTTGATTTGAAATAAAAGTAAATGCTATAAAGTTATTTATTTTTTGTGCGTGTGATTTCTTTCTGTTAGTTTTGAAACAGATTTTTAAAGATCGCTCGTTTGACAACCCATAAACATGATTAATGTCATAAATATTATTCATATTTATGGGTTAACATTTGTGAAAAATCATATGAACATGTTCAAATGCAAGAAAGTAAATATAAAAATAAAAAGTAGGTAACAAATGATTACTTGCTGTAAACTGATTGTCATTTTTAAAAACAAATGACCACCACACTCCCACCAATTCCCACCTGGTGCTAATAAAGTTTGGCATGAATTGGTTGTGACAAGCATTCATCATTACTTGCCTACTAACAACAATAATAAAATGAATCTGGTATTTTCCTACCTTGAAATATGACAGTGTTGTCACTTGTATAAAGTTTTATATAAAATTGTCAGCTGAATTCGGAAATCAATCTAAAATGGTTGCTAGTAATCTTGAGAAAAAAAGCCGATTTTTTAAAACAATATTTTGATAATTTCTATAATGAATGTTTCATTGTCATTTTTTGTTTGCTCACCTGTTATGAAAATGGTAAAAACCGGCTGTTAAGTTCACAAATCTTGAATTACTGACAGAAAATTTAGGTAAAATGTTTCTCTTAAATGTTCAAATTATCTGTTTTAATTTTGAAGAAAACGTAATTGGCTAAAAGTCGAGATATGCGGATCGAATACTTTATTTGATATTCAAGGAATCAACAGATAATCTGTTCATATCCAAATCCAATGAGTCACAGGAATTGTCTGGTAAATGTTTTGTTGAATGACAAACATGAAAAGGAGGCAAATTGTAAAAACCTTTTTGTGCATTGGAACAGATTTATTTCAACTGATTTTGCATTAGATGAGAGGAAAAAAAAACGATAAATAATTGATTAAAATTAAAATCATTTTCTAATGAATAATATATGAATTATTAAACATTTTTGTAAAGATATTCTGTAAATATTTCTTTCAATCGATTGACATTGATCTTTCTTCAACAACACAATCACCTTTGCTTCTTCTTCCTTTTTTTCTTGTCGGTAAATTATGAACCAGTAAAATACAAAAACATCTCATAAAGGTTTGAATAATATATGACCAAGACATTTTTTCGCTTGATGATAAAACTTTTGAGTTAAAATCTAAATAATTTACGTCAACTTTTATTGTTAATTCTGGAGAGATTTACTGCTGTTATATTTTTCTCTATGAACTTTTCCTATGATTTATATGCCCCCTGTTCCATCAACACTACATTAGTGCAATATAAAATAAGACACACACATCAGTTGTAGATATATTTTATGAAATTGTAAATTTTTGAATTAAAAACTTAGAATTAAAGTTTATTGTAAATTAATTTCTTTTATAAAGATAATTTACTCATTTTTGATTAACAAAAATGATTTTTTCATAATTTAAAATATTTCGTAATATTTTGTTTTAGGTAAAGATTAAGGAATCCATAATTATTTCATATCTTTCCTAAGTTTTGACAAAAAAATTTGACAATTACAAATCGCTAATGATAATCATATTTGATACTCAGTGTTTGAGTTTCAGAAAAATATATTAATGGCAAATCTAAAAAAAACAACAACTCAAACTATTTAATTACTTAATTAAAACAGGGTTTTATTTAAGTATTTTAAACTGAGAAGAAATCTTGTTTTTCATTATTTTATTACTTTTAAATAACTTCGGTTGGGTGTCTCTCTTGTCCAATGACAAGAAGACATGTACATGGAATGGATGCATACCATTTCCATCTTCAATGGTTTGCAAATATTATTTGTTTCATCTCAACAAACATTCAGAATTAATCTTTTAGAAAGTCTGTATTTTTTGTGTCTTTTACTAAACGATTTCCTTTTTTTCCCCTCTGTATCGCAACTAATACTGTTTAATAGACTTTACTTATAATAAATGTTCTTTAAGAAATATTGTGTTATCTTTGAAATTCATTTTTTACTTTCTAAGATTGAAAAAATATAAACCGTTTCATTTCTTTTTCCTAATGAAATATTTTTGCTTTTCATGTATAAAAATGTTCTTAAATATTTAAAAAAAATACTAATCATTACATATGAACCTGTGATAATTAACAGAAATAGTTCTTGAGAAGTAATAAAAATAATAATCAAATAAGTTTAAACAATATGCAATAACTTTTCTTTGTTAGAACATGTTTTTTTTTCAGTACTTTTTAGTGTCATTTAATTAAAAATAAAAATGGGTTATTACTACAAAATAACCCATTTTTATTTTTAATTATTTTAATAATTTGTCAAAAATCGACTAATTGTTTAATTTTAATAAAATTTTGGTAATTATGTAAAAAATGTATCTAAAAAGATTTTTGTTAAAGATTTTTTCATGTTTTTTTTTTAAATTTGCTGATTCACTTTAAGAAAAAGTTCATCGCTCATGCTTACATATTTCAAAATTATGTCTTTAAATAATTTTATAATGCAGGATTAAGAATTAAAAAAAAAAATTTTTTTAAATAAAAAAATTGTTTGAAAGTTTTTAATATCAAATTTATTTGTAAAATTCATTCTTAATTCTTACAAAACATGTTCATGCTTGGGATTTTATTAAAAACTAAACTAGTGCGACCTGTGCAGGAAAATTGAAGAACCCAAGAGACTCATCCTCTCACCTCTGAATCTCATAAATATTTTAACTCGATTTTTTAATTATAATTAAGTTATAAATATTAATGGTAGCATTCTATAAGTATTACATTTGTAAATAATAATGAATATTTAAACGTTTGTATTAGTTCATAACTATGATCAAGCATCCTCGTGACATATATAGAGAGGCGAGAAATTCTTTTTTTTTAAAATAATTGTGTCTATACATAAACACTGAAAGGAAAGTAATATTTGACATGAATAAAAAACAAAAAAAACGCCTGACTTTCATTAACATTAACTCTAAGTTTCAGTGGCAATACAAAAAAAAAAGAAGACAGAAACTGTGCACATTTAATGAGCATAATTGAACCATTAAAAGTCTATTTATCATCTGAGAGACTGTTCAAAGTCAATTTACCCCAAAATAACCTGGTTGGTACTGTCGACACTCCCTTAAAAATGAGAGCGCCTCAGGTGACAGGAAATTAACCCATCTTCCTTTGGAAATGAGGTGGATGACCTCCCATTACCTTTTAAATTACCATTTAATTCTAAATAACGCAAAAGCGCTGTATTTCTTTCCTGACATTAACCCTGAGTTTGGGTGGCAATACAGGAAAAAAAAAGACGGCAGTGGGCATAACAGAACCGTTAAAGGTCAATTTCCTCCCAAATAGTCTGGTTGGTTTCGTTGACACTACCTCACAGATGAAAGCACCTAAGGCAACAGACATTAACCTCTAAAAGTAGGTGATAATGCCTGGAAGGATGACCACCCGTTATCTTTGCAGCTATAATGAATTCTAAATAACATGAAAGTGCTGTTTCATTATACCGTCTTTCTCTTTTATAGATGACAAAGAAGGCATTTTGCATTTCATTGTTTATAAATAAACCAATTTCATTGTTTATAAATAAACCAATGCTTACAATTGGGCTTAAATGTGTAAGTAAAGTAAGTTTTGTAAAGATATCGATTTTTCCAAGTAGGATTTCCATTTCAAAAAATAATTCATTGAGTTGTCTTGAAGTTCCCATGAACGGCTAGTGTGAAAAGTACTTACAGTATAATAGTTATTATGTGTGTATGTTATATAATAGTTATTATGTGTGTGTGTTATATAATAGTTATTATGTGTGTGTGTTATACAATAGTTATTATGTGTGTGTGTTATATAATAGTTATGTGTGTGTGTTATATAATAGTTATTATGTGTGTATGTTATATAATAGTTATTATGTGTGTATGTTATATAATAGTTATTATGTGTGTATGTTATATAATAGTTATTATGTGTGTATGTTATACAATAGTTATTATGTGTGTATGTTATATAATAGTTATTATGTGTGTATGTTATATAATAGTTATTATGTGTGTATGTTATACAATAGTTATTATGTGTGTATGTTATATAATAGTTATGTGTGTATGTTATACAATAGTTATTATGTGTGTATGTTATATAATAGTTATTATTTGTGTGTGTTATATAATAGTTATTATTTGTGTGTTATACAATAGTTATTATTTGTGTATGTTATATAATAGTTATTATGTGTGTATGTTATATAATAGTTATTATGTGTGTATGTTATATAATAGTTATTATGTGTGTATGTTATACAATAGTTATTATGTGTGTATGTTATACAATAGTTATTATGTGTGTATGTTATATAATAGTTATGTGTGTATGTTATACAATAGTTATTATGTGTGTGTGTTATATAATAGTTATTATTTGTGTGTGTTATATAATAGTTATTATTTGTGTGTGTTATACAATAGTTATTATTTGTGTGTGTTATACAATAGTTATTATTTGTGTGTGTTATACAATAGTTATTATGTGTGTGTGTTATACAATAGTTATTATGTGTGTGTGTTATACAATAGTTATTATGTGTGTGTGTTATACAATAGTTATTATGTGTGTGTGTTATATAATAGTTATTATGTGTGTGTGTTATACAATAGTTATTATGTGTGTGTGTTATATAATAGTTATTATGTGTGTGTGTTATACAATAGTTATTATGTGTGTGTGTTATATAATAGTTATTATGTGTGTGTGTTATATAATAGTTATTATGTGTGTGTGTTATACAATAGTTATTATGTGTGTGTGTTATACAATAGTTATTATGTGTGTGTGTTATACAATAGTTATTATGTGTGTGTGTTATACAATAGTTATTATGTGTGTGTGTTATATAATAGTTATTATGTGTGTGTGTTATACAATAGTTATTATGTGTGTGTGTTATACAATAGTTATTATGTGTGTGTGTTATATAATAGTTATTATGTGTGTGTGTTATATAATAGTTATTATGTGTGTGTGTTATATAATAGTTATTATGTGTGTGTGTTATACAATAGTTATTATGTGTGTATGTTATACAATAGTTATTATGTGTGTGTGTTATATAATAGTTATTATGTGTGTGTTATACAATAGTTATTATGTGTGTGTGTTATACAATAGTTATTATGTGTGTGTGTTATACAATAGTTATTATGTGTGTGTGTTATATAATAGTTATTATGTGTGTGTGTTATATAATAGTTATTATGTGTGTGTGTTATATAATAGTTATTATGTGTGTGTGTTATATAATAGTTATTATGTGTGTGTGTTATATAATAGTTATTATGTGTGTGTGTTATACAATAGTTATTATGTGTGTGTGTTATACAATAGTTATTATGTGTGTGTGTTATATAATAGTTATTATGTGTGTGTGTTATATAATAGTTATTATGTGTGTGTGTTATATAATAGTTATTATGTGTGTGTGTTATATAATAGTTATTATGTGTGTGTGTTATACAATAGTTATTATGTGTGTGTGTTATACAATAGTTATTATGTGTGTGTGTTATACAATAGTTATTATGTGTGTATGTTATACAATAGTTATTATGTGTGTGTGTTATATAATAGTTATTATGTGTGTGTTATATAATAGTTATTATGTGTGTGTTATACAATAGTTATTATGTGTGTGTGTTATACAATAGTTATTATGTGTGTGTGTTATATAATAGTTATTATGTGTGTTATATAATAGTTATTATGTGTGTGTGTTATATAATAGTTATTATGTGTGTGTGTTATATAATAGTTATTATGTGTGTGTGTTATATAATAGTTATTATGTGTGTGTGTTATATAATAGTTATTATGTGTGTGTGTTATACAATAGTTATTATGTGTGTATGTTATACAATAGTTATTATGTGTGTGTGTTATATAATAGTTATTATGTGTGTGTTATACAATAGTTATTATGTGTGTGTGTTATACAATAGTTATTATGTGTGTGTGTTATACAATAGTTATTATGTGTGTGTGTTATATAATAGTTATTATGTGTGTGTGTTATATAATAGTTATTATGTGTGTGTGTTATATAATAGTTATTATGTGTGTGTGTTATATAATAGTTATTATGTGTGTGTGTTATATAATAGTTATTATGTGTGTGTGTTATACAATAGTTATTATGTGTGTGTGTTATACAATAGTTATTATGTGTGTGTGTTATATAATAGTTATTATGTGTGTGTGTTATATAATAGTTATTATGTGTGTGTGTTATATAATAGTTATTATGTGTGTGTGTTATATAATAGTTATTATGTGTGTGTGTTATACAATAGTTATTATGTGTGTGTGTTATACAATAGTTATTATGTGTGTGTGTTATACAATAGTTATTATGTGTGTATGTTATACAATAGTTATTATGTGTGTGTGTTATATAATAGTTATTATGTGTGTGTTATATAATAGTTATTATGTGTGTGTTATACAATAGTTATTATGTGTGTGTGTTATACAATAGTTATTATGTGTGTGTGTTATATAATAGTTATTATGTGTGTTATATAATAGTTATTATGTGTGTGTGTTATATAATAGTTATTATGTGTGTGTGTTATATAATAGTTATTATGTGTGTGTGTTATACAATAGTTATTATGTGTGTATGTTATATAATAGTTATTATGTGTGTATGTTATATAATAGTTATTATGTGTGTATGTTATATAATAGTTATTATGTGTGTATGTTATACAATAGTTATTATGTGTGTATGTTATACAATAGTTATTATGTGTGTATGTTATATAATAGTTATTATGTGTGTATGTTATATAATAGTTATTATGTGTGTATGTTATACAATAGTTATTATGTGTGTATGTTATATAATAGTTATGTGTGTATGTTATACAATAGTTATTATGTGTGTATGTTATATAATAGTTATTATTTGTGTGTGTTATATAATAGTTATTATTTGTGTGTGTTATATAATAGTTATTATTTGTGTGTGTTATACAATAGTTATTATTTGTGTGTGTTATACAATAGTTATTATGTGTGTGTGTTATACAATAGTTATTATGTGTGTATGTTATATAATAGTTATTATGTGTGTGTTATACAATAGTTATTATGTGTGTGTGTTATACAATAGTTATTATGTGTCTATGTTATACAATAGTTATTATGTGTGTGTGTTATACAATAGTTATTATGTGTGTGTTATACAATAGTTATTATGTGTGTATGTTATATAATAGTTATTATGTGTGTGTTATACAATAGTTATTATGTGTGTATGTTATATAATAGTTATTATGTGTGTGTTATACAATAGTTATTATGTGTGTGTGTTATACAATAGTTATTATGTGTCTATGTTATACAATAGTTATTATGTGTGTGTTATACAATAGTTATTATGTGTGTGTGTTATACAATAGTTATTATGTGTGTATGTTATATAATAGTTATTATGTGTGTGTGTTATATAATAGTTATTATGTGTGTGTGTTATATAATAGTTATTATGTGTGTGTGTTATATAATAGTTATTATGTGTGTGTGTTATATAATAGTTATTATGTGTGTGTGTTATATAATAGTTATTATGTGTGTGTGTTATATAATAGTTATTATGTGTGTGTGTTATACAATAGTTATTATGTGTGTGTGTTATACAATAGTTATTATGTGTGTGTGTTATACAATAGTTATTATGTGTGTGTGTTATACAATAGTTATTATGTGTGTGTGTTATATAATAGTTATTATGTGTGTATGTTATATAATAGTTATTATGTGTGTGTGTTATATAATAGTTATTATGTGTGTGTGTTATACAATAGTTATTATGTGTGTGTGTTATACAATAGTTATTATGTGTGTGTGTTATACAATAGTTATTATGTGTGTGTGTTATACAATAGTTATTATGTGTGTGTGTTATACAATAGTTATTATGTGTGTGTGTTATATAATAGTTATTATGTGTGTGTTATATAATAGTTATGTGTGTATGTTATATAGAATGTAGTAAAAGAAGAAACAAAGAAAACCGCATTGTTTATGTAAAAATAATTTCGCTGAATACCTATGTGATATTCCGTCAATTGGGATTATAAAAGAAAGTGAATATTCATCACATATGTATGTCTCTCAAAATCAAACTTTTCTACACGGGTGACCTCGATAGACTTTGAGTCATTTGTCACTCTGATAGTTCACACATGGTTACTTGACCATAGATTTTTCAATCAATCAATATAAACCCCCTCAAAATTTATCACGAAATATTAAAGAGATTCCCAAGAAAAATCACTAAAAAATTCATTCCCTTTCCAAAAAAACTTGGTTATAGAAAAAAATGAATTGTAAATATAGATTATTAATACCACACGATTAATATTATTTTTTTTTAATCACATAGTTCAAACATTATATAGTGACCATTTCAAGATAAAAATTCAACTAAATAACTGTATGAAACTTAATAAAATAAAACATTTACTTATTATTTTAAGTCATGAAGTGTTAAGATCATTTAAAATTTATTTAAAAGTTAATTACAAAATACTGCTTTTTTTATTGAACTTTTAACTCGATTCTCTTTTGTTATATAGTTTAATACATGAGTTTTATCTAGTTTTTATTTTAATATACAAAATCAAGAGACTGTAAAAACGATTTTTCTAAAAACTCAAAAAATTATTGCTAATTATAAAAATAGTTATCAATATTTTTTCAATGAAAATATTAAAATCATTTTCAATATGATTCTGATTCTATAAAAGATTAAAACTAATAAACTGTGTGCGGTTTCAATCTAAAATCAAGTAAATCTACCAATTCTAAAAATAGCCAAATGCTGAATTACATGTCATTCTCATTTTAACGTTTTTGTTTTTGTGTAAAATCTGGTGAGACTTTTGAAATGTCTTCATTTTAATTAAGAAAAATATATAGATTTAAAATTGAAAGAAAGACATAAAAGAAAGACATAAAAGATTGCAATTCACTTTAAAAAAGAACAGGAAAATATTTACATTTTCATTGATTTATTTTGAATTAACATTTTTTTTTTATCTTACTGCAAAATTTCTTGAAAAAAGAATTTCTGCAAGGAAACATTTAATAATCAGTATTTACATTGATTTTTTTTGGTGGGGGGGGGGGGGGGGCGATCTACATTGATATTTTTATTTCTATGTTTCAGCTGATGTGCTCTCAGGCCTTCTTCATGTGTTTTCTTTATTTATGTACAGCAATGTTTTTTTCAGTGTTTAAATATGATTGGGATTGATTATTTGTATATGTTGATGTCTTTTATACACTTAAATTTGATTATAACATAAGTAGTCATGTAAATTATGACATGCATGTTTTTATACTTAAAGAAATTTAATAGCAAAGGAGTAAAAAAAAAAAATCTCTAAATCCACATAACGAACTAGAGGGCACATTGGTTGAAATGTAATTGAAATCTCAATGTTGATGAGGACAATAGTCTGAATAAAAAGCCTGTAAATAATGATGGAACTTGTCATGCCAAAAATTTAGAGAAAAAGGATTTCTAAATGAGTCATTAGAATAAAGTTTTTCTGAGGTTTTGGGTGTTGTGTGTTCTGGCCACCAATCAGTTTTAACCTTCCATTTGTTTGACATGAGATTGCTGCTATTCCCATGAAGTTCTCATGGAATGATTGAACTTAACTGGAACTGAGTTAGGTGGATGTGCAGCCACGGACTGAAGAGAGGCTTGACGTCGTGGAATTGGGCGAGATCTTTGCAGAGAAATCATGAAGTCATCACAACCAAAGCTTCGCAAATGCGATCTGAAAAAGACAGCGAAAAAATGAGGATCCATTTATTTTTCCATATTCTCCATGAATAAAATTATTTTACATTGAAAATGTCGAAATAATCTTGATGTTAAAAAGTGATTATAAGAATGATTCGTGCTACACATGAAATCTTTAGACCAACAAAACATTTAGGAGAAAGAATGTCATGAGATTTTCAAAATATTCGTTCGATTATCAATATTTGAACGTGTTATTCAATTTTGTTTAACAGCTGAAACACTAATCCCAATTCACAAATCATGATGAAAAGCTCTTTAGAAATTAAGTTTTCTAAAAAGTACATTTGTGAAAGAACTGAATGGAATTTATTAAAGTTAAGTCGACTGCTAAAAAAAATTTTAAAAACATAGAAAAAAATATGCTCCCTCTGGTGGCATATTTTTTCTAGCCTTGGAGGATAATATACTAAATGCACGTATTCTACACTGACCCCTAAGAAGGAGGTAATGACTGAGAGTATAGTTAAATTTCTGTGGAAAAAAGGAAGAAAATTGGATGTTCTTAGTTTACATTCTACAATTAAATCGTCTGGTGATTCCTTATTAATCAAACCAATGAATATTCATATAATCATGCATTATGATTATTATTGAAATTAACAGAAAAATTCAATGTGCAATGCATTTATTTTTTTACTGATGATGAGTAACCATTTATCAAGGCTAAAAGCCACTCAAGGATAAGGGTTAGTCAACTGAATAGATTGTCAGTTGAAAGATGAAGAATACTGTGTAGGGATTGAAAATGATGAATGAAATTAATATTTGGTTACTTATGGGGACGGTTTAGGACATTGAACTTGAAAACAACTAAGCATTCTCGTGGTAACATGTTCTGCAGATGGGAAGTCCTTGAAAAGAAACTTTGTTCGATGTGAGACACACTGATGTAAAAAAGAAAATTCTTTGCAGTTGTGGTAGGAAGACATGTTCTTATTAACATTGTACACGAAGGAACCAAGGCTTAAAGCTCAGTCTAGCCCTTTTTATGGAAATAACGAAGAAAGACTAGCGATAAAGGGGCTGTAGAGAACAGCATAGACGACCCCCCCACTAGATTACAAAGTCGAGTTTTGAACTGTGTCAACGGATGAAAGAATGCTCTAAGCGACACCTTGCCAGATGTGGAAACGGTACTCCAACTTAGAATATATCTAGGTCTTGTAAAGGTAGAGTATTGCCTCAGGAGTCTGTACTTTTGGAACGGTACAAAGATCCAACCATTCTTTCAGCAACCTTAGAAATAGATTCGATAGAGGTCTTTCATTTTAGATCTGGTATGAAATTCAGTCCTAGGAGTTTATCAAAAAAGGGGGCTTTCCAGAGCAGATAATTATTCATTTTAACTGGAACCGAAAAAAAGGATCTGAATGTTGGTAGTGAAAGGAGAGAAGCTTGGTTTTGGAAGTCTTAAAATTTGCCCACATTGCGCCACATGCTAGAGATCAGGAGCGAGAGAATCAGCAAGATTTTGATACTCAATGCTCTTTATAGTGTTTATCGTCTATGAAAAATAGTCAATTTTGTATATCAGGATAAAATTAGGGTAAAATTGTTGTAGATTGACACTGTTTGCTACACTACCCCCCCCCCCCCCCCCGGTTTGAGATTCTACTTTTTTAGGCAATTACGTTTGAACACCCGGAAAAACTTGACAGAAAGAAAAAAACAGGAAAACAATTAATTTACAATTTAACGTGGGGGATCGGTTTCACATATAAATTTAAGGTACAAATGATCCCTCATTTTCGTGTTGTTCTTGCGTTTTAGGGCAGAAACCAATTTTTTTATTTTATTTTGCTATGTCAGATAAATTGTGTGTGTTTTTTTGGGGGGAGATTCTACTTTTTTAGGCTATTACGTGTCGTTTTATGACCTTGCCACTCGGTTAGTGGTAAAAAGATTTAGTTAATTTCCTTAAAAAGTTAGAATGATCCGGAAATGGGAGATTATTTTACGTTACATTTTTCTACGAAACTGATCCCCACTCAAAATTCTTAAATAATTTTTTTTTGTTTTTGTGTGTTCATGCGTACTTGTCTAAAATAAGTACTTAGAAACTTGTGGGGGGATAACAGCGTGTTAATCTACAAATTTATCAAAATTAGATTGCTTAGAAGCATTGAAATTACGGAAATTATCGATCGATAACATGCTGATATTATGTATTTTATTACAATTGCGATCTCCTAAAGCAGACGATGAATTTTTATATACATTTTCGATTGCTTGTTTAAAACGGAAAAAAAAAAAAAATTCTAGCATCTCTCTCTCTCTTGACACTCAGTAATTTCCTAAATAATAAAGTCCTGATCTACAAAATAGCAAAAATAAAATAAACAGCAAAAGTGTGATGTTATTTTGTAAATATAAAATCGAAAAATGTTTTCTCTTTGATTGTTTACATATTCCTTCTTCGCTGGAGACAACCATCTTGATTTATAACAAATGCTACGATGGCTGCCATTGGTTGATTTTCAATATAAGATGTATTGTGATTGGCTACTTTTTGTACGAAGCCATCTAAAAAGTCAGCATCTAATTTGAAGATTAAAATTCAAATTATTAATTAATGCACCAACATCTTGTATGCGAAAAGTTTCCCAATATTTCTTATGATTTTATACATATTATATCCAAAAATAATCCCTATCCTTTTAGTAAAAGTGATAATTTTCTCCTTGGGCTGATGGCCTAATTACTGGAGTGAATTCATCTAACAATATGTCAGTGGATGACGTGCCAAGACATGTTTCGGAAATTTGTGGAAAATAGGAGGAGCGGTGACTTACTAGAGTGTGGCTGCTGGCGACTGAGGATGTTCTTCCAAACATCTAAGACGAGGACGGTTGTCGCAGAGAATTTATATCAGTAGGGGATGGCGTTCAATTGTTATAAAAACCTTCCTCACTACTGAAGAGCGTTAGTCGTCAATTTGTCTCCACAGAAGGAAGTTTTTTTTTGTTTTTTTTTGCACCCTTGCTCTTCGGCTAGCTTCACTCTTGGTTACCTCTGATTTTTTTTTTTTTTTACATTTTGCGAAAAAAATAAAAACGCGACACTACTTCCTGAAGGAAGAACGTATAACTTTAGCAACGGTTTGATATATTGAGTCTTGTTGTTCACCTTCCCTGTTGAGATATTGAGGCTTCTAACACACCTACTGTTGCAGATTCCAGGGAGCAGCACCTTACAAGGATCTCTATTCTGAAGATGAAAATTTACGGAAGGCTCTGATTGTCCCATGGATCGGAAATTACTTCTGCTATATTCTCAGTATTTCACCGGAAAATTTTGGAGTACATCAATGAAATAGAGATAGTCATCTGCAAACATCAGATTTCCTGCATATCTGATGAGGAGAGAGAGCAAATGGAATCGGATTGGTTAAACTCTCAAATGTCTATACAAAAGGAATTAGAAGATCTCTGTTCCTCTCTACATCTGCCAAAGCCCAGTGGATATTTGGACCAACAGTCCCTTCCATATACGTCGGAATCTACCCCGAATAGAACTCATTCATCGTTTTCAGTGAGACTCCCCCAGGTGCAGATCACGGGACCCACGTTTAGCAGTTGTGAAATGGAGAACGACCGAATGAGTTTCCACAACTTTTTGTCCCGATTTGAAAATTGTGTCGCGGGCATGGCAAACGATGCGTAGAAATTGAATTTCTTAAAATGCTGCTTGTCTGAGAGACCTCTGCTGTTGATTAATCACTTGAGTGGTGCCAATGCAAATTATCAGCAGGTGCTCTCAGTATTAAAAAAGGAATATCTACATGTCAATGACATCATTGACAAGATTTTCCAAGATATCATCGATTTCTCTCCCAAAAGGGAGAGTTCTTATGCTGATCTTGGGGGTTTCATTGGCAGGACTGCTTCGATCTTGGAAGAGTTGGCCCACTCACTTTCTTGCGACTTCTCTGAAGATGATTCGGCAGGAGTCCGACTAATGGCCAAACTTCTGTTCTTGAAATTTCCAAGAGAGTTAAAAGGAGAGCTGATTCTATTATGCGGAAGTAGAATTCCATCTCTGTCTTACTGCGAGACACCAGTGAGGCAATCAAACGCCTGCAAATTAAAGGCGGCAAAGTGCCTGGTCCTTCCCTAGGGATTAATCAAAGTAATCCACGTGTAACTTTCTCTAAATCCAGAGGATCCACTACCCACCGAGATGCCTCTTTCCAGGTTGTTTCGGATTTTCAACCTCCCTCTGGGTATTCCAGTAAATTACCTCCTGTCATTTGTGTTACCTTTGGTCGAGGAGGGAAGACTATTTCAGTGAATTGTCTACTGGATACTGGCAGTTGCCGAACTTATTTGTCTGGTGACATCTTGCACTCCTTGGGATCTGTGGTTTCTGATGGATTTGATTGTAGCTTGAAGCTGACTACCCTTCTTGGAGAATGCGAGCGGAAGTTCAAGGAGGTGGTGCTGGAGGTTAATTTAGGATCCAGCTATACTGAGCACTTTCCGGTGCTGGTTGGCGACACATTGGACTTGTCTCTTCGTCTGAAGGGTTGGAGCTTATTGTTGGAGGAGTTCAGGCGGAACGGATGTTCTCTGGCTGGGCAATTTGAATCTGGTACTGATTTGGTCTCTATAGAGGGAATTATGGGACTTGATCTAGTGCAGCATTTGGGTCCCTTGCAATTGGTTCCTTGTCTGCAGGGTCGGGCTGGTCTCATCCCCTTTTTTCCACAGACCATTCATCAGTTCAAGGGGAATCTCTTTTGTTCAACTCTGTAATGGAACATACACCCGAGGTGGAATCAGCTCATGTTTGCTTCGTTCTGGAGGCTGATGCAACCTATGTAGACCCCTTGGTGGATGTCTTTCCCTTCAGCGATGTGGAGAGAGGATTAGAGAGAATGTTCAGCATTGAGTCATTGGGGATTCATGATGGAGAAGAGATCCAGCAGATCCAGAGGTCCATCACCTTCAGGGATAGAAAATATCATGTTGAGTTGCCCTGGTATTTGGACAAACTGGCTCGGGTTCCTTCAAATCATGCAATTGATTTGCACATTCTGGATAATGTTGTCAGAAGCCTGGAAAAGGAGTTGTACCAGGAGTATCTGACAGTGCTCATCCAGCAGAAGCAGGAGGGTAGGAAATACACGTAGCCCCACAAAGATTTGGGGATTACATCTGTATACCTCATTGACCCATTTTTAAGGAGGATCCGGCAGCAACTACTAAGATCGGACCGATATTTAACTGTAGCCTGAAGGCGGGTGGCTCGACTTCACTTAATGAGACTGCTTACTCTGGTGTGAATATGACGGAGAATATGTTGGACTTGCTGATGTCATTCAGATCGAATGATTTTGTCTTGCTCGCAGATATCAGGAAGGCGTTCTTGATGGTTCGTCTTGACCTTGAGGCAGACAGAAACAGGTTTTGTTTTTTTGTTAAAGATGATGACTGCCTTCGATGTTTCTGCTATTCGACCCTGATATTTGGGTTCACCTTCAGCCCCTTTATATTGGGAAGTATCCTGAGGTTTCATACGGTCCAGTACCCCCTAGACGAATGTCGAACAGCGATGGAGGACTAATTTTATGTCGACAACCTTGTGGTGACTGAGTCTGACCCTGTGAAGCTTGCAAGACTTTATTCACAGGTCAGGAAGCATCTGAAAGAGGGCGGATTTGTAGTAACAGCCTTAGGGAGGAGATGAGAAACGATGGTACGTTGAGTGCTCATGAGGATGGATGGGAGATGGTGCTCGGGTACAGGTACGATCCTCTTTCAGAGAAGCTGTGCATTACCCCTGTTAGATGCGATTCAAGTGCATCTATCAAAAGGCGGATCTTTTCTGAATCGGCAAGGGTGTTTGATCCTTTGTCCCTCTGCCTACCGGTGACCATAAGAAGTCGGGTTTTGGTGGGAGAGTTATGGAAGCAGGGTTTTGACTGGGATGATCAAGTTCCTCTGAAATTTCAATCATCTTGGAAGAGCCTTGCGGAGGACCTCTCGGGATTGAGTAATATGCGTTTCAGCAGACAGGCCCGCAATGGGAGCCGATCTGGAGAATTATATCTATTTTGTGATGCCTCAAAGGAAGCATACGGATTTGCTTCCTACTATGTGCAGGACCAGCAATCTGCCTTGATTTTTGCCAAAGCTAAGGTTGCACCGGTAAAGGATAAGACGTTACCCACGTTAGAACTGATGGCTGTTTTTCTTGCTGTGAAGTGTCTGCCAACCATCTTGAATGGATGCAAGGGCATCCCTCCTTCCAGGGTGTGTGTAGCAACGGACGGCCAAATAGTGCTGTCGTGGATTTTGTCAGAAACCATGACAAGCAAAAGTATTTTTGCGAGGAATAGGCTTAAGGATATTTTGCAGATGAGCCTTGCTTTAGATACCAGGTATGGCATCAAACCAACCTTCAGGTATGTCTCCACCACTGAGAATCCTGCAGACCTAGTCACCAGAGGATTAATCTTAAACAAGTTCCAGAGCAACCTCGAATTTTGGTATCACGGTCCCTCTTGTTTGCGTAGCGGTGTCTTCCCATGGCCAGAGCAGGACTTACCCTGCCTTGATGATCAGTGCCAGCAGATCGCCCGTTCCTTGGCGAATTTCACTGTGGTTACGACGGAGGAGTGTCCTTCTATAGTCTCTTTGCAGCGGTTCTAAACATTTACTCGCTTGTTAAAAGTAACCTCCTTGGTGTTCCGATTCATCGGCTTGACAAGGAAAAGGGAAGAAAATTACAACAGAAAAGCTGCACTTTATTTGGTAAAAATCTCTCAGCAGCAGGAATTTGCTAGGGAGTTGGATTGCCTCCAGGATCCCATTGGAAAGTCTGCGCCCAATCGTGGCCATGCGCTTGATCTCTTTCTGGATCAGAAGGGGCTGATCCGCTCTAGTGGACGTCTGGGCAGGTCGTTCATTTTACTTATGAAGTCAAGAATCCCCTGCTGCTAGTCAAGAACCATCATTTTACCCGACTTCTCATCTTGGACTGCCATAACAAGTGTTCCCATCTTGGTGTAGGGTCAACTTTGGCTGAGTTGAGACGTTGTGGCTATTGGGTTCCTCAGGGAAGGCAGGCAGTCAAGGGTGCCTTAACATCATGTACCAAGTGCAAGAAATACAATTCTAGACCTGTACTGCCAGATAACGTAGCCAGCCTACCGCTCCCTCGTGTCGAATTCGAGGTGCCTTATAGGAATACAGGAGTTGACTTCACAAGACATTTTTGCTTAAGTGTAAGGGCAGTACACATCGAGGTGGTTCCTGATATGAGCATCTTGTCTTTTTTTCAAGCCCTGGTTCGATTCACTAAATGTGCATGGTGTTCCGGAATCAATTCTTAGTGATAATGAAAAGACCTTTCTGGGCAGTGGAAGATTGTTTAGCCGTGTTTGTCTCCTTCAGGACTATCAAGACAAGTTTGAGTCCTGCAATATTAGGTGGAAAACAATTCCTCTGTTTTCTCCTTTGGGGGAGCTTGGGAACGTAACATCAAAACTTTAAAATCCTGCCTCTACAAGGTTATTGGTAGAGGTAAGGTCGATTATTATGCCTTCCTGACTATTGTCTCTGATATTCAGAGGGCAGTGAACAACCGACTCTTCACTTATCAAGAGTCCTCTGAAAGGGAACTGACAGTTATCACACCGAATGTTTTTAAGACCTAACAAGAGCCCAGGCTTGTTACTACATCTGAAAAGAAATGATCTCATCACTTTGGTTCCTCCCAGCCGGCAAAGGTTGATTGAGACAATTGAACTGCAGAACCAATGGTTGACAAGGTTTAGAGAACTTTGATCTTAGAGGAACGATGTACTACTAGTCAAGAGCCCTCTAAAACCACAACCCTTTTGGATGTTGGGAACTATACTGGAGGTTTTCCAGGGACACGGTGGAGTAGTGAGAACGGCTCGTGTCAAACAGGGTGATGGTCATGTGAAGGTTCATTCCCTAAAACATCTGTACCCAATGGAGATTTCGCAATCTTCTGAGGACCCCGAGGAGTGTGACCATAATCATTCTGATTCTTCTTTGCCTGTCGCCTCAGGCAGCAGCCGAAACCCGGAACCCTCACGCTCATCTCAGGAAAGAGATGACACAATCTGGTTGTGTTCTACTTGTAATAGACCTCCAGGGATTCATGATATGATATGCTGCGATTCTTGTGATGAGTGGTACCACTTTGAGTGTGTTGGTATTGAAATAGCTCCACCCGCAAGACAGAAGTGGTACTGCTGTGATTATGCACCTCGAAGAAGACGGAGAGGTAGACCGAGTCTACTTCCTGATCAATAATATCATAGTCTTGGGTATGACGAAAACTACAACCGACAGCGGAGCTCCGGCTAAGGGACAGAATGAGGGTACCCTGAACCACTGTTACCTCCAGGTGAACCCCGACTAAGACCTAGCACCTGTCTGTCCCCCTGCAGGGTTATGCCTTTTTTCTTTGCAATTTTTTTTGTTGTTGGGAGTGTGTGGAAAATAGGAGGAGCGGTGACTTACCAGAGTATGGCTGCTGGCGACTGAGGATGTTCTTCCAAACATCTAAGACGAGGACGGTTATCGCAAAGAGTATATATCAGTAGGGGTTGGTGTTCAGTTGTTACATAAACCTTCCTCACTACTGAAGAGCGTTAGCCGTCAATTTGTCACCACACTACAGTAGTTATTAGACCTAAGGAGAGGGTCGCGAAGGAAGTTTTTATTTTTTTCGCAACTTCACTCTTTGGCTAGCTTCACTCTTGGTTACCTATGATTTTTTTTCGACAACTTAGGCTAATTTGGGTCCCCGATCAGCAGTCGAATGAAACCCAGATGTGTAGATCATAAAGAGAACGATTCACCCCGGCTTGGTTGCATGACTCTGAAATGTGAATAATTTCAGGAATTAAGAGGGGCATGTGGAAGAAATATATTGAAAGAATTGACTTACCACCTGAACCGAAGCTAGTGCCTACGTGTTTGGCCAATGTGTACTTTAAATTTATATAATGTTTATAGATTTATTTATTTATTGCGAGAGATAGAGAAAGAAAGAGAGAGAGAGAGAGAGAGACGAATTTACGAGGGTCATTTAAGAGTTAAATTTGAAGGGTGAATAAATGCATGACGTAAGATCGGTAGAAATGATATCAACAAAAACAAAGTAACGATGACAAAGTTTCAATTCACAAAAGAGATATATTTATTTTTATTTAAAAGGAAATATTTTCTTTGAAGATTATAGATAAAGGCAGTGTTATTAAGTTAGAAAGTCTTTGGATAACTAAAGAGGATTCCTTAATATATATATATAATTTGGAAAAATAAAAAAAGACACTTATGGCTGTAAATAGTTCACAGAGTTCCACAATTAAATGTAAAATTCATGATTCATTAAAGGTTAATGATCTAGATATGGTTAATTTAATGTGCAAAGATTTCTTTTGAAAAAGTTCATGGAAGAATGTACGAGAAATAAATTAATTGTTCAGGGCCACAACGAAAATGTCAGCAGACGATAAAAAAGGGAATGCAAAAGTTTGTTATTGTGTCTGTGCCTGTGTGTTTACCTACCTTGGCAGATATGCTGACTGCTATTTTTGATAATGTATTCTTATTGAGTTGAGTTGCATCAAGCAGTGACAAAAGATTAGTAAAGACTATCTCAGAATTTTAAATATCAACTCGTTTGTTGACGAAATGCAGATCTCTTTTTAAAGATTTTTATCAGCTCCCACAGGCACCGAATTAAATAAGATTTATTTGTTTTTAATTGTGTTAATTTTGTGAAAATGCGTATGTGCAGAAATGCTTTTGGGCACTTGGACTTCCGGCAGCGAAGGAGTAAACATCGTCAGTCACCATATAACTTTCCGCCCAGTAAACAGAGTTTTAAAGATCATCTTGAGTATAAAGTAGTTTTTTTCTCCCTTGTGAAAAAAAAAAATTATGTTGTCTTCTCCAACACCGATTCGACCTGCAGATGACATAAGTTCATTTAAATAAATGAAAGGGCGTCCTGTCATGATTGAGAATGACATTAGTTTGTCCAGCATCTCAGGCTTTGATTTCTCATATTGATTGATTACGGCGTCTTCTAGCTTATCATACTCTTTCGATTGTCTTGTAACTTTCCAACTATATCCGTTGGTAGTGACGCAAGAATATGATAACATTTTTGCCTTGATTGTCTAATATGCATTATACTAAACTGTAGAAAACCAAGCCAGTACATTTGAATCAATAAATACTGGTGTTTTCATTGCTATCGACTGCACTCATTTATCTTGGTCTGCTTCCAATCGTTTTCTGCCATTTTAGTTTTCCCTCTTTATTTGGGTTAGGGTTAGGGTGTGTGTGTGTAAATAAACAAACTCTTTGTTGTGTGTTGAATAAGTATTATTACTTTTTTTTAATAGTTTTGTTGTGAGAAGATGTTTTAAAGGTGTTTCTTTTTGTTGAAATATTTTTTTGCTTGGTTTCTTGAAAAGGAATATTAGTTGTGTTGAAAAGGGCTGTATTTTTTTTGTAGAAATATATATTTTTTTATGAAAAGGAGATTTTTTTTTACCCTTTTTATAGAAATATTTTTTTGTTTTGTGAAAAGTTTTTGTTCAATTTGTTGATATCTGGTCGAAGGAATCAATTTTTCGTGAATTCTTCTTAGTATTGTTTTTTTTTTTTTTGTTAGAAGATACTTTGTTGATTTTCATATGTAGTTTCTTGAATTTTTCTCTGAGTTTTTTAGCTTATTTGAAGAAAGGACCTTGTAGAATTTCATAGTTATTTTCTGCCGTTTTTCTTTTTCTTTGAAGAAGGTTTTCTTGAATTTCATAGAAATTTATATATCAGAAGATTGGTTATTTATATATCTGTATTGTATTCATCTCTATGCTTGGCTTACCTAAAAGTAGTTTTGCAGATGTATTGATTCTTTGAGTTTCTTAAGTTTTCAATTCAATCTCTAGTGAAGGTATTTAAGAAAATCTTTTTAGCTGATACTAGAAAGTATGGAATGCAAAATGACAGCCATCTATCCCAGTGGATTAAATAAAAGGTTCAAATTGAAATTTTCACAAGATACCAACTATGATAGAAGGTCTCTAAAGGCCAGAGCATACACCGGCAAATCGTTGTGAACATGACAACAACTAGAATGAGGACAACAGTCAATGAACTAAAAGAATTCACTCGTTCATGCTGTACATAGTTACTTTCAGAAACATAAAATAATGAAGAAAATCTGTTTAAAATGTTGCATTTTTTTGTGGGAAAAGTGAAATGAAAAAAACATAATGTGTGTTTAATAAAAAGTTTACTATTGTTTACGTGCATTAAGATTAATGTTATTCACCAAGTATTTATTTTATAATTGTTTGAAAATTAACAATTTCGCAATCGACTGCCATTTAAAACTATTCATTACAGTGAAAGAATTTGCCCATATATAAATTTTTCAAAGTCAAAATGTTGATTGCTATGATTTGAAAACCAAATGCAAAATGTGACGAAGTAAAATTGCAGAAATGCTTGTGTTGTAAAATGAAACAATTGCAGCAATAAAAATTCTACTTTTTATCCAAGCAAATACAACTAATTTAGAAGCAGATCAAAAGAAGAAATACAAATTAGCAAAAAGCTGAAAGAGAAAAAACTAATTTTAAAATGTCAAAGAAATACAAAAAACTGATTGTGAGGAAATGTCAATTCAGTTTCGTCAGAACAGAAGCAACAATAAAAACAAAAAAACGTGGAAATAATGAAAAAAACAACTTTGTAAATCTGATCACAACAACAAAAATCACAGCAACTTAGGTAAATACATTCTGAGACATTAAAAAACTTGCATAATTCTTCCTTCTAGAAATAAACTAATAAAATTCAGATCTCATTTGAAAAAAAACAACTGTTTATATTGTTTCAAAAAGTTGCATCAATAAAATTCAAAGTTGACATATACTGAATTTCAATGCTGATATTTTTCCTTATAAAAACGGAATAATCGTAATTTAATAAAGTTAATAATCATTATTGAGTAAAGTTTATAGAATGTAAACATTTACTTGAAATGTTTACAACCACATAAAATGTGTCTTTATCTTTTACAGATTATTTTTGTAGTTGTTTGGCCTTTCAATATTTCCAACGTGACGTTTCAGCTGCACTGATTTGGTAGCCATTTTCAGATGAAAATTAAAATTGTTGATTTAAGATTTAGTTCAGCAAAAATGAGATTGGAACCGAATGATACAGAGATTTTATGGATTTAGTATTGATTTGGATGTGACGTCACGGGCGGGACTACAAATAGACCCGAGGAATTAGGTTCAAGGACTCATTTCGTAGACAGTAAAGTAGAATTGTAGGATTTAATTTCCAATAAAAAAGTAAATTACATATGTAATAAGTAATTATATATGCAATAAAGTTCTTGTATAAACATGAAAATGATTTGAAATTCATTAAAGAAGTCATAAAAAAAGTGAAATTTTTAAACTGAAAAACGTGGGTGAAAAAATTCTGCCTTCCATTTTGAAAAAAAGTCAGCATTTCATTTTGAAGAAATTGCATTTTTTTTACAGATAAAGACCGAAATATAAATGACACTGATCTAATTTTAAGATGTAGTTTGTTATTTCTAGAAAGAGAACCATGGAAATAATGAGCAGCAAAAGAACCAGAGATAGAAATGTTGTGTTGACACCTTACTCTACTTGGGAGGGCAATTCAAGCTAAGTATACCCAGTCGTGTTCCTCCCTTGCTAGGAGAACAAGGGCACACGGTAGACAGAAAATGGCTGCAAAATAATAAATGACAAAGCAGCCATTGCAGATGGGACATTTCAGATGAGCAAGTGTAAAAATGGTGCTTCTGTTTTTTTAAATTCTGTGGAAATACGTTTTTTTTTTTTTAAAAATCATGGACAAAAAACAAAACGAAATAATTCAGCAGTTTTTTGTGCTTTTATTTTGCTTTACTTTTTAAATAGTTTTCTTGACTTAATGAACAACATTTTAAATAATTCACGCTAGAATATTTTTAAAAAGAATGTCTAATATCAGTTATTTGTTGTTATTTGTTTCAACAGGATTTAATTTCCAACTCTCCGAAGAATTAACGCTAGAATATCTATAAAAAAATGTGTTTATATCTCAGTTGATTACATATAAGGTTCAATTCAAAATTTACAACAAAAGCAAGTGAAGAAGGCCAGAGAGCCGAACGGTCGAATTGTTGTGAAGATGGCAACAACCAAGATGAGTATAACAGTGAAAACACATGGTGTCTTTTTTGTTGCTTAAAATGATTCTAAATTAAGTGACAAAATTTCACAAGAATTGAGGATGAGGAGGGGATTACTTTCTATTACTTAATGAATTTTAATTGAAACCTAAAGAATTTGGAATGTCTTGTTTACCCCCCCCCCCTAAAAAAACAAACAAAAAAACAACAAAAACAATGAGACTGATAGACAATGTAAGGAGAGAAAGTCTAAGTAACAGAAGGAATATATTTATTCCTATATCTACAAAAATGTATCCTATTTCTACATCTATATGTAGATCTATATGTAGAAATAATATACATTTTTGTAGATATAGGAATAAATATATTCCTTCTGTTACTTAGACTTCTACAGGGCGATGTTTCGGCCGCCGTAAGAATCATAACCTCCGACGACACGGTCGTTCATCCATCGGATGAAGTACTAGTCGCTCTCCGACTGAAACACCCACCGGCCCCAACGGACATGGACACTCCTCCTAGTTTCGAAGAGATTGACTCCCACGACATTTCGGTAGAACAGGTTATGTCCGCACTCAAGTCTTTTCGACCAAGCAGCAGCGGCGGCATTGACGGCCTCCGACCCGGCCACTTGAAAGACCTCACAGCTCCCCTAACAGCTGAAGCAGGTCTTCGCCTTCGCTCTGCTATTACCCGTCTCTACAACTCATTGATTAACGGCCAACTTCCGAAGTTTGCACGTGATCTTTTTTTCTCCTCTAACTTGACTGCTCTTCGCAAAAAATGCGGCGGGATACTCCCAATAGCTGTCGGTAACACCTTCCGCAGACTCGCCTCCAAAGTTGTCTGTTTTGAGGCGTCAAAACATCTATCGCCCGAATTTCAACCAGTTCAACTGGGCGTCGGTGTCCCAATGGGCTGTGAGGCTGCAGCTCATGCCATCAGAGCAGCATTCAATTTCAACAAGAAAGGCACCATACTAGTTAAGTTAGATATGACAAATGCCTTCAACACGGTGCGTAGAGATCATTTTCTTAACGTGTGCCATCGTCGGGTCCCTAACATCTACCGTCTTGCCCACACAGCTTACGCTGAACCCAGTCTCTTATTGTGCGAAACAACTCTATCACGTCGGCTACAGGCGTCCAGTAAGGCGACCCAATGGGCCCCCTCCTTTTTTCTCTGGCTGTCAACGATATTGCCCAATCTTCCTCGACACCGATCAACATTTGGTATCTTGACGACGTCACTTTAGGCGGCTCTATCGATTCGGTGCTCCACAACATTGAACAGATCGTCCCAGCTCTGGCTGAAATTGGTTTGTTAGTTAACCCTAACAAATCTGAAATAATGAACTTGAACTGTTTCACCGTGGAGTTTCAACGGGGAATAGATGGCCTACGACTCGCCCTGGGATCCGTCTCAATAACTGAACGGGACAACACAATAATTCTTAGGTCGCCTATCTGCTCTAAAGGTATAGCTGCATCTCTACAAGACAAGCCTACAAAGCAGAGCGCCTCAACATGATCGACGCTCATGCAGCACTGTTCCTGCTGCAAAACTGTTTTGCAATGCCCAGACTTCTATTCACACTGAGAAGTGCTCCATGTTACAACAAAGTCGAACTTCTGGAAAATTTTGACAAAATTTTACTTCGCTCGGCCAGTGAAATTTGTAATGTTAATTTTGACGACACCGGTTGGCGCCAGGCCACTTTGCTGTTTCGGTTTGGTGGCCTTAGTTTGCGCTCTGCAACCGATACTGCGCTGCTGGCTTATGCTTCCTCGACTCACGCTTCGGCAGGTCTTGTTGACGAGATTCTCTCCTCATATCTCGAATCCCCGTCTTCAGATCTTTTGACAGCCGTTTTGTCAACATGGACGTCAACAAACCTTCAGCAACCACCCGATCTCATACATCAGTCGTCCTGGGACGACATTCAATGTCAATCCATGTTTGCCGAACTCGTCCGTAGCAGTAACCAGCATAGAGTTTCCTGCCTGAGAGTGTCGGCTTCACCTTACAGCGGTGCTTGGCTCAGTGCCATCCCTTCGGTAACACTTGGAACCCTCTTGGACAATGACACTATTCGGATCACCATCTCACAATGGCTGGGACTCCGTTTGTGCCACCCACACCGGTGTTGCTGTGGGCAGGTCGTTGACGAGTTTGCCCTGCATCCTCTCTCTTGTCGATTTAGTGCCGGCCGCCTGCCTTGCCACTCCGCCCTTAATGATGTAGTCAGGCGAGGTCTCGACTCGGCAGGTTTTGCATCAGTCCTTGAACCAGTCGGCCTGAACAGGGGCGACGGTCGCAGGACTGACGGGATGACTGTGTTTGCTTTCCGAGCCGGAAAGCCGCTGATCTGGGACGCCATTTGTTCTGACTCCTTTTCACCAGCAAGGATTGCGGAATCCGCGGTGAAGCCCGGCACGACAGCTCTGCTCGCCGAAACAAGGAAGCGCGGAAAATATAGCTCGCTCACGTACCTTTTCTTCTTCCAACCAATTTCAGTGGAAACGTCGGGTGTGCTTGGCCCCGAGACTGTTAAATTTTTTCAGGACATTGGACGGAGGATTTCAACGTCTAGGAACGAGCCCTGTGAGTCAGCCTGGTTGTTCCAACGCATCTCCCTGGCTATCGTTCGTGGCAACACTATGTCAGTAACGGCGGCGTCACTTCCGTTCTAATCGTCATCTGTTGACTCTCTCTTTCTTTCTCTGACAATTGTTTCAAGCCTTACTGTTTGTTTGTTTTTTTTACGAAACAACTGTTTTTAAGCAAAAAAAAAAAAGAAGATAGATATAGAAATTACTAGAAAAAATGTGACCTATTGACCACTTTGGAAAAAGGTAACCAGTAATAAACCAATCCCCTCCTTAAGAAGGCAGTAATGCCTGGGAGGATAGCCTAGGATCGAACCAAACCTAATTCAGACAAAAGGATAAAATCTCTTGAAAACAAGACCCTAGAATGAGAATGTGCCAAGAATTTCCTGGCTTGTCTGAAAAAACGATAGCAAGATTTGGCATAAAGTCAGTTTAATTGTGCCCCCCCCCCCCCAAAGGTCAGCACACCCTGAAAGAATACAAAAATAGCCCTGAATTGACTAGTTAGCACTCCCTGGTAAGAGGGCTTCAGGCGACAGGCAATAAACCAACTTCCCACCCAGAGTAATACCTGGGAGGATAGCCTTCTAGGATTAAATCGAACCTCATTCCAACAAAGAAGGATTTGTCAAGAGACAAAACTAGGTTGCCAGAATAATGCCAAGAATTTCCTGGCTGATATGAAAGAAAACTGAGTTTGCAAAGCCAGTTAAATATAAAAAAAAATTAAAAGACAAAATCTCAAATTATCTCCTCTCCACCTCTCTCACTCTTTCTACGGATTAAGTAGTTTTATTACTGATGTTATTCCCTTTTGTTTATAATGGATTCTTCCTGTCTTTTTCTTTCTTTTTTTCTTTCTTTATTACATTTGACTGTTAAGAGTGTGTGTGTTGAAACAACAGAAGGCATAGAACTGTCTAATAGAGAGGTGAGAAGAGCATTTGGTGAACATGATAACTATAAATTTAAATGGACACCATCAAATCAAGAGATGAAAGAGATGATTAGAAGAAAAAATCTAATAAAAGGAATAAATACTATCGTTGTATCCCTAGTAAGAGACTCTGAACATTTTATAAAGAAGACCACCGGAACCTGGATGAAAGAACCAGGAAACTACTGACTATCCACAGCACACTACACATGAAATATGATACCATATAAAAAGGAAAGGAGATGGAAAAGAACTCTTATGTATTTGATGATTGTGATAAAAAAACTAGAGAAATACATAAGACAAAATAAAGAGAGGCTGATTACCATCACTAAAAGCAGCGTCAAAGTGAAAAATATAAAAATATGGAGAGCAGCGAAACAGGAAACAGAAAGTTGAGAAAAAAATGTTAAGAGAAACATGGAACAAAGAAATTGGGCAGAGAAAGGACACTTGAAAAGAGAACGGAATTACTATTGACAACCACACAAAACAACGCAGTCAGAGCAAACTACATAAAAGCCAAGATAGATAAGTAAATGTAGACTCCATGGAAAAAGAGATAATAATAAAGTATATCATAAGTGAATGCAGCAAGAAAGGAATATAAAAATAGGAAAAACCGAGGAGGGAAAGCACTATCCAGATCTCCACTGGAAAGGGAAGGTGAGTACAGGAATCCTGAGCAGGTTTATTGTCACTCAACTTCCAGGGAAAGCCAATGGCCTTTGTTAGCGAGAAATCAATGGATAATAGTTGGTGCAAGAATGCAAAGTGATTTGCAATGGTAAGAAGAGGAGAGTACTGAAAATCTGGAGAGACTTGTTGTCACTCGAATTGCAGGGAACACCACTTTTTTGCCAGTGAGAGATCACTGGTAATGGTTATGTGAAAACTCCTGTTGAATAATGAAATATTAATAACAACAAGAATAACCATGAATACTTTAACTTTATCAGGAGAATCATTAGAAATCAACTGTAAAGAAAAGATTGACAGTCATTTTCTCACTCATTCTGCAGTTAAAATCCTTCAAATAATTTGATGAAAGGTTCAGAAAATGATTTTCTCTGACGAGATGAGTTAACATCATGCTGTAATAGATGATCATGATGTTTGGGTTACCATTTATGATGATGATGATGATGATGATGATGAGGGTTGCTAATTTTCATTGTGGAACAGTCAAAATATTTCTGGTATTTATAAACTGACAATATTTATTTCTAACAATATTTTTCCGTTCGAATGATTCAGAAAGTATTTTAGTTTCATTCTTTCACCATTTCACAGCTGATATTTAGTTAATTCTTAAAAGATGCTTTTAATTAGAATAACTGAATGGACAACTGAAATTGAAAGATATGAAGATAGATTTATAATTTACTACACAGATTTGTTAAAACCCGTGACGCTAATAAAAGTTCATATAACATTGAGTTTCTTTTTTAACTGATGAAAACCTTGTCATGTTGCAGAATGACAAGATTTTCATCAGTTAAAAAAGAAACTCAATGAATTGACAAATAATATCAATAAAGACAACGACAAAAAATTCTGAAATATCCATATGTGACTAACAGGAGATTTTTGTAAGCATCCATCTCTCGCCCTCTCCCTGTCTCTCTCTTCCTCTCTCTCTACCCTCTCTGGCATATGTTTAAAGAGTTACTTGTAGGACTTGTAGGTTACCCATATGACATGATTGACTTCATTGGACGTTTAAATATATGGGCAAACAAATCATCGCCATACATACATTAAAAATAGACCTGAAGAAGTTGAGGTGCACATTGTCCGAAATGTAGTATAAGTATAAATATCAACGTCGATGAGGAGGACAATAATCCAAAGAAAAAGAATGCAAATAGATAAACCATTCCAGGTAACTTCATGTGAAAATTGTGGGTTCATGCTATAAAAGATAAAAAGTGCATAAATTACCAAACTTAAATCAAGTTTGGTTGCTGCTAGAATTTAAACTAAGCTACGCGTTGTGTAGGGCCTTAGGGAGTATGAGGCACAAGACCCACTGTTCCCCGATTTATGAAAATACAATTTTGAGTTAAGAAATTGTAGCTCCATTTATAATTAAATAAATAATATCTAGTTTAAAGTTAAAATCGTTGTTCTTTCCATCTTCTTCAAAGAATATACTTATCTGCACCTGCAAAAAGTGAAGAGAACATCTTCAACCCCTCGAGGCAACATTCATTTAGTTCCATAGAACACATAATGAAATTCTCGTTCAAAGGTCAACCATTTTGAAAAAAAATAATTTGAAAACATTCAAGCCGCATCATAAAAAAGTTCAGCATTTACACACACTCGATGGTGGGAGGAGGAAGGGGGATCTCTGTCTTTGTGAGGATCATTTTTGTTCATTGTTTCGTTTGTTTTATGGCAAACCAACCTTTTTTATTGATTGCCGAAACACATCACAGCACAGCACACCTATTTTAACCAGTTCATTGTATGTTATACAATCAATTGAATACAAATTGTTATTTTACTCATAGCTGCGGGGAAATTGCAGGTTCATACCTTTTCCAGTGGATAAACGACCACCAGATCAGATTTAAACTCGGCATAAACTCCACGTCAGCATTCATTAGGCCAATGCACACAATTTGACTTTTGTGATGGCATCCTTTAAGCCAAGCACTGGTCAACAAAATCTTTTTTGCTCTGCTGTCTGGAGAAAAGTAGGTGATTCTGGATAACTTCAAGCAACTGAATTCAAATATAAAGTCAGTTTTGTCCAATCAGGTCAAGGTTTCTTGCTTTTGAAATTGATATTTTTTCATGTATTGGCTAATTGTACAATACTTGATTCGTTTAAAAGGACTGGATAATGCACCTTTAAGAAAGTTTTCACTGTTTCCAATAGAATTGATAGCTTTTATATGAATCATTAAGTTAAATTGTATAGTTTGCATGATTCCTGTAGATATTTTCATAGATTGTAGATTATTTTAGGAGATTGTATTAGCATGAACAGCCCCTTAGCACTTGAGGCACATTTTCCATGTGATTCCCCTGCTGTTATGTAAGGAAAAGATATTAAGTTAATATAGTTCTTTTCAGCTTGATGTACATTTTCTTTAAGATCTCAATTAGTAAAGTTATTTATTTTATAAATGTATTTTAACTCTTTAATTCGTTGCTTACAGGTGACCAGAGGAATTCTTATTCTTGAAACAAGTTGTACAATGAATGTGGAAACATCAAACCAGAAACGCTTGAATAACCCTGATGTGTTCTGTTATATTTATGGTTAATTTTCTTTTGATAGAAAACAATGAAAACTAACGATTTAGTAGAACCATTTTATTTTGCATATTTTGAAGTGATGTTTAGAGATCAGGAAAAATCATGGGCACCTCACATAGTATGCATAGAGGGACAGAGACAGTGCACTAAAAGTTTACGGAAAGGTTTAACATTTGGCATGCCAATGGTTTAGAGGGAACAGAAAAACATTATGATGACTTACTTTTGTTGTGCTAATTTGAAAAGTATAAACAGAATTGTTCCTCAAAAAAATATGATATTAATGTATAATCTATGATAAATTATGAGTGATGTTTACTGTTGGAGGGAGGGTATGAGCTGATACTACTAGATAAAAAGAAATGGAGAGATTTTATCTCTTTAATTTGAGGAAATAGAAATTTGTACAGTTCAAATTTCATGAAAAGACATGAAAAAAATTAAATAATTCCATTTCCGGTATACCAAAAATCTGGCCTGAGAAAAAAATGACCGTATTTTTGGATTCAACATATTCAAATTATTCACTTCCTGACAGCAGCAAAATGTGTGTTGACCAGTGTTACTTACAAAATATCTGATAATAATCAGCAATTCAAACGATTCAAATAATCAAATCAAAATTTCATCTGACGAATTAAGGAATAATAGATTCACTTAAAAAAACAAATTATCACATCGCATTTCATATTTGTTTGATTTTCCAAAAATACATGCACAGAAAAGTGAATGCAATCAAATCGATTAAAATGGTTAGGGTTAGTTCTAGTAGCAAGCTGGGATAGAGGTTAAGACTTTGCCTTCTTGTTTCACGTAAATACATGCACAAATTTTTATAATGAAAACAAAGGACAACTATATGAAGGATAAAAAGGGTATAAACTGAAATATATTAAACATTCAACAGATATATATGACACGTACTCCATCCCCTCTGCCTCCTCTAAAATATTTGGAAAAACAACTTGATTATTATTAAGCACCAGATTTTCAGATAATATTCAAAAATTATTAAAAAAAATAATTGTTCAATTTATAGAAGTGGGTTCAGTTTAATGTAAAATCCAGTATGAGGACTTACTTGATTTTTTGACTAGTTTTTAGCTAAAATAATTCTCTTCACAGACGCTTTTTTCGAAATTTCGAGCAGGAGGATAATTTTATGTCAAACTTACATAGTAAACTGATCCCCTTTGAAAATTGAACAGTTTCACATTTTTTGGTTTGATCTGGGAATTTGGTCTTCAATCATTATAGTACTCCAAAGATTTTTCTTGCAAAAGATTAAATAACAAACTTTTAGAGAAAAGTGAAGATCTTTCGGATCATTTTAAACCTACAACTTTAGAACCCCCCCCCCCTTTTCCAAAAAAGAAATTGAACAAATTTGCTTTAAAAAGTTGAAAATCTGTTGATTAATGAATAGTAATCTGAAAAACTTAAAAACTTAAAAAAGAATTAAACAGCAACACTATTAGTAATGTGTGTATAGGGTGGGGGTGAGGGGAACATACCAAATATGTCTGCCAAAAATCTCTTCTTGTGTAATAACACCTACCTTGACTGTCCTGAGCCACTTTGTGTCATAGAACTATCACTGCTATCTGTACAGCTGGTGTTCATGACTCCCCGACTGCTTGAACCAGTGTCACCATTCTCAGTCCCATTTGTACTGCCAGCAAAATACATACTCGGATGACGCTTCTCTTGCTTTCTTCAATACACAGCGAAGAGAAAGTAAGATATAATGTTGTAATATACAGAGAGAGAGAGAGAGAGAGAGAGAGAGAGAGAGAGAGAGAGAGAGAGAGAGAGAGAGAGAGTCTAGAATGAATTATGACATTTTACAAAAATGCTAATTGTTTAAGCCAGTGGTGGTTCTCAATGGTAAACTGTTCACTGTATTTGATAATAAAATGGAGATTGTTGTTGAAATGAACCTCTTTGGTGCAGAACCTGTTCGGCACATGAAACACTGTCACACAAGTGTTTTTCGGCACAGCCTTTTTTCAGCATTAAAAAAACATCTTGGTGCATTCTCTGTTAAGTTATCCCCCTTGTATTGAGATATAAGAGTTTAATCCCTTGGGATATACTCTTAGAGTAATCTCCCTTGCTTAGCGTTGTGGTTATTGGTTGGGAAAACAAAGATGGTGGTTTGGACAAATGGACGTATGTCTATGACTAGATTTATGTTACTTAAAAACTAACATTGGTAGCAAAAGCTGTCTTCTTTCGTGTGATAGGAAATTATTCTTGCTCAACAAACATTGAAACACATTTAAAAGAAAGATGGCGTCTTTTACAAAACAGCCACAAATTCTGCTAAATGGAGGATTATATGCTAAATCAAACAAGATATAGGCATATGGTCTATATTTACAGATTTATCTAAAGAGAAACAGGCCTAGCAGTATTTTTGGTACTTCTGCAGTTTACGTACCATGCTGAAATAATAACGTTATTATTTAGAAACCCATTCTTAACATGGGAGGGGGGGGGGCTTTGTTAACTATTCTGTACTTTCACCTAACAATTTAACAAACAAAAGATAGCGTAAAAATTGAATTTTACTTGAAAATCCTATCTAGCACAGTTCGTAAACTGCAAAAGTACCATATTTTTGTCACTACCACAAAGTTCTAATAGCCATAGAAGGGAAGTGAAAGATAACAGTATACACATAAGTAGAAACGAAGTTGTAGAATATAAATTGAAGGGAAGTGATGAGTGGAAAAAAGGAATGATTATGAGCACATAATCGAAGTCAACGAAAAAATATAGCCATTGGCTAAATATAAAACCAGAAGCAGAAAATGAAAATCTTTGTTTTATCAATTTGGGATCATGTTGATCAATAAAGATAACTTCCTCAAGTAACAGAGGGAGTAAGTTATCAGGAAGATGCAGGTTTGCTTGCTTCTGAACAAGAACAAGGAGAAGATGTGATTGATGCAAAGAAAAGAAAATTGGAAAATGTAGAAATTCATGAAGTATAGGGTGGGCCAAAATAAGGGTCCTATCTTTAAATTTGAATAACTTGAATTTGAATAACTTCCACAAAATAAAAGTTAAACTCACCAAACTTTATGTGTGTGTAGACTGACCCTGCCGAGATTTTTTGAAATAAACAAAACAAATTTTAGCCGAAAAACACTTCTTAAAACTTACAAAAACTAAAGTATTGTTTTTTACACTGTTTTGAGTTTTTTAAGCAAAAATAATGTTTTCTAAATGAGGGTACGTTCCTTAGGGCTAATACGGCTCATGCTTGCTTCGGAAGGGGTCCTTTACTTATTCTAAAAAAAAAAAAAAAAAAAATCAAGAAATAAAAAAGTTATGAATTTTAAAAAATAGGACCTTTATTTTTGCCCACCCTGTATATGAATGTGTGCCTGACATGGGACAAAACTATATATCAACAAGATGGGTAACAACAGAAAAATTGAATGACAAAAAGATAATGAAGCACGTGGTAATGAAGAAGATTCCCATAACTTAAAAAACAGATTCTCTAACGTGCAGCCGTGAGGCTATGCGTTTCGGTTATGATGTGGCAAGTGGAGACTCTTGATTTTACCTCGGCTTTCCTGCAAAGTAATATGCTGTAGAGAGAGGTATTTCTTAGGCCACCATCTAATGTGTGTCCAGATTCAGACATGTGGAAGCTGAAAAGATGCATTTATGGATTAGATGATGCACCTCGTTCATGGTAATATCAGCAAGATAATTATTGCCTAAAAAGAAATAGTGAGTGCATACGACAATGAACTGTTTCATTAGCATGATGCCACTGATGACTGGATAGGAATTCAGACAATACATGTAGATGATTTCATATTCTGTAGAAATTATCTATTTCAGAAAAATGTGATCGCAGTATTGAAAAAGATATTAAAATTGGAAAGTATGAAAGTGGAACATTCAAATTTTGTGATTGAATGTTAAGCAAGCAAACAATGGGATTATTAATAGATCAAAATCTATTTGCTTCAGCTTTATCCTCAATAGAGATAAAGAAAGGAAGATCATAAAGAAAAAATGATGAATTGAGTCAAGAGGAGAAGACAGAGTTAAAAAGATTGACAGGTCAAATGATGTGGCTATCCACCCAGACTCGACCAGATGTATCGTTTGATGTGTGTTGAATGAGTAATATTGGAAAATCTCCAAAATTGAAGTTACTCTTCGAGGCCAACAAGTCACTAATAAAGTTAAAATCAAGGACAGGTTCGGTATCTTTTACCGGCTAGGGAAACCTTTGGATCTAAATATTGTTTGATATTCAGATGCCACCTATGCTGGTTTGAAGGATGGCTCTTCACGGGGTGGTTTTATCATCTTTGTTTGTGGTAAGATAAACAGAATGGCTCCTATCTGCTAATCATAACAAAACTTGACTGTGTAACAAAAAGTCCATTAGCCCCAGAGACTCTTGCACTTAGTGAAGCAGCTGATGCTGGCATATTGATAGCCGCGATGCTTCAAGAGATATTCAGACTATTTAGATTGCCTGAAGTTTTTTGTAAAATGAACAATGTATCTCTGGTAGAAACTTTAAAGTCATCAAATATTGTGAGTGACTGGCGGCTGAGAGTTGATGTGGCCAGAGTGAAGGAAATGAGGGTGAAGGAGGAGATCCAAACTGAATGGATCAGGGGCCGAGAACAAGTCGCAGATTGTCTGACGAAGATGGGAGCCTCTTCTGAAATTCTGAGAAACTTGTTGCAATGATGACTTGTTTTACTTTTGTTGTTTTACTTTTTTTATGTAACTGTAGTCTTCACAAGAAGACACTAGCAATGTTAAGTTATCTATCTCCCTTGTATTGAGATATAAGAGTTCTATTCTTTTCAGATAAGCTCTTAGAGTGATCTCCCTTGTTATGGTTATTTGCTGGGAAAACAAAGATGGCGTTTTGGACAAACGTACATGTGTCCATGACTGGATATATGTTACTAACAAACTAACACTCACTGGTAACCTGTTAACTGTATTTGATAATAAAATGGAGATTATTGTGGAAATGACCCTCTTTGGTGCAGACTCTGTTCGACACATGAACCACTGTCGCGCAAGTGATTTTTGGTGCAGCCCCTTTTTAGCATTAAAAAACATCTCAGCACATTCCCTTTACAACATAACATATATCGAAAGTCAATTTTTAATGAAATTTATAGTGCCATTATCGTATTTGTTTTTAATCAAAATGAAGTTGGGCAAATTTATTTAGATATTTTCGATAACATTTTTTTATTAAGTTTATTTTTTTAAATTTCAGAATTTTAATTATTTTTTGTTGATTTTTTGGGGAGGGGGAGAGGAAAAAATTATTAGTATTTTTTCTTTCAATTTAAAAAAAAGTTTTTAAAATGTTTTCTTTTTTAAAAACAATTTATTTGAATTTGAATGTATTTTAACATTATTTTGTGCACAAAAGAAATGTGTTATTGTTTATGAAATTGGAGAAAAAAATTATTGAGTTAACTCATGAGAATTGACCTTTTATTCTCCTTTCTTATGCAGGTTTAGCTTTAAACTTACACTGGTAAACACGAAAGGCCCTTTTTCTTACAAAGTTTTTTTTTCATTTGTATCTCCTTTTTAACAGCAACAAATAAACAATTTATAAAATATAAGTCATAATTTATTTTGTTTTGTACTCAACAAAGTTGAAATGATTATGTGAATAAAAAACACACACATTCATCTGGATGATATCCTTTCACCCATTCGTTTAATATTTGTATCTCTCTCTCATGTTCTTATTTTCTTCTTCAGCATTATTTTAGTTTAGTTATATTTTTTTTAAAATCCTGTTCCATAATTAAATTGTTCACTGCCTTTTTAGGTCGAGTTGTGATTCTCCATGAATAGTTCTCAGTATTTGTCTTTTCTCCATGAAGTTCTCAGTATTTGTCTTTTCTCCATGAAGTTCTCAGTATTTTTCTTTTCTCCATGAATAGTTCTCAGTATTTGTCTTTTCTCCATGAATAGTTCTCAGTATTTGTCTTTCTCCATGAATAGTTCTCAGTATTTGTCTTTTCTCCATGAATAGTTCTCAGTATTTGTCTTTTCTCCATGAATAGTTCTCAGTATTTGTCTTTTCTCCATGAATAGTTCTCAGTATTTGTCTTTTCTCCATGAATAGTTCTCAGTATTTGTCTTTTCTCCATGAATAGTTCTCAGTATTTGTCTTTTCTCCATGAATAGTTCTCAGTATTTGTCTTTTCTACACTTTACATTAGCAGAATTCTTTTAAATAGAAGATTAAATAATTTTTTTATAGATATTATATCTTCCATTACTAATAACTTTCGCTATTGTTTCATAATAACTATTCCCTGTTCAAGTCGAATTTTACATGAAAATGTCACAAATTTGATAAAACGAGTTTGTAGCAATAGTCCCTACTACAACAATGACAGCAGCCGTGGAATAACAATGTCTAAAATATTTGCTTGACTTGAAAGCTTGGTACTGATTCGAGCAAATACTGTTTGTACGTAACTAGAAACATGTGCTTTGTTGACAAAAGGGAATAGGCAGAGTACACATTACTAGATTTTACGATGCCAATAGCTAAATTTGGATCTCACATAAGTCCAAAGGATTTTTTAAAACTGGATAATTTTTTTAAGAAATCAACATAATAACATAAAAGCATTACATAAATATTTGTAACCAATCAGAAACAAACACATCTGGAGCCGTGCACCTGTTCTCAATTGTTATATAAAGAATTGCATTCGCATTTTTCGATCTCTTTAGCAGCAAGAGGACCGAGCTGTGTAACCAATCCATGTTGCTCATATCAACCACCAAACTCTCTTGGTGCGCAAACAAAACCTGCCTTTAGCCTTGGACTATTGATGTCGGCACGTGGACTTACTTTCCTAAGATTTCAGCATAGGCCTACTTCAAAATAATAACAAGATGAACTCTGCCAGCCTTACAAACTAACTCGTATTCCTATCTATGTACATACATACTTTTGAATAACATTCTCCTATTATGGACTGACTCTCAATACCATTTTTCTCGTCAGAATTCATGGACTTATCTATTATTAAGCATCTTCCTTATTTGTTTAACGAAGATTACCAAACCAAGTTAATCTAAAATGGGACTTTGTCTTTAATTATACAAGTTCATCTTTCATAATTATTTTTTTACGGCAAATCTTTTTCTTATTATATTGTTGTCTTTTGGGAGATTCAAAAGAGACACCTGGTTTATAAGTTACATTTTAAAAAGATAAAAAATGATACATGAATTAAAAACATATATGTTTAATAAGGAAGAAAAAATAATAAAATAAATTCAAATATTTTACAATAGTTGAAATTCTGAACAATTGGGGAAAATAATGTGATTGAGAATTTATGTAAAAAATAGACGGATTCCAATTCTTATCATTTAAGTTAGAAATGTGGAGTTGAATTGGCTCAAAACAAATAGCACACAAAGAATGTTAAAGGTATTAAAGAATGTTAAAGAATGTTAAAGAATGTTAAAGAATGTTAAAGAATGTTAAAGGTATTAAAGAATGTTAAAGAATGCTAAATTTTCGATCAACATGGAAGCAAGGTAAAATAATTTTGTATTTATGGGAGAAATTTTATGAAATCAGAAGTACTGAATCCTTTAGAGATTTGCTCAGGCGATTGTGGGGAGAGAAGAGGGTCAAGGAGGACCATCAACAGAAAGAGGAGTATCTGTTAGAGGGAGGATGACAAGAATTGTGACACTTTATTTTTCTCTCTTTTTCTCTTTATTCGTGTATGGCTACTGTAAAAGCCAAGACTTCCCTGTAGACAACCAAACACCAACAAATCCCCCTTCTGTTTACCCAGCCATTTCAAAAAGAACTACTACACCGCAAAGGATCTTTTTGAAAAAAAAACTACTTGACACTAGGCTATGTACGTAATGCTGAAACACTATTGTGTACGATTTGTGTATACACTTAATTGAACGCAAGTTGTTATTTTATTCATAGTGGGTGTCGAGAAAGCAAGGAATTGTACGCTCATATCTTTCCCAACATTGAGTTATTGAATAATTGAACACAATGAGTAATTGAACACATTGAATAATTGAACACTATGAGTAATTGAACACATTGAGTAATTGAACACATTGAGTAATTGAACACAATGAGTAATTGAACACATTGAATAATTGAACACATTGAATAATTGAATACAATGAGTAATTGAACACATTGAATAATTGAACACATTGAATAATTGAATACAATGAGTAATTGAACACATTGAGTAATTGAACACAATGAGTAATTGAACACAATGAGTAATTGAACACAATGAGTAATTGAACACAATGAGTAATTGAACACATTGAATAATTGAATACAATGAGTAATTGAACACATTGAGTAATTGAACACAACAGATACGAACTAAACAGATGGCTGACATTAATCGATAAAAATGAGACCAACATCTGTTTGTAACTTTTTGAAATTTGAAAACAATTTTGCAGCTTTTAAACTGTCGATTAGAATCAAAGGTTGAAGTCAAGCATTGTGGTTCTAAGTCAATGGAAAACATGGATTTTCTCACGTGTCCCCATTGTATTAACAAACTAATATTTCTATCAAGGGGATTTTGTGTTGTGTGTTTTATAGGGTTCTGGTTCTACTGCTATAATAATATGTGCCTCTTTTGTGCTTTATAAAAATGAATAAATAGGGTTTTACATTTTATGCCTGTCATCTGTTGCTGATTCTTTAGTGTCAGCCCATTGATCAGCCCAATTAGCAATTAATCGCTGCTGATGATATTTTATCAGCAACCTCTGTCCGTCAACATAAACAAACAATAATAATTGTCTATATCTCTGAGATGAGGTGTTTTCATTATGGATTTCAGTGTTCGGACTGACTTCCTCAGTGTTTCGGCCATTCTGCCCTCTTGTATCGAACTCGGGAACCGTCTGTCTGGACTCTAGAACCCAATCCCTTTATTGTCACGGGGGTACCACACTCGGATTCCATTTTTTTAGGAAACACTCGTTAATTCTCCGTTGATTTCAGTTCTGCTGCTGCTACTGTCGCTGAATGTTACTTTCACTGTCAGGATTGAACTTAGCACCTCCAGATAACTTGCAACTTTTGAACCAACAGCTTAGACCTCACGCCCATGTGTCACTAGGACAATTAGGAATCAATTTTTGGTACTTCAAAGTTTTCTTTTTTTATTAAAGGTCTCCAAATTATATTCAACTCTATGCTTGGTGTATCCCAGAGACAAAAAATGGAATCCGAGCATGATACCCCCGTGACAATAAAAGAATTGGGTTTGAGAGTCCAGACAGACGGTTCCCAAGTTCGATACAGGACACCTGAATGGTCGAAACGTTGTGAACATTGCAGCCAAGATAAGGAAGTCAGTTCGAACACTGAAATCCATAAACAAACAATGGTGCTGATTTTTACAGATAACTTAGTGCTCGTCATTTGCACACGTCACTTTTGATAATTATGACATTGTATGATTTCCTAGTGTCTCACCAGCATCAGCACTAGTTAAATATTTTCAGTGCTATGAACTTTTTCCCTTCAGACATTCATACTTTAAAAAAAATCTTTGTAACAAGTAAACAAACGAGGTTTTTTTTTTCAGACTAAAAAATTAAAGAAAAAATGATTTATTATTTAATTTTCTTTTTCTTTGTTTTTACTTACCTTTCATTCGGAGTTAAAGAAATACAGAGTTAATAAAAGTGTACAATTTCAAAATTAACATTCTACTTTAAATATAAGTATTTCTGAGTTTTTATAATATTAAAATGCTAACATCAATTAAACTATATGCCAAGTGTATTTCGAATAATACCTCAAGGCCTGGTCGACGGACTAGCATTATAGAATCAGTAGTAGCTGATGGCCGATGGGCATATGATGGATATATGATGGGCCGATGGGCATATGATGGATATATGATAGGCCGATGGGCATATGATGGATATATGATGGGCCGATGGGCATATGATGGATATATGATGGCCGATGGGCATAAAAAGTAAAACCAAAACAAATACAGGGTGGGCCAAAATAAGGGTCCTATCTTTAAATTTGAATAACTTGAATTTGAATAACTTCCACAAAATAAAAGTTAAACTCACCAAACTTTATGTGTGTGTAGACTGACCCATCCGAGATTTTTTGAAATAAACAAAACAAATTTTAGCCGAAAAACACTTCTTAAAACTTACAAAAACTAAAGTATTGTTTTTTACACTGTTTTGAGTTTTTTAAGCAAAAATAATGTTTTCTAAATGAGGGTACGTTCCTTAGGGCTAATACGGCTCATGCTTGCTTCGGAAGGGGTCCTTTACTTATTCTAAAAAAAAAAAAATTAAAAAATCAATAAATAAAAAAGTTATGAATTTTTAAAAATAGGACCCTTATTTTTGCCCACCCTGTACAATTGTGTTGCGTTTTTATCTTTGTAAGAGGAGATCATGTTAGATGATTTGATTTGCAATTTCAAAATTGCTGCATTGATGACAAATCCTTTGACAATATATTTATGCTTTCATGGCTATCCCGCGAAAATCACAAAGCGGAGAAAAAAAATGCACAAAATCTCATTTTAATATCAACAAAAAAATAAGGTTTTCCATTCTTTAACATTGATCGATATAACTTCCAGTAAATTTAGATTCTTTAAAAAATCTATTCTAAAAGCTTCCAATAGTTTCCATGCAATCCATTCTTTATACCATAATAATCACAAAATCGTTCAATATTATTTTAAAATCTATTTTCATGAGTTGCATTCTTAACATGTTTTAGCAATTTGTTGAATTATAATGGACAAACTTTGATAATTCTAATGAACTTTCTTGAGAAACCTTTTACAGGGTGTCCCAAACAAATTTGACAATTTTTTGACATTTTATCATTTCAGAACCATTTGAAGTATTTAATAAAAGTGCAACAGATGTTTCTGTGTACTATTGCTGTTTCTCTGTACTATTGCTGTTTCTCTGTACTATTGGTGGATCTAAAAGCTGGAGACGATGGACGACTGGAAAGCACCGAAATATTGGAAGAGAGTCATCTGTGATGATTTGTGCTGGATTCAAAAAGTTGGAAATCTTAGCTGCAGCTCAGTGCTCTTTGAATAACTTGAAGCTAGAGATGTGGAAGCAGTGGCTAGCAGGAAGGATCATAGCAGACATTTTGACTGTGTCCACAGAACAAAATTTGTCGAGAAGCTGCAAACAAAGGTGTGGCAAAATCCAGGCAATGCAGACCTTGGCAAGAGAGGTCGACGTCAGAGTTAGGAGTTATGAAGAAAGCGTTGAATGCGGATCTTCGCTACTCCTCTTACCAGAGTTGCAAAGGCAACTACTCACCATCTTGGGCCCAAGAGAACCGCCTTACGAAAGCCAAGAAATGACTCAGTCGAGCCGAGGATGCTCTGGTTCAATGCAAAACAACAGGTGGCTAATAGCTTACAGTTCGCACAGCATGAAGACTATGTTCTCTTAAACTGCCATCCCACGTGTTCTTCAAAAAGAGACTCAGACTAAATTCAGATGATTATATTGAGCTTTCATCCACTGTTGTCGAGCACTGGATGGAGAGGGTTGTTGTGGGAAGTCTATATCTGTGGCAGCAGGACTCAGCTTCATGTCACACCTCCGGTGAAAACCCAGAAGTGGCTATCTGAGAACTTCCATGACTTCACTAGTTCCAACACTTGATTCACCAACTTGCCTGATTGCATCTATTATGTGTGGGACGCAGTTGAGAAAGATACCAACCGTACCGCCTGCAATACCAAGGACGAATTGATTGCCAGGATCAAACTGGTGTTCAAGCCTGTCTTGAAAGACTCTGTGAAGACTGCATGCTCCAGGTTCACGTCCCACGTGGATGTCGTGGTGGAGGTTCAGAGTGGGTTCTTTCAGTGAGCTGTATTCAGCAAAAAGGTCTTCTAAAGAATGCACTTTGAATTTTGCAAATACATCAATTATTGGCCAAGATATGACGTTTTTTTCTTTCCAAACAAATGTCAAATTTGTCTAAAACACCCTATTATTGCAGAATAAGCTTCCAGTTTCCGTGACAATGTTGTGATGCCCATCATTGACAACAGCATACAATTAATGAATATAGCAAACTGTAGCCTCTCATAAAATTGATATAAATAGTTTAAACAAATATTTTGTGAAAAATCTGATTTTTAGTGATTTAAACAAAAATTTAAAAAGAAATCAGTAGGTATAATTCATGTGAGGCTTAAAGTCATAAAATCAAACAAGACGAAGATTGGAATCATAACAGAATCCAACTTACTTTCTGGATTCTTCATATTCAATTTGTTGTTTCATAAACATGGCATTCTTCAGCAAATCTTGGATATTTTGAAAATGGATTCTGCTGTTCTGCATCGAATTGACTGCACTAAAAATGAAGAAAATAAACAAACAAATAAATAAATAAATAAATAAATAAATAAACAAATAAATAAATAAATAAATAAACAAATAAATAAAGGTTTTCAACATTTTAATGGTCTTCAATTTATTTGTTTTTATTAAAATAATAATTCTTGATTGTAAAGGATATAGACCGGAATTCTCAGATATTTTGTATCTGATAGAACTTTGAAATTTCTGTTTACAAATTTTAATGAATTATTCTCACCCCCCCCCCCCATCTTCTCTTTACACTATAACATTCCTTAATAACAATTGTGTTCATTATTTTTTCAATAAAAAGTTTTGTCCTGACCATTATTTTTTTTAATGTTATGTAATATTAAAATTTTTCCAGAATTTATAGTTTGTAGTTTTCTTTTTCTTCATCAGTGTTGCGATGTTGGTGGTTGAGTGGTGAGACGCAAAAACAATGTAAAAATAAACGGATGAAAACGATTTTAAAAATGATTTAAAACATAATACAATGGATGATTAAACATAATGGTAAGTGTTGCTAGACAATTTCAGTAGCATCCATGTTGGATCTCTATCCCATAATGCCATGTCTCTAGCAAGGGCAGATCATCCTACTTTAATGTCTCTCACCTAGCGCAGATAATCCTCATTCAGTGTCTCTTGACAAGGTCAGATAATTTCAAGGTACAAAGAGTTATCTCCCTTTAAATAAAATATGATTTCCTTTAGATGGAATATGATTTCTCTCCCCCTCCTTTGAGCATGGCTTGACCTGCATTGGATTTGCACCGTTCTGAATGCGAATTGATCTCCTAGGGAAAATCTTTAGTTGAGAACTATGTTCTTCCTTTTGCACGATTGGAGGGCTCCGTTGAGGTAATCAAATGCGCTCAATAATATCTCCAGTAGGAAGGTAGCATCTGAGATATGAGGGTTGTGGCAAATTTACATGTCGCACCCAGATAAATGATATTTCCTGTTTGATGCAAGATGTAAACTGTGCCATTTCAATAGTCTTTTACTAAAACTTTTTTTCCTGGTTTGAAAGTGCAGCTTACTGCACTTTGGTGATGGTTAAACTGCTGTTCCATTTGCAAATTTCTCCTGTGAGAAGTTTGTGCAGTTGGATGGATGGCATCCATTGGTAATTGAACTTTCCACTTCAATAGAGCTTCAGCAGGTGAACTACCATTAGGGGCATTTAGATTTGGTGTAGCTCTATAATTTGCAAGGAATATCTAGGATTTCTTGGGTTGTTGGAAAGATGGTCCAATTCAAATCATCAATGTTTGCTTTGGGCCGGATCTGTTCCTGGAAAGTCAAAGATCAAAGCGTTGGTTCAGATTTAGCTTCGAAATTAGCTTAAAAGGTAGGTACATCTCTCCTCTTATTCTTTACTGACTGGCTCTACATCCTCTGCCTGCAAGCCGATTATCGGTCTTTAAACACTTCCTCTTCTTTCCTCTCTATCTTGGATGATTGAAAAGCTGATGGTCCACTGACAGATCTCTACTCAACACCGATGTGAGGGTTTAGGGTTAGGAATGCCTGACCTGGCAAGTTAACAACATGTTGAGAAACTGGTATTTCTGAGTCAAAGCTTAATAGTGGAATCTGCATTGGGACCCACGGTTGGAAGTGTATTTCCTGATCTTAAGTCCTGTCCTTCATTCTAGAGCCTAGAATGAGTGGTGGTTTCCACTTCATATCCGTTTAGGATAATTGAAAAAGAAGTTTCACTCTCAGTAGAGTTGGGTTTTTAGAGTATCTTACCAATGCTGATTTTTTTTGGTCTGCTCTTTAATTTGAAACATGTTATCCCTCACCTAAATGGCTTATTGTTCAGTTTCAGTAGGACGAACATGCCCAACTGTCCCAATTGTAATAATGCTGAGGAAGAAATGTAATGACTAGCATTATACTAGAATAGTTAATATTACTGGATGTTGTGTACGTGATTGAAAATGGAGCAAGAATGGAGGTGTGAACGACGCCTCAGAGAAAATTACAAAACTCTACGATCGTGTTAAAAACTTCAAAAACATAAAGGGTGCATGAAAAATATAAAATAACCCATTTTATTAAACATCTATGAATAAAAAGTAAAAATGGGAAGTAAAAATTGAAAGTAAAACTTGGAAAAAAAATACATGAAAGAAAAAAAAACTAGGAAAAGTATAACCAAACTGTTTTGAAATTTGAATTAACAATTTGACAATAAAACATTCACATAATAATGAGTAAAGACAAACATTCACATAATAATGAGTAAAGACAAACATTCACATAATAATGAGTAAAGACAAACATTCACATAATAATGAGTAAAGACCAACATTCACATAATAATGAGTAAAGACAAACATTCACATAATAATGAGTAACGACAAACATTCACATAATAATGAGTAAAGACAAACATTCACATAATAATGAGTAAAGACAAATATTCACATAATAATGAGTAAAGACAAACATTGACATAATAATGAGTGAAGACAAACATTGACATAATAATGAGTAAAGACAAACATTCACATACTAATGAGTAAAGACAAACATTCACATACTAATGAGTAAAGACAAACATTCACATAATAATGAGTAACGACAAACATTTACATAATAATGAGTAAAGACAAACATTCACATAATAATGAGTAAAGACAAACATTCACATAATAATGAGTAAAGACAAACATTCACATAATAATGAGTAAAGACAAATATTCACATAATAATGAGTAAAGACAAACATTCACATAATAATGAGTAAAGACAAACATTCACATAATAATGAGTAAAGACAAACATTCACATAATAATGAATAAAGACAAGTATTCACATAATAATGAGTAAAGACAAACATTGACATAATAATGAGTAAAGACAAACATTCACATAATAATGAGTAAAGACAAACATTCACATAATAATGAGTAAAGACAAACATTCACATAATAATGAGTAAAGACAAACATTCACACGATAATGAGTAAAGACAAACATTCACATTATAATGAGTAAAGACAAACATTCACATTATAATGAGTAAAGACAAACATTCACATAATAATGAGTAAAGACAAACATTCACATAATAATGAGTAAAGACAAACATTCACATAATGATGAGTAACGACAAACATTCACATAATAATGAGTAAATACAAACATTCACATAATAATGAGTAAAGACAAACATTCACATAATAATGAGTAAAGACAAACATTCACATAATAATGAGTAAAGACAAACATTCACATAATAATGAGTAAAGACAAACATTCACATAATAATGAGTAAAGACAAACATTCACATGATAATGAGTAAAGACAAACATTCACATAATAATGAGTAAAGACAAACATTCACATAATAATGAGTAAAGACAAACATTCACATGATAATGAGTAAAGACAAACATTCACATAATAATGAGTAAAGACAAACATTCACATAATAATGAATAAAGACAAACATTCACATAATAATGAGTAAAGACAAACATTCACATAATGAATAAAGACAAACATTCACATAATAATGAGTAAAGACAAACATTCACATAATGAATAAAGACAAACATTCACATAATAATGAGTAAAGAAATACATTAACATAATATTGCGCAAATAGAAATATTAACATGATAATGAGTAAAGACAGATATTCAAATGATAATAAGTAAAGATAAAAATTCACATGAAAATAAGCAAAGACAAACATTCACATAATAAAAGCTAAGACAAACATTCACATAATAAAAGCTTAGACAAACATTCACATGATAATGAGCAAAGACCAATATTCACATGATAATGAGAAAAGACAAACATTTACTTTATCATAAGCTATAAAAACATTCACATGATAATAGGTGAAAACAAACATTCATATGATGATAAGCAAAGACAAACATTCACATGATAATAGGTGAAAACAAACATTCACACGATAATAGGTGAAAACAAACATTCATAAGATGATAAGCAAAGACAAACATTCACATGATAATAGGTGAAAACAAACATTCACACGATAATAGGTGAAAACAAATATTCATAAGATGATAAGCAAAGACAAACATTCACATGATAATAGGTAAAAAACATTCATATGATAATAAGCAAAGTATTCACATGATAATAGGTGAAAACAAACATTCACATGATAATAGGTGAAAACAAACATTCATATGATGATAAGCAACGACAAACATTCACATGATAATAGGTAAAAACAAACATTCACATGATAATATGGAAAAACAAACATTCGCATGATAATATGGAAAAACAAACATTCATATGATAATAAGCAAAGACAAATATTCACATGATAATGAGTAAAGACAAACATTATCAGAGCAAAATTTTATTTTGATGAAAAAGTGACAACTTTATAATTATTACAATAAACAACTTCATGTTAGTTTCAAAGAATATTTTTCTATAATAATTTTATTAAATTATTTGAAAGTATTATTCAATTAATACTTACTTTTTGGCATATTCTGCATCAAAGCATACTCCTTGAACATTCTGTTGGATTTCTTGAACTTCATGCTAAAAAGTAAAAGATATCATTTATAACAGGTATTTATGTAAATATATGTCTGTTTGTGAGGAGAGTTATTCTTATAAACCATTCTCCTTACAAACGTTACTTTAAGATTAACTCACATTTGCTGAAATTTGAAAGACTTTAACAAATAATATACAAAACTACATCTTTTGAAAATTATTGCTTTCACAATTCATTCTTGCATAAAAAAGAAACTCAATTCTATTTTACTTCACAATAATTTAATTAAAAGAAATTATATTTTCCCAGAATGAATGTTATTATTATTCTGTTTATAATTCTGTCTTGAGAAGAAGAAGAAGAAGAAGAAGAAGAAACCTGATAAAAGGAATAATAATAGACAGTATCTGTAGTAAGATATTCTGGACCATTCATAGGCTGGACAGAAGAACTCAGGCATTTGGATCAGAAGACTAGGGAACTAATGACCATACACAATGCACTACACCCGAAGTGTGATACTGACCGACTCTATGTAAAAAGGTGAGAGGATGGAAGAGAACTGTTTAATATAGAAGACTGTAGATGACACAAAGACAGAACTGGAAAAATACATAACCCAGAACACAGAAATGCTGATCAGCGCAGCAAGAGACACTGTCAAAATGAATAACACAGGCAGCAAGGAAACTGGAAACAAGATGAGGAAAAAATGGGAGGAGAAACAGCTACATGGACGATTTTTAAGAGATGCACGAAAACAGTTAGACATGGCTACAAAAAGGACACTTGAACCGAGAAACAGAATTACTGCTAACAGCTGTACAGAGATAAAACAGTAAATCACATAATGAATGCAACAAATTAGCCCCAAAAGATTACAACAACAGACACGATTGCATGGGAATAGTAATACACTATGCAAATGGCCGCAAATTGTACGAACACAAACCGGAGACAGTATTGGAAAATGAAAAGCACAAAATCTTGTGGGACATGAAGGTACAAACAGACAAACTCATCCAAGCAAGGGGATCGGATTTCATAATAGTCAACCAGAAGGAAAAAATTGCCAAATCATAGATTTTGCCGTCCCAGCAGTTCACAGGGTGAAGTTCAAGGAGATAGAAAAACCAAGCTAATACATGGAACTTGCAAAGGAACTGAAAGGAATATCGAACATAAAGAAAATAGAACCAATAATTGTAGGCGCACCAGGAACAATCCCGAAAAACCTGGGAAAAAGACTGGGAGAAATTTAAATCAAAGAGAAAATTAAGACCATACAATGAACGGTAATGATGAAAACATCTAAAATCTTTAGGAAAGTCTTTGAATGCAGAAACCAACCCACATAAACCACGAACACTAACCAGCCATGCATAAGTTGAAATAGAAATAAAACAAAAACATAGAAAGAGCATTACACGAGTCCAAGGGAACTGAAACTGCCAGAAATCTCATAAACTGCCCTCCCCCAAATACGCACACACACACACACACACATGCATGTGGTGGTATCAGTCTCGGCTGAGTTATATTATTAATAAACATATGGTGACGAGAAAGAAACAGACAAACACAAGATAGACTTTTAATTGATTGTAATATTCAATCATTTATTTTCTAAAAATAGTGAAAGTAAATGGTCGCTGCTTAAAATGTTAACGAAAATTCAGTTTTGGTTCATGGTAGCACGAGTGGGGTGTCGACGCTCTCCATAATAATAGCAGTAGCAGTAGTAGTGATGCCGCCATGTGTTTTTGTCATTGTTTTTTAAGAAAAATATTTGACGAGATTGTTGTCTGTTCTTACATAGAGATGATTGTATTTGATCTCGATGTTCTTTTCGTCATTTTTTCGTTAATAATATTGGAAGAAAAATTATCGTCTGCTCAATAACAAAGAGATTTTGTTTGAAGAAGACTTGTTTTGTGTCGCATCTTGAAGCAGTAGTAGTGCATCGATACTTCCCAGTCATTTGTTTTGGGATAAAATTGTGTGAGCTTTGATCACAAATAGCCAGCCTTCATTTGCTGAGAGAAATGAGATATTTCTTAATCGGTTGGGGTTATCGATTCATTTTGTCGATGATGATAACGGAATTGTGGATTATCCATTTGTTGATAGCAGATTCTTGATTGTTTAGTGTTAAAGAAATATTTCTTGATAAGTCGGAGTTATCCGTGATATCAATGACCGTGAATTGTCTTTGATTGTCAAGAATCCTTGGCCCAACGGCCAGGATTAATTTGGGTTGTTCGCTAGTGTCTAAGTAGTCATGTTTCGACTGACAAGGGTCCTTTTGGTGAGCTGTAGGTCTCATCCCAAGTGACAAGGGTCTGTTTGGCGAGCTGTGATCCTTTTTTGTTGAGTGTGCTTTGGTTCTTGCTCATATAGAAATATTTGACACGTGCTGAAACTCCCACGGCGACTGTTTCTGATTGGTTTAAGGGATTGTTATGTATATTATATTTCTTCAGCTGCATTTGCCCAGGATTGAACTCAGCACCTTGGGATTACGAGATGGATTACGTGCACTTGCATATATTTCCGTTAAAGTAAAATTACTGGGTTTTCTTGTCCACGTGACTTTTTTAATTTAAATGCGTTCTCTTTCTTTTACCATATATACGTTCTTGGCCTCTTGCCTTGTTGGCATTGTAGTTTTGAATTAATTGAATAAAGCCTTAGAAAAGGTTTTTCTATTCGTGTCTTCTTTTTACATTACAGGGATCTTATTAACCAATCAAAATTTACGTATTTAACTAATCAAAATTGAGTATTTTACAGAAATCGTTTTTTCTGCTTCTGCTGTTTTTGTTCGCTCGGAATAGGGTTCTATCAATAAGGTGTCATCTATTAGTTAGGAGAAAAAGTTAATGACTCAGAATTAGATCTTGTCAATGATTGTGTAACAGCTGGTACCAGACAAAATAGTCATGAAGGGTCAGAGAGGATGGAAAGACTGGTGAGGGAAAACACCAACCAGACTTTCACTGGAAAGGTCCGGATTGTACTGGGACTTTGGGAAGGCTTGTTGCCACTCAAATGTGAGAGAGGACCATTGATTGTTGCCAGCGAGAAATCAATGGTAAACCGCTGTAGCAAAATAATTTGCAACAGTCATCGACAGAAGTGGAGAGTGTTGGAAATCTGGTTATTCTGATTGAGCAATCACTGAAAATAATTTGCAACAGTCATCGACAGAGGTGGAGAGTGTTGGAAATCTGGTTATTCTGATTGAGCAATCACTGAAAATAATTTGCAACAGTCATCGACAAAGGTGGAGAGTGTTGGAAATCTGGTTATTCTGATTGAGCAATCACTGAAAATAATTTGCAACAGTCATCGACAGAGGTGGAGAGTGTTGGAAATCTGGTTATTCTGATTGAGCAATCACTGAAAATAATTTGCAACAGTTATCGACAGAGGTGGAGAGTGTTGGAAATCTGGTTATTCTGATTGAGCAATCACTGAAAATAATTTGCAACAGTTATCGACAGAGGTGGAGAGTGTTGGAAATCTGGTTATTCTGATTGAGCAATCACTGAAAATAATTTGCAACAGTCATCGACAGAGGTGGAGAGTGTTGGAAATCTGGTTATTCTGATTGAGCAATCACTGAAAATAATTTGCAACAGTTATCGACAGAGGTGGAGAGTGTTGGAAATCTGGTTATTCTGATTGAGCAATCACTGAAAATAATTTGCAACAGTCATCGACAGAAGTGGAGAGTGTTGGAAATCTGGTTATTCTGATTGAGCAATCACTGAAAATAATTTGCAACAGTCATCGACAGAGGTGGAGAGTGTTGGAAATCTGGTTATTCTGATTGAGCAATCACTGAAAATAATTTGCAACAGTTATCGACAGAGGTGGAGAGTGTTGGAAATCTGGTTATTCTGATTGAGCAATCACTGAAAATAATTTGCAACAGTTATCGACAGAGGTGGAGAGTGTTGGAAATCTGGTTATTCTGATTGAGCAATCACTGAAAATAATTTGCAACAGTTATCGACAGAGGTGGAGAGTGTTGGAAATCTGGTTATTCTGATTGAGCAATCACTGAAAATAATTTGCAACAGTCATCGACAAAGGTGGAGAGTGTTGGAAATCTGGTTATTCTGATTGAGCAATCACTGAAAATAATTTGCAACAGTTATCGACAGAGGTGGAGAGTGTTGGAAATCTGGTTATTCTGATTGAGCAATCACTGAAAATAATTTGCAACAGTTATCGACAGAGGTGGAGAGTGTTGGAAATCTGGTTATTCTGATTGAGCAATCACTGAAAATAATTTGCAACAGTCATCGACAAAGGTGGAGAGTGTTGGAAATCTGGTTATTCTGATTGAGCAATCACTGAAAATAATTTGCAACAGTCATCGACAGAGGTGGAGAGTGTTGGAAATCTGGTTATTCTGATTGAGCAATCACTGAAAATAATTTGCAACAGTCATCGACAGAGGTGGAGAGTGTTGGAAATCTGGTTATTCTGATTGAGCAATCACTGAAAATAATTTGCAACAGTTATCGACAGAGGTGGAGAGTGTTGGAAATCTGGTTATTCTGATTGAGCAATCACTGAAAATAATTTGCAACAGTTATCGACAGAGGTGGAGAGTGTTGGAAATCTGGTTATTCTGATTGAGCAATCACTGAAAATAATTTGCAACAGTTATCGACAGAGGTGGAGAGTGTTGGAAATCTGGTTATTCTGATTGAGCAATCACTGAAAATAATTTGCAACAGTTATCGACAGAGGTGGAGAGTGTTGGAAATCTGGTTATTCTGATTGAGCAATCACTGAAAATAATTTGCAACAGTCATCGACAAAGGTGGAGAGTGTTGGAAATCTGGTTATTCTGATTGAGCAATCACTGAAAATAATTTGCAACAGTTATCGACAAAGGTGAAGAGTGCTGGAAATCTGGTTATTCTGATTGAGCAATCACTGAAAATAATTTGCAACAGTCATCGACAAAGGTGAAGAGTGCTGGAAATCTGGTTATTCTGATTGAGCAATCACTGAAAATAATTTGCAACAGTTATCGACAAAGGTGAAGAGTGTTGGAAATCTGATTATTCTGATTGAGCAATCACTGAAAATAATTTGCAACAGTCATCGACAAAGGTGGAGAGTGTTGGAAATCTGGTTATTCTGATTGAGCAATCACTGAAAATAATTTGCAACAGTCATCGACAAAGGTGGAGAGTGTTGGAAATCTGGTTATTCTGATTGAGCAATCACTGAAAATAATTTGCAACAGTCATCGACAAAGGTGGAGAGTGTTGGAAATCTGGTTATTCTGATTGAGCAATCACTGAAAATAATTTGCAACAGTTATCGACAAAGGTGAAGAGTGCTGGAAATCTGGTTATTCTGATTGAGCAATCACTGAAAATAATTTGCAACAGTCATCGACAAAGGTGAAGAGTGCTGGAAATCTGGTTATTCTGATTGAGCAATCACTGAAAATAATTTGCAACAGTCATCGACAAAGGTGAAGAGTGCTGGAAATCTGGTTATTCTGATTGAGCAATCACTGAAAATAATTTGCAACAGTTATCGACAAAGGTGAAGAGTGTTGGAAATCTGATTATTCTGATTGAGCAATCACTGAAAATAATTTGCAACAGTCATCGACAAAGGTGAAGAGTGCTGGAAATCTGGTTATTCTGATTGAGCAATCACTGAAAATAATTTGCAACAGTTATCGACAAAGGTGAAGAGTGTTGGAAATCTGATTATTCTGATTGAGCAATCACTGAAAATAATTTGCAACAGTTATCGACAAAGGTGAAGAGTGCTGGAAATCTGGTTATTCTGATTGAGCAATCACTGAAAATAATTTGCAACAGTTATCGACAAAGGTGAAGAGTGTTGGAAATCTGATTATTCTGATTGAGCAATCACTGAAAATAATTTGCAACAGTCATCGACAAAGGTGGAGAGTGTTGGAAATCTGGATATTCTGATTGAGCAATCACTGAAAATGATTTGTGTGAAAACTCATAATGAGTAAAAAAAAAAAAAAAAATAATAATAGTAGTTCTCTTGTTCTTCTCGGATATTCTTTTCCAATCTTCTCTTTCACTTCTGTTGATGCCTGCTCCCAGAACTACCATATATATATTGGTACAATGTTTGCCAAATTCCCCCATCTCCTCTTGGTTAGGTAGTTCCATGCCCCTGCTTCTCTATTTTTCACCTTTTCATCTCTATTAGTGCACACTTTTCCATTCTGAATTCCATTCGAAGGTCCTGGCTAAAACTTCTGGTTGTGTTTATCAGCTTTTCCAGTTTCTTTTTGGTTTTTGCAAATAACTTTGGGTCGTCCATATACATCAGGTGGTTTATTCTTTGTTCTGTGTCTGTAAACTTGTATCCGGCATTACACTATCTTCCTGAGTATGTTGTTGATTGGCATCATGTCTATGATAAACAGTAATAATTAGGAGAGTCTCCCTGGAAAATACCTCTTTGCATTTGTTGCAGACCTGTTTAGGGTTCGGAATGAAAACACGAATACAGCGTTTAGCAAAAACAAATATATTGAAGAAAAGTATAATACAATAAAGTAGTGGTACCTCAGTCTTGACTGCCAGTATAGGCAGGGGTTTACTCAACACTGAGAAGCATATGATTCCAGTATTTATTGTGAATGGAAGAGTCCAAAGTTTGTTATAGGTACAGTACCATAACAGCGTTCTTATCTCAGTCAGATGTTGTCTTCCAGCTGTCAGTTCCAGTCTTCATGTTTTCATTGCTTTCTTTGTAAGATTGTTGATTTTGTCAGATACCTTGTACATCCTTATGCACTCAATTATCCATGCTTAGGGGATTCAGTCGTAGGTCTTTTTGTCGACAATCCATGTTACTGCTATGTTCTTTTTTCTGCTTTTTACCTTGTTCAAGATCTTTTGATTTATGTATGACATTTCGTTTTCCGGCATCCTTTCTGTTTTTTGGGGATTAGTCCACGATTATTATGGGAGTGGTAGATTTGTTCTTTATTATTATTATTTGATCCCTTTTAACTATGTTCTGTATTAAACCTTTACAACAAAAACACAAAACAAAAACACAAAACAAAAACACAAAACAAAAACACAAAACAAAAACATTACACAGAACATTTATACTATTAATACAACCACAAAATAACTATTTAACCGGATACTTCAAATTTACCATTATTTCTGAATTCATTTAATCTCATTTCAAAATTTTCTACACTATTGCTGTTTTAAATCATATCTAGCAACTTTTTAAAAAATATACAAATCTATTAGGCAAAAAATTCAATAGAAATTTTTTTGAAATTTACTTTTGAACTGCTTCCTAGTGAATATAATCACTTCACTCACAGGTAGGACACCATCGTATGTCACGAAATTTGCCTGCTTCAAAATATCAATAATGCTCCTATTCATTCCAACCAGATGTTGTAAGTCTGTTCACAAAGGTTGCAGATCTCTCTCTGAATACCAAGATTCATTACTATAGTATCCCTAACCCTATCCCTAACCCTAACCCTATCCCAATAAATAATCTGATGCAGATGTTGACTTTCTTGTGTGGAAGCAACCTACTTCGAGATGAGATCTGACATATATCAGCAAGAAGAAGGACTCGCCATTGTCTCAGTACCAGACAATTTATACATGGAATACTTCGAGGAAATGGCATTAATATCCACATCACTAAAGGCATCAATGTGACTTTGATATGTGGACGACACAGTCATATTCGAGGATGTTCAAGAATTGCTGGACCATGTGAACTCCATTCGTTTATCTATACAGTTCACCATGGAAAAGGAAGATAATAAATAGTTCTTTCAAGATGTATTGATAACTCATACTGAGCAGGGATTGAGGTCATCGGTAGTTTTGTTTTACGGCATATCAACCCTTTTTGGGTTATTTAATGCCGAATCTGGTCATTATAGTAAAAGTTTTTATGCTTCAAGTTCTTTATATCTTCAAATGTTTAATCATCGTTTTTGGTTTGGTAGTTTTGTTTTACGGCATATCAACCCTTTTTGGGTTATTTAATGCCGAATCTGGTCATTATAGTAAAAGATTTATGCTTCAAGTTCTAAAAATAAAATAAAAAAGGGGAGGGAGAAAGGGAGAGGGGCTGTTGTTTTTGTTTTTGGTTTTGTAGAACATAATTAAGTTTTACAAAAAAAAAAAAAAAAAAAAAAAAAACGTCAATGTAGGTGAATTTCGTCTCAGGGAGCCACAGGGCAGCCTGATCTGGTATCACTAGTAAGGTCATCTGTAAATCGAAAGTCGACCTTCACTGGAGAATACTTCAACTTCAACTCCCACCATTCATACAATATAAAGAATGGAATCGTCCATTGCTTATAACATCGAGAAAAGGCATCAAATGCCGTGCAACCAATACATATTAAGAGGAGATGAACAACCTTAGATAAATCCTCCACTGAAACAACTATCCAGAGAGCATAACATCAGCTCTAAGAAATCTGGATCAAACATCAAAGGACATGACCCCAAAAACTCACGACAGTCTGTCTACCATATATGAAGGGCTTGTCTGAAAGGATTCAGAGAATATGTAATCCATATAACAGCAGGAAAGTATTCAGGAGCAACTAGACCCTCTGAAAACATCTAATCTGAATCAAGCATAAAAATTCATGACCAAGAACTATACGTATTCCATTCCATGTAAATGTGGGAAAATATACAAAGGTGAGACGTCTCAACGAAGCAACACATATGTTAGCTGACAACAGTAGATCTAATATAGAATTATAAATAGTAGATTCGAGCAAGAAAATTGCATAACGAAACAGTAAAACAAAAGTGACTATACTTATAGTAATACTGGACATCTAGACGAGATTAGGTTTAAGGCTCCCAAAATTCATACTAGAATTATCCACATGGATCCATGGCATAACGATTAAAAGCGTTGGTTAACAATCAGTTTTCTGAAGATAGAAAGTTATGTGAATAACATAAATTAACATTTTTACCAAGTCATGCCTGAAAGGAACAAGAACAATCAGGAAACATTTATGGATTACATAAACGACTTAGTTAAAAATACCGTCCAAGTTTCTGAGTTCAACATGAGAAGTTCAAAAGGATGCACCTGAAGAAGCAGCATTAGGTAAATCTGATCATGCATGTCTTCAAATAGAAGTTAAAGTGAAAGCAAATTTTGATTATATATTAGACAATGGTAAAAAAAATAAAAAAAGGAGAAAATATCAATTAGAATTAGAGTTCTAATGTAATACTATGGAATTCCTCTCTCCAGCTAGAACCACAGGGAGAGATTAGCTAGAAAATGAATGGCAATAAAAAGACAGTAAAAACTGACTGACCCATTGAACTTTTTTTTTTATTTACCTCCCCAGGAGGTTAGGCACAAAGCCAGTTTTATCTTACTCCCACAAGTAAGATGTGACCCAAGCTCGGGTCGGGAAAGTGGGGTTTGAAAAGCCAGCGCCCGAGAAGGTGAGCACTCTGGCCATTAAAAATTGCCTGAGCAGCCCCGTCGGCATTCCCCGGTAGGGGCGCCTCAGGCAGTAAGCAATAAACTTACTCCTCCCCAAAGAGGGGAGGCAAAGCCTGGGAGGGTGGACCTCCTAGAACTGCACAGGACAAACCCATAGACCGGCGTAAATCAAGCCCCGAAGGCCAAGACGATACCAGTTTATGATTGAACTTCACAGACAAAGCAACACCATGAACAATTAGCCGTTAACAGCCTTAGACTGAGTATGGTGACTTTTACAAGTGGACTGGAGGTAACAGGGTGGTGTAGAGACCCTCCTCCAGGACGTCAAGCTCTGGGTGCAATCAGAGTGGAGTTCGAAGAGCGGTTGTGCCATTTAGTTATGTTATGAGAATGTATGCCTAGGGGGAAATTGATGAAAATATCCACCCACATAAGCGTTTATACACTCTTCTCTCACTCATTTGACAGGCAGAAAAGGTCATTGAGTCAGGTTATGTGGAAAATACAAAATTTTATAAGAGAAGTATTACATAATGTGTTGTTTTCCTAAAGAGTAGAACATTAAGTTGAGAGTTAATTAGTTTTGTATGTGACTTATTAAGGAATTTCACGAGGTTTCTGGGTGGGCTTGTGGATTGATGATGCATTGCATATTGGTGAAGGTGTTGTTGTTAAAGAACACTGAACAGAAAGGTCTTGAGAAACTAAAGGAAAGATTATGGGTTTTGCAGCACAGAATTTTGCATTTAAGTCATGGTGATTGACTTGGTCAGAAGACTTAGTGGAACATGAGACATGTGTTGTTTTGAGATGCTGGGGAAAAGAGGCATCTGGGAACTCGAATATTTGATAGGGATATAATGCAGTGAAACCTTGTGTATGGGAACTGTGCTTTCCACCCTCGCACAGGATGTCAATAGCAGGCATAGAATGATTGAGAAATATGTGTTTAGGAATAGAAAGTAGAGAAGGATGAGTGAGATAGTATCCAGAAAGTAGATAAATGCATAACAAACTAGGGGACTATGTAATTGGTTAGGAATGTCTGTTAATATGAGAAATGATTTGAAAGTTCTCTTGGTAGAAGGTGAATTAAAATTTTGATTGTGGAAGGTTTATGGTTTGTTTCTAGCTCGATGGTATGTGAAGCAAGTACCAGTGGGTAAGAGCCTGTCCAAAAAGCTTTGTTGTACATATTAAATTTTTAGGAGAACTCAAATACCTCCTGGCAGCTGAGAAGGTTAAATACATCCTCATGATCCCGGTTCAGAGATCAGCGTGTTTTTTTATGGCCTGTAATGTCTCAGCTGTTTTGGAAATTATGCAATATGAATGTATGATTTTTGTTTTGTAATTTATGTAATAAATGACGAAGTTGGGCATGGGAGGTGTGTGATACTATGAAATGCACCTCCCCTCCCACAGCTAGGACCACCGGGAGAGATTAGCTAAGAAATGACTGACAATAAAAAGACATTAAAACCGACCGACCCATTGAACTTCATAGACAAAGCAACACCATAGACAATTAGCCGTTAACAGTCGGAGGGTCAAAATATAAAATTTGGGAAGATGAGAAATAAAACGGACATTTCTAGTTTTTTATTTAATAAGTGAAGTATTAACTCATAATATTTGTATTATTTCAGTTTTACGAATTAGTGGTTAATAAAAATTCAAATGTAAATCACAGGTTTTAGTCGTAAAGTAGGAAGAAGTCAAATTTTAATCTCCTGTTCTTAACGAAAGAACATGTGTATTTGCTGACTGCCAATGTATAAAGGGCTTTTAAAACAAATAAAGATATTTAGGATAACGAATAAAAAAAATCAACTGCAAACGAAGTCTTAATGTAATTAAAGTAAAATATTAGATAAAGTATGTACCGATCGATCCTATTTGGGATGCCGTTTGCATTTTTGTATTTGTAACAAACGCAGCTATGTTCATTGACTAATGAATATAGATGATTAGCCAATGAAAATAACCGAAGTATATCGGGAAGTGTCTGCTACTAAAGGAAATATCGGTCTGGATATTGCATATAATCAATGAAATCGATTGGAATTTCAAATTTTAATTTTTAATAGACAGTAATTGACTAGCTAGTCAGAATCAAACATTGATTTTGTAGGACGAATGTTATTGATGGCAAAAGTTGAAAAATAGACGGCCTTTACTTTATCATATAGGAAGAAGAACATATAAAAAGAAAAAAGAAATCATAAATTTAAATTATTTATGGCTATGGAAAATTCATAGAACATTTAAGAATATCAAATTTATTTAATTAACTGTGGAATTTCTGTAGAACCTGCTACTAAATAATTAAAACGTTTCTGCGGGTGAACAGAAACCAAAATACAATATTTGTTGAATATTGGGCGAGTATAATTTTGTTAGTTTAGAATGACAGTGGATGAGGTTCGGTCAGGTCAGCTTAGTCTGCTCGAGGGTTAGCTCGACCTACTGTGGAAATTGATGGAAGCGGATGTGAAGTCATATGACCCGACGGAGAGAAGGAGGAGTTTGATCAGAAGCTTTGTGATGCGAACACGTGTGTTGAGAAATGTCCTGTTAAAATGTTATTTACCATTAACATTAATTACCTCTTTATCCCCCCCCCCCATTTCGCCCCACTGGTCAGTGATTGAGAACAGATGATCCCAGGCGAATAAACCTTTTCTTGTCTTCAACGGTTTGTTGCTTCTTGGTTCCTTTATTTTGTGGGTATGAACGAACTTGTTTGCAGGTAGCCTTTCCTCAGTTGGGCAGGATCACGTTGAGGAATGCGTGCCAGAATAAAACGACCAGCAAAGTATGTTCTGAAAGTCCATGTATTTTGATTGGTTGTGAGCTGTAAGACATTAGATCTCCCCGAAGAGGGGAGGTCTAATGTAACACATTTATCTCCCGATGATTCACAGTCCCAGAATCAAGGTATCTTTTATTTGATCATTTTACAATCGCAGGAAAAAATTCTTTAAAAATTCTTTAAAATAACAAAATTTAACTCTTACCTTCTGCTCTACAAGTTGTGGAAGTGACTTTCTCACGTGTTCCTGAATTCGGAAGAAGGCGAGAGATGGCTCATTGGCAATGATGTGCAAATTTTCAGAAAACTTTTCACTCACTTGAAATACAAAAGGAAAAACAATTTTGCATCATTGAACACAGCAACCATTGTTAAATTTTCTTTTCTTTTTTGTGACATTCAGCATTTCTTTAGATTCGTATTTGTTTTATATACAAAAATGTTATCTAATATATAAAGTAGAGACGTTTTTTCCCCTGTACCTTCTCGGACTATAGGAAAATAACCATACACAAAACAGGCTACTAAACTCACCGCTATACTACACTTATCACTCGAGCGTGTTTTAGTAAAGTTGTTATTATTTTTCCCAACCTAACACTCAATATTACATTTGGCCCACCATCAACGTCTCTCCGAAAAACCAACTCCATATAGGTGGTAGCAAAGACTTTTCCCCCTAACATTTGTGTACTGTGACTACACTCATCAACACCGGGAAGTAATAACACAGTTTACTTTTCACAAAACAGTCCGTCCTTATTTATTATTTGCCTGGTATTAATTTACTACATAATATAAAACAATACGCAAACAAATAATGACCGCTCCCGTTGAATCCTATGATATTCCGCGAATATCAGATTACGTTATATTCCCACATTTACATTCATTCCGGAATCAAGCGAATGACATTTACGAACACAGTTCCTGCAACATTTATTCTTCAAATATGGCGGCTACAATTTCCTCATTGAATCGACTTCCTACATAATTCAATAGCCGCCAAGATGCTGTTAGACCCCGACACATTTATATTTTAAAAATCATATACCTTTAACCCTTCACAAATAAATGACATAAACCGTGTCATTGTTGAAGTTTACTTTTCGCTGCCAGAAGCTGCCAGTAAACAAGCTTACGTTAAGTGTCATATTTTCACATCCATTTTTCAAGTAGTATCTGTGGCGCAACGGTTAACAAGGGAGGTTTCATTATCGCCAGTATCGGCGTTCGATCCCATTCTTCTCTAAACCATTTTCTTTCTTTTTTATTACTTTAAAACATTCACCAACACGGTAGAGTGGGGGGGGAGAACAATAGGCGGTTTATTTTTTTTTTTTAGGTAGTACATTTATTTTTTAGGTAGTACTTTCTCCCGCGCAACGCCGGGCGACGGGTTCCGCTAGTTCTTTATATTTTCTGGTATAAGCAGGTTGTGAATATCAGTTCGATGAAAACGATACTCCATTCTTTATCAACTGTTTTTGTACATTTACGAAATAAAGTTTTTCCATATGTCTGTATTGTAACCAGGATGTGTTCAGTTTAAGGTTGGAGATAGACGAGGTCACATAAGACTGGTTCCGTCCTCTCATTTTTCGTGTTCTGGTGTTGTCTGCTCGTGTGTCTTTATTTCATATTTTTATAATCAAAGCATGCCTAGAAGGCTTTGGATGGTCTCATCTTGTTCCTCATTCTAGAATGGTTTAAGATATTACAGTCTCACGATGGATTATTTATCCTTAGAATCAGCTGTTCAATCCTGAATTCACACGAGTTCCTCTAAGACATTTAAATCAATCTAGTCTGGCACAAGGCCATTTAATACTTGACACTAGAATCTCTGTCCTATTATTTGTTCATCTCTATTACACAATGATGGGGTTTCCTTTTTCTGACAGCATGGAGTCCCAGTTTACATGACTACGGGGCATTAAACCATTAGTTGATTTAGTCATATGGTCACTGATATAAAAGGTATGACTCTGAATCCATTTCCTCTTTTCTCCCTTTTTTGGGCTGATCATTGAGGAGGCAACATGTTTGCCAAATCCCTCTCTCTTTTCTCCCTTTTCGGGCTGAACATTAAAGTGGCTACATGCTTGGGTTACAACCCGGCGGGATGATACATAACACAAAGGGATTGAGACTACAAAAACGAGTTGACTAGAATTTATTTTTCATTCAATTTATTTTAACGAAGATATACAAACTTCAACATGATAAAGAATTGAAATTAAAAATACAGAGAAATTAGAGTTTTATGTTCTCAAAGTTTTAGAAAAGTCATTTCAATGTTAAATAGCATTTAATTTCTTACTTGAAGAATTTACATATTTAAAATGTGAAACTGGGCATTAATAATGAAATACATAGAATGCAGAAAAGTTCAATATTCCTATATATATATATATATATATATATATATATATATATATATATATATATATACGTTTCAACGTTTTCAATGTGTGATTTTTCAAACTACACACAATGGCATATCAACATTTATCGTCGATAACATCAAGACGAATTTCAACTTGACTGTGATAAATATGTCTCAGTCAGGTAGGATTATACGAAAAAAGAAGAGAAGAAAAAAATATGCTTATACTTTTGACAAAGATGTTTATCATCGAAAGTACTCAAGTTTAAAAAAAAAAAGAAAAAAGTTTTTAAAGTAAATAAATAATTTATTTTAAAAAACAAATAATTTGCGTTGTCCAGGTTTTCAAAATATTAAAAAAACATATTCTCCTTATTATTGCCATTCCAGCAACGTTTTCAATGTGTGACTTTTCAAACTAATATATATATATATATATATATATATATATATATATATAGTAAGCAATGAAAATATATATGGCAATCAAGCTACACATTTAGCCTGACGATTCCCCCCGGGGATGAAACACGGGAGCCTCTGTGTAGCTTGATTGCCATATATATTTTCATTGCTTACTACCTAGCTCTACTTACGTATCGAGCACTGTTGAAGTAAATACTGAAAACTGATACATAAAAAATTATATCTCCTTATAATATTTTATGTGGATACATGAAGTACTAATATATATATATATATATATTGACTTCCACCGGAAAATATACTGTGAGCAAATATCTACGAATTGCAGTTTGGAAACTAATAAACAACGGAATTACATACATAAAAAGTATGTAATAGGGAATTCTAAGGATATAAGGATTAAAGCCTCGAAGGTATGACGACATCCTTTCCCAATAAAATGTGGGTTAAAATCAACTTATTCATTTCATCCAACCAATTCACCCAGGAAATATATCGGATCTTCGAAGCACAGACTCTGTTTACTTAGACTTTCACCTAAATAACGCATAACCGGCAGACTAAATTTATAACTTTTCCTGATATAATTCACCCTCCCACATCTAATGTCATTCCAGTTGGACTTATTGGGTCATACGCCAAATTTGGTGGAAGACCACGATGGGAAATAGAGGATAATTATTTCCTCTGCTGACCCCATATAATAAATCTTTTTATAAGGAGTTTTTCTCCCCCTAAAATTAACCGTTGTCCATACATTCCCATCTGCCCCCCTACTCCCCTCCTCCCCTAATCATCTCCCTGCAAGATGTTTCTTGTAAAAAAACTCTAAAAAATGAGCCTTGACAATATTCAACTTTGGTTCGAAACTTGTATATGCTTCCATCTTATTTTTATTTATAGTTCTAAGTTCTTAATTCAATCTATTATTATTGATTATTTCTATATCCTCATTGTGTATTTCTAAATTTTATTATCATTTCCTTATTAGTAACTTTCTTATTTATCCTTATCTTTATTTTTTAATCTTTAATTATACCCTCATTATTTCTAATATTGCCTTAATTCTAAATTATTAGTTAACTATTTTATTTAATTTCTTTATTTTTATTTACTTATTTATAATTTTATTAATTTTATAATTTTTTTTATATATTCTTTATATATATATATATATATATATATATATATATATATATATTTTATTTCCCTATATTTCTATTATTATACTTAATTTTATTTCCTATTTCTTATTATATTTTTTTATATTTTATTTATTTATTTAAAAAAAATTTTTTTTATGTTTATTTATTTAAAAAAATTTTTTTTTTTATATATTTTTTATTTTTCTATATTTTAATTTTAATTTTAATTTTTATTATTTGTTTTATTATTTTTTCCTTTATTTTATTTTACCCTAATATACTTCCTTTTATTTTATTTTTTATATATTTTTGTTTCTTATTTATTTAAAATTCTATTATTTTTTATATTATTATTTTTTTAATAGTTTTTTCTTTCTTTTTTTTATTGTATATTTTATTCTTTATTTTTATCTCTTATCCTTTGTTTTCCTCTATATATTCTTTATATATTCTATTATTATTTTTATATTTTACATTATATTTTACTTTATTTTATTCCTTATTTTATTTTTATTTATATTTTATCTTTATAATTTTGATAATGTTTATAATGTCTTTTTATCATTATTATTATCGGTTTATCTTTATATTTTTATTTTATATTTGTAAATTATTCCTTTTTCTAATATTTGTCCCTGCTTCTCCCCCTGTCAATAGATGTTCCTCTAAGACGAAATTGTTATTTTCTTCCTTTAATTTTCTGTAAGATGTGCTGCGAAAGGCGCTGATGAAGAGACGTTCTGGAGTGGCTTTGTAAAAAAAATTTTTAAATTGAAAAATTAAAAAAAATAAAAATTAAAGTATTTCCAGAATGTTTTGGAAACGACCGTACGCCATACTAGACTTGTTGTTCTAATTCTTTGAACAATTGGAATGTTCTGATCCATTAAATCATCTTATATATATATATATATATATTAGATTTCTTGAATGTGAGATGATATATATAATTATTTCCACAATCAGACAACGCCGCAGCCCACAACCTATGAAAGAAACAAACCGGAAGTCCTAGACTCGAGTTTCGCCCTCCTTTGGGCTCATCAGTAGAACACATCCGAACTCAGGATTCGAAACCCGAGTCACTTGCATGGTAAGTGAGTACTCTGCCACTGAGCTACCTCGCCACATACAAGAATGTCTATTAATTTACACAGATTAAGCAAACCACGGCGATGACCGACTGTGGAATTTTACCTACTCTTCTTTACCTAAATTCCACAGTCGGTCATCGCCGCGGTTCGCTTAATCTGTGTAAATTAATAGACATTCTTGTATGTGGCGAGGTAGCTCAGTGGCAGAGTACTCACTTACCATGCAAGTGACTCGGGTTTCGAATCCTGAGTTCGGATGTGTTCTACTGATGAGCCCAAAGGAGGGCGAAACTCGAGTCTAGGACTTCCGGTTTGTTTCTTTCATAGGTTGTGGGCTGCGGCCTTGTCTGATTGTGGAAATAATTATATATATCATCTCACATTCAAGAAATCTAATATTTATTTGCTCGCTTGGTTAGCTTGTTGGATGACATCGTCCTAGCGAGTATAAAATCCTACTTGTGAGACATTGGCCTGGGTTCATAGTAGTTGGATGACTACACCCCTTGTTGAAAAGAGTAGGTAAAATTCCACAGTCGGTCATCGCCGCGGTTTGCTTAATCTGTGTAAATTAATAGACATTCTTGTATGTGGCGAGGTAGCTCAGTGGCAGAGTACTCGCTTACCATGCAAGTGACTCGGGTTTCGAATCCTGAGTTCGGATGTGTTCTACTGATGAGCCTAAAGGAGGGCGAAACTCGAGTCTAGGACTTCCGGTTTGTTTCTTTCATAGGTTGTGGGCTGCGGCGTTGTCTGATTGTGGAAATAATTATATATATATATATATATATATATATATATATATATATATATATATATATATATAAATATATATATAGACTTGAGTACCCCAACTCTGTCGAACGTCTCACTATGCACCTAGCTGGCACCAGTGCAATAGCCCAACATCTAAAAGCTAATCATTCTTGTCCCCACTCTCAACTTGGAAAAATTCTCGTAGACAATACACCTATATTAGAATACGAAAATAACAAATTGAATCAGTACTTTTGAATGTGTATTCTTACACTTCTATTCTTTAATCAATCTTGTTTGCAAGTCAAAATCAGTAAATTAAAGATTAAAAAATGAAGATAATGATAAATAACAGAGTTACTAATAAGGAGATGATAATATAATATATAAAAGAAATAATCAATAATAATAGATTGAATTAAGAACTTAGAACTATAAATAAAAATAAGATGGAAGCATATTCAAGTTTCGAACCAAAGTTGAAAGGGTGCATATATCTTTTTGGACAACCCTGTATATACATATATAAAAATCGTACATATTTCTAGACAAGCGTCTTGGTCCAGTGGTAAAGACGCTGGACTATAAACATCAATATCGAAAGTTCGATCCTTGTCTAAGTTATCATGCTGATGACGGCTGTGAGTCAGAAACACGTGTCCATGAATTACTATTATGTACGTATAGAATTAATAAAAATCTATATATTAACGAAAAATATGTGTTGCAATTTTCTGCATTATTAATTAGGAAGTGAGACAATCGAAATAATAGTATGCAAAAAAAAACAAAACAAAGGCTGCAATCACCAATAAATATAACTTTAAATTCTCCGTATCATGTGTTAATTTCTTATGGCCGTGAGGATAGAGTAAAAATTGGGTCTGTGAACCGGGTTTGCGCCTTACGACCGTTTGAAATTATCACTTCGCTACACTGATAAGAGTAAAAAGCTTAAAATGACGTCGTCTGTAGGTAAATAGAATTTAATATTTATTTATAAATATTAATATATATATATAAAATAAAAATATATATAAAGAAATGAAGCACCATGTTTATATATCTATATATTTACTTTATACTAGCTGGACCCGTCCCCCGGCGTTGCACGGGAGAAATAGAAAAGAATGAATTAAAATTTGTCAACAACATATATATATATATATATATATATATATATATATATATATATATATATATATATATATATATATATAAAAATGCGGTTTTATTTTTTTATATATATTTTTTATTTTATATATGTAATGACTAACGGGAACAGACGTAACTTGGGAAAGCTTTATTTAGCACACAATGTCGGTACAGTATTAGTGCTACTATTTATAGTGGTTAGTAGAAGCAGGAGAGTTCTCCAAAGGGGAGATAAGTCAGAGTAAGGAAAGTTACTCGTAATTATTCATTACAATATATAAGGTTTTATTAGCAAAGATATATAAATATCTATAATTCCTTTTCAATAACTTTTCTATTGTTCTAATTTTTTCTTATTATTTTTGCTTATTAAAAGATTTATTGAAATAAATTAAGCACCACAGAAAGTAAATAATAGAAAAACGCGTAAATGAAAACTAATAGGCAGTTATTATTAGATTAAAATCTTGTAGTCAATAGAGAGGGACAAAGGAAACAAGTATGTATAAAGTTGATTCCACGAGATAGGCAACGTTTTGGGTTTTTAGTGAAAGTTTAAAGTCAAATATTGTCATTAAAAGAAAGTCAAACCTTAGATAAGGTTTAATGTAGTATATTAAGGAATAGTAATCCCCCAAAGGGTCAAAATAGACCTTAAATCATTCAGAGTATTTTAGACTGCCATAAAGCTCATTATGAGAAATTCAAAATCCAAAATGAAATATATATATATATATATATATATATATGTGTGTGAAAATGTACTGAGAACATTAATACTTTTTAAATGTGGCAAAAGATAGTAATACATTTTTGAATGAAAACAGAAATATAATTTAGTCTTGAAAATGTGTCTTAATAATGGAAAGAGACAAAGAGTTGGGGTGAGGCAGACTATAACACTTGCCAAATCCCTTGCTTTTTTCCCCTTTCCGGTTTAATCATCAAAGTGACAACATTCATTTGTTTGCTGCCCCTATTGTGTCCGGACAAGTTCTGTCACATGGGGTCCTATACATCTTGGTAAGTCCCCCTTTTCAATTGAAGTACACATAAAATCATTCTCTACTTGATTTGAGTCATAATCTCAAACCATACAAATAACTGAATTCAACAGTCCCAAAACAAATTCAAATTTTTAAATAGATAATCCAACTTTTGCATATTGATCGATTTTCCTTTTTAAATTATAACAAATATCAACGAGTCTTTGGATGCCCTTTTTCAATTCAATAGATGTGATGGTAAAGAAGCATTTATCTTTTAACTTTGCTTTTTGGTGTTTGCGTGTGAAACCAATGCACAAATGATGACATTCATCAATGAAATTTAGCTCGGCTAGACACATATAAGGAGCAGCACTCGGTAAAGGATCTGAATAAAAGACCTGATGTAGACAGGCATGTAGCCTTACATCGGGCACTATCAAACTGATTTTGTAATGATTTATATTCCAATAAATCAAAGAACAATGTAACTTAAGATTTATTAGCAGCATTGTTCTATAAACTTGACAATAAGATGGGGAAGGTCATGATACCTGTAGCATTTTTTACAATTGTCTTTGGTATGTCAAAGGTTCCTCTGTTAAACAGGTGTTGGGTCACACCTTTTACTTTCTTGTGTAAATTATTATTAAAAGATGTCCAAAGAAATGTTTATTGTTTTTAGTATTATCAGCAAGAGTAATAGGTTTACCCCAATCCTCTGGTATTTCATGGATGATTGAATCCAAATTTGTTGAAAATCTGTTACACCTAGAAGTAACCAATAGACAGATAGGAAATGCTCAATTTTAATCACCATACTGAGCATGCACACACCCATTTCAACAAACAAACAAACAAACAAACAAACAAATATACCTCTTCGGGCTTTGTGTTCCAATTCAGGTTCTACATTTTCCCTGAGAACAGGTGTACCTCCACTTGGTACTCGTCGAAGTAAGCCGTCACTTCCTAAAAAAAAATGTAACAAAAGTAACAACTTATAATTAGCAACAAAAAAGGTTAATGGCTGCAGTCTACAAAAAATAAAATGTAATATTTTGTAAACGTAATGGGGGGGGGGGGGTTAACTCCTAATTAATTAATTTTCAAGTAGGCAAGAAGTTTTGTAAACCTAAGAATTACATTGGGAAACTACGAATTACTTAATTTAGATTAAATAACATATAATTAAAGGATAAACAAATTTGACAACGAAACTGCGATTCGAACACACCATGTCTTCAGTATGTTACTCAAAATATTACTTTATCAAATAGTATATATAGTGCTACGGAAACTCGCCCAAATAACAGGCGTTTTTTCCAATTTATATAATTCATTTGTTTTAAACATCTAATAAATTGATATTTACAAATATAACTGCTATTCTCAAATTTACATATGTATTTAGAATATTTTTCTCCACAGAAATATCAATAAAAATTATTAATACAATTAATTAAAGACATTTTATTCAAAATATTTTTACAACAATGGCCCATCTAATGGGACTAATAATGGTTATGATGTCTTTCAAATTATCATCAATTTGAATTTGGTGATCAGCAGGTTGAAGATCAATTTTCATTAAAACATTAATCCGGTTACTGAACATCATACATATTCGATGTTTGAATAGGATATAAATTTGAACAAATTTTCTGGGTCTCACCTAATTAATAATCGCTACAAATAAACAAATCAATATCTGGTTTTATTGATGATGCCAACATGTTGTAAAATATATTGTTCCACCAATTATTGCAATTATAAGGGGAAGATTGTGATTTGGTATTTTGTGAGATTTAAAATATGAAAGGTCAATATTTTCTTTCAGTTTAAAACTTACTTTATAGTCTTTTAGCATTTCACTATGTGAATTGAGCCATTCATTTCGTACTATTAAGATTAATTGTATCCAGCTGTGACTCTTCTTACAACCAGAAACTACAATTAGTACGATTTACAATCGAGTGTTTTCAAACATTCCTATAATAATACTTGATCCATCAAATTACCATAATTTGAAATGAATTGATTAATTTAGGTCTAATAATTTGTTCCCCAAAATCTTTTGAAATTAAACTGACTCCACCGCCAGTAAGGAGGTTACACTGCCCAATTTGACTTGAATCAATATACAGGATGTCCGATAGAAATTTGATAATCTTTTGATATTCTTTCATTTCAGAATGATCTGAAGTATTTAATAGTGGTAAAATGCAATGGATAGCTGTTTTCGTGTACTATTGGCAAGTTTGAAAGCTGGAGATCATGGACAAATAAAAAACACTGGAATATTGGAAGAGACTGGCCTGTAATCATGACGATTCAAGTCGGATTAAAAAATTCGAAAATCTGAGCTGCATCACCATAACTGCCTTGAATATTTTGAAGGCCGTGAGATGTGAGTTGGAGAATTGCAATAAAGATGTGGATGCAGTAGTTAGCAGGAAGGATCATAGCAGGCATTCTTAAGAAGTTAAAATAAAAGATGCAACAATATCAAGGTCAGGCAATGTAGACCTTGGTGAAAGAGATTGGAGTCGGAGTTATGAAGAAAGCGCAGAACTTCTCATATAAGATTCGCAAGGCCTAACTACTTATCACTAAGGCCCAAGAGAACCGCTTTACAAATGCGAAGAAACTCCTCAACAAGGTCAAACGTTCAGTTTAACCAGGGATGCTCTGGTTCCTCTCAGAATCAGTTGCACAACATGCAGAACAACAGGTGAATCAGTTGCACAACATGCAGAACAACAGGTGAATCAGTTGCACAACATGCAGAACAACAGGTGAATCAGTTGCACAACATGCAGAACAACAGGTGAATCAGTTGCACAACATGCAGAACAACAGGTGAATCAGTTGCACAACATGCAGAACAACAGGTGAATCAGTTGCACAACATGCAGAACAACAGGTGAATCAGTTCAACAACATGCAGAACAACAGGTGACTAGCTAACAGTTCACACAGTCCCGCATATCATGAAGATCAAGTTCCTTCAAACTGTCATGGTCTTTGGGTGTTTCCAGTGAAGGCCACACCATGCTTCCCCATATCTTCAAGAGGAGAATTGGATTCAATTCAGATGGCTATATTGAGTTGCTGTTCACTGTTGTTCAGCATTTTGTAGAGAAACTGTCTACGGGAAGACCTTACTATTGGGAGCAGGACTCAGCTCCATGTCACACCTCCGGGAAAACCTAGAAGTGGCTGCTGAAAACTTCCACGACTTCACTAATTCCAATATCTGACCCTCCCCCTCACTTGATTGCAACCCCTTGGACTATTATGTGTGGGGGGCACAGTTTAGAAAGACACCAAGCCCACCTTCGTGCAACACCAAGGATGAGTTGATTGCCAGAATCAAACTGATGTTCAGCTCTATCTGGAAAAACACTATGACGGTCATGTGCTCCAGGTTCAGGTCACGGTCCTGTCTGATAGAGGCTCTGGTGAAGTCGTAGAATGGGTTCTTTGTGTGAGGTGTATTTGGCAAAAGATCCTCTAAGAGATCCACTTTGAATTTTGAGAATACAGCAATTATTGGCCAAGATATGGCACTTTTTCTTTCTTTTCCAATACGTGTAAAATTTCTTTATTTGTTTACATGCAATGCATATTTGTTTACATGCATTGCATATTTGTTTACATGCATTGCATATTTGTTTACATGCATTGCATATTTGTTTACATGCAATGCATATTTGTTTACATGCATTGCATATTTGTTTACATGCATTGCATATTTGTTTATATGCATTGCATATTTGTTTACATGCATTGCATATTTGTTTACATGCAATGCATATTTGTTTACATGCATTGCATATTTGTTTACATGCATTGCATATTTGTTTACATGCATTGCATATTTGTTTACATGCATTGCATATTTGTTTACATGCAATGCATATTTGTTTACATGCATTGCATATTTGTTTGCATGCATTGCATATTTGTTTACATGCATTGCATATTTGTTTACATGCATTGCATATTTGTTTACATGCATTGCATATTTGTTTACATGCAATGCATATTTGTTTACATGCATTGCATATTTGTTTACATGCATTGCATATTTGTTTACATGCATTACATATTTGTTTACATGCATTGCATATTTGTTTACATGCAATGCATATTTGTTTACATGCATTGCATATTTGTTTACATGCAATGCATATTTGTTTACATGCATTGCATATTTGTTTACATGCATTGCATATTTGTTTACATGCATTGCATATTTGTTTACATGCATTGCATATTTGTTTACATGCATTGCATATTTGTTTACATGCAATGCATATTTGTTTACATGCATTGCATATTTGTTTACATGCATTGCATATTTGTTTACATGCAATGCATATTTGTTTACATGCATTGCATATTTGTTTACATGCATTGCATATTTGTTTACATGCATTGCATATTTGTTTACATGCATTGCATATTTGTTTACATGCAATGCATATTTGTTTACATGCATTGCATATTTGTTTACATGCATTGCATATTTGTTTACATGCATTGCATATTTGTTTACATGCATTGCATATTTGTTTACATGCATTGCATATTTGTTTACATGCATTGCATATTTGTTTACATGCATTGCATATTTGTTTACATGCATTGCATATTTGTTTACATGCATTGCATATTTGTTTACATGCATTGCATATTTGTTTACATGCATTGCATATTTGTTTACATGCATTGCATATTTGTTTACATGCATTGCATATTTGTTTACATGCATTGCATATTTGTTTACATGCATTGCATATTTGTTTACATGCATTGCATATTTGTTTACATGCATTGCATATTTGTTTACATGCATTGCATATTTGTTTACATGCATTGCATATTTGTTTACATGCATTGCATATTTGTTTACATGCATTGCATATTTGTTTACATGCATTGCATATTTGTTTACATGCATTGCATATTTGTTTACATGCATTGCATATTTGTTTACATGCATTGCATATTTGTTTACATGCATTGCATATTTGTTTACATGCATTGCATATTTGTTTACATGCATTGCATATTTGTTTACATGCATTGCATATTTGTTTATATTCATTGCATATTTGTTTACATGCAATGCATATTTGTTTACATGCATTGCATATTTGTTTTCTTTTTGTTGTTTGCGTTTGCAATTACACTATTGGCATTGTACTTAATTTCCTTCTATCATATACAATGCCTGTAATTTTTCTCTTGAATTTTAGTATTGTTCAACATTTCAATCAACTCTTGTTGTTGTATAAAGCCAATGCATGAATTCAGGGACATTTTACTCAACTGTAAACGTTCCAACATTTTATAGCATTTTACATCTCTTCAATTAATTGTAGTTGGATTCATTCTTCTTTTCCAATTTTTTGAATTCGCAATATCTGCTAACACCTCTTAACGAATGTAAAACATGTTATAATTGCTCTTGCTTTAACAACATGAACTTAGTTTTTTCCTACTTTTTGGTATACCGTAATATGCGGTGACTTTGGTCCACTTTTGAAATATATTTGTAAAATTCAAGTAAATATTTGGTAAGTTTTCATTATTTTTGTGTTGTATTCTAGTTTGTATTCATGGTTAACTATCAGTTTAGGTGGAATTTGGAACCAGATTATTACAATATGAGAAAAGAGAAGCCATAATTAGGATGTCCAAAGTCACCGTGCCATGGTGTGACTTTGGCCACACTATACCAGCTCTATTGTAACTAAAGTAATACTTGCATTGGGGTGTCGTCATGTGTCGTCATGGTGTCACTTTGGCCACACTAGACCAGCTCTATTGTAACTAAAGTAATACTTGCATTGGGGTGTCGTCATGTGTCGCCATGGTGTGACTTTGGCCACACTATACCAGCTCTATTGTAACTAAAGTAATACTTGCATTGGGGTGTCGTCATGTGTCGTCATGGTGTCACTTTGGCCACACTATACCATCTCTATTGTAACTAAAGTAATACTTGCATTGGGGTGTCGTCATGTGTCGTCATGGTGTCACTTTGGCCACACTATACCAGCTCTATTGTAACTAAAGTAATACTTGCATTGGGGTGTCGTCATGTGTCGTCATGGTGTCACTTTGGCCACACTATACCAGCTCTATTGTAACTAAAGTAATACTTGCATTGGGGTGTCGTCATGTGTCGTCATGGTGTCACTTTGGCCACACTATACCAGCTCTATTGTAACTAAAGTAATACTTGCATTGGGGTGTCGTCATGTGTCGTCATGGTGTCACTTTGGCCACACTATACCATCTCTATTGTAACTAAAGTAATACTTGCATTGGGGTGTCGTCATGTGTCGTCATGGTGTCACTTTGGCCACACTATACCAGCTCTATTGTAACTAAAGTAATACTTGCATTGGGGTGTCGTCATGTGTCGTCATGGTGTCACTTTGGCCACACTATACCAGCTCTATTGTAACTAAAGTAATACTTGCATTGGGGTGTCGTCTGTGGCCACACAGAATATAAGTTTAACTTTGCTTCACTAGAAACTTGTAACTAAGCCTTTATTTTATTTTAACTCAATATAAGAACATATCTATGGATATAAACTACGAAAAAAGGTCACACATTTATAACTACATGTATAACTCAGAACCGAATGTAAATTTTTTAAATAATATTTCTAAACATTTTTTAGGCTCTGGCCCAAAATCACCCCATATTACGGTAATATTTATTTTTATAATCTCACTAATTTCTTTGATTGTTAAAATTTCTAATTCTTTCAGATATATCATTATTAGTTTCAGGATTGCTTCATACGTAATTTGCTCCTCCATATGCTTTAGTTTCTTTGTCTTGGTTAAAAACATGAGAATAATGTTTAAACTAAATCAGCTTCTTCCATTTGTAATAAAGATTCTATCAATAATACACTTTCTTAGAATATCTAAATTTTAGGTTATTCACTCATGTAAAACTGGGGCGACTTTATTTTCAGCAAAATAACAATTTATTATTTGTTTTATTGATTTTCCGATGGAAATGTTTTTTTTGAAAACTATGAAACGTTTCAAGTATAAATAGTCTTTTTCTATGAATCATGTCATTTTAAAGTTTTATCTGCTCTGAATAGAATTACCTTCTTTTTTAAAAACATTTTTATTGAAATTTGTCATTTAAAAAATGATGATGAAAAGTTAAATTGTACTAAGTTAAAGTATAGTTTATTATTTTTACTACAAGATACAGTTGGATTGCTTCAGGAATGAATCTCCTCGTTGCGAGTCATAGCCTATGGAGGTCACCCCAACAACAACAACGGCAGAGAGAGATGACAAACATAGAAATTTCAGTTGTAAATGGAATAGCCAGTTTTATTAGGCCATAGAGATATGGGTAAATGAATTGGATCAGCTGCTGGTCTTAGGTTGGCAGTTGTGAACGTCACTGAAGTTGGAGAAACAAGCTCAGTAGGTCTGGTCGCTCTCTTCAATCTATGCTGGTCACATACTCCAATCACAGTGCTGTATTCAGTAGAGTGATCCAACGGAACCTCTTCTTTTCGCTCTCAGAGTTCTGTGACTACGTCTTTGACGCAACATTTAGAGGCCAGAGGTCTGAAGTTATGGATAACCTCTCTTAAATCGTCGCAACCGTTGCTGCCATCAGGCCTGAGGTCAATTTTGAGTAACGAACATTGACTGTTCATCAGAGTTGTTCATCAGAGTTGTTCATCAGAGTTGTTCATCAGAGTTGTTCATCAGAGTTGTTCAGCAGAGTTGTTCACAAAGGGTGTCTCGGAAATCAGCAAAATTCTTGATGAGACACAGCAACTTGCAATTTCGATTTTGATGACAATAAGCTGGTACCAGGTCACCCTCCTTATCTCTTTGAGTGAACTTTGAAGGAGGTCGACAACTGATGTCGCATTGCTGACCCCCATCTCTTCCGTCTGTACCAATCAGGATCTTGTTGAAAGTATTTTATGCAAAGCATCTAAATCTCAACCGTGTCTGATGAATGGTGGAGGACTGGCCTCATCATTCCGAAGACAAAAGAGCTGGCACAGACCAGGATGAAGACTAGAGTTGAATCTCTAAGAACATCTTGTAACCTACACCGTCTGGTCTGCCTTCAAGCTGCAAGCTTGCCACACAGTGGTGTGTTGCTAACAGCTCAGCTGCTATCAGCTACTGTTGTTGACAACAATTTCCCCAGATTCGCCACTGCCTTGTGCATGGGTTTGAGAGTATGTCATATCCGCAGGTACCATTGTGGTCAGTAGGTTGATGAGTATGGACTTTACACCCTATTATGTAGGAGTGTTAGTAGATTCCCTAGGCACAGCGCTCTCAACAATGTCATCTGCTGACATTGTTGGCTTCCTGTCGATCCTTGAACCGGTTAGCCTTGTCAGAAGGAGTGCTAAAGTGCCTAACGGTGTTTCTCTTCTCAAAGGTGCAAGTCACTAATATGGGATATGACTTGTGTTAACACGTTTGTGCTGTTTTCAATAACGAAATCAGTGACAAATCCTGGCTATATAGCAACGTCAGTGGAAGACCACAAGCGATCAAAATATGGCAGTTTTCTTGATTGATTCATATTCCAATTAATCGCCATGCAGATGAGTGGAGCGATTGGTCCGGCCACACGGAACTTCCTCAACCATCTGGGTCTATCAAATTTGCACCACACTGGGGATCATCATGAGTTGAATTGCCTCCTAGACAGTCTCTTCATTGCCATTATTTGAATAAATGTTTTGAATCTGCTCTCATCCTACCAAGCCAGCAGAACATCTGATCAAACTTCTTGATGTTTTCTGATGTATCCACAAAGGCTTTTTTAAAATTTGGTAAATTTGAAACAGATTATTTAGAATAGAGCGCAACAAAATAAATCTTTACATTTTTTAATGTGTATAAAATTGAACTTTTATGTCAATTTTTTATGTATCGCGGCCATTTTCTTTTCGATTATTTGTTTTGTTAAATGATTGACTAGTTTGTTTTGACCTCTTCATTAAATTTTTTTTTAATTTGTTAAATTCTGTAATGAAATAAATAAGTTTCAATTTACAAAAAACAAACAAAAAAATCTCTGATAATATGAAAGAAAATGATGTATTCTTTGATAAAATCATGTTTGACAACTCTCAAGACATTAACATTTAAATGGTACTTTCACTTTCTGCTTTCTAAATTATACCGACTCATTTTTTTATTTTTAGAAGAAAGATTGAGAGAAAAAGCGAAAAGCATTCTTTTAGTTATATGCTAAAAGTTTTAATTTCAGCAAATCCATTATTAGTTATGCTCTTCTTTATAATCAATAAATAAAATAGCAGATAGCATTTTATTAAAAAATACGTTTAAATATTTTCATTAACAACAATGATAAAAAATAATAAAAACAAAAAATATGTTCTACAACGAACGGAAACAGCTGATCAGAATTCTTCATGTTGTTGCTGTTTATGATGATGATGATGATGATGATGGTGGGTCTATTCCCGATTTTATTTGTATTTATGTTCCAAAATATCCGAGACGCTGCGAAATCTAATTTCCAATAAACTGCACAATAGAAACTATTTGAACAAACTATTTTTAGTATGTATTTTGAAAAGATGCAGCTTATTTCAGGTATTTATGTTCTTTGCAATGTATTTTATGATGATTTTTTTTTTGTTATAAAAAGAGAAAATACAAAACATAAATGGCGTTAAGCGAAAATAATCGAATAGCGTGTAAAAATGGTGACGTAAACAACACATTGTTTTTAGCCCATGTACGAATGATTTATAAGAACAATAAATAAGGAAATAATTCCAAGAAAATTCATACGTTAAAAAAACAAAAACAATTCGGAGTTGGAGTAATTTAAAAAAATAAATGAATGCAGACATGCCCCTATTTACTTGTCTCCTCACGAGGGAAAATTGGACACAAGGTCAGTTTTTAATGCGGGGAAATCCAGCTCCCCCAAAACAGGGCACTCTGGATTGGGACAAAAATAAACATTGTCTCAGTCGTGGAAAATTTCTCCTCCTCCTTCGATTGAAGACAAAACAGATACTACACCTATGATTTTTAAAGGCTTTTTCAGTTGAGCTTTTGAAAAGAGCATCGCACACACACAGAACCAATCAACAAAACATATACACACATTTATTAAGAAACAAACAATAAAAAAACCCACAAAAAACAAAGAATAAATGATAAGTTAAATTGTTTTTGTTTTTTGTATTTTTTTAAAATTAAAAACCGCGAAATCTCGCCTGTTTTTATATTTCTTCTCGCGTGTTTTTTTTTTTTTTGTTAACGTACCTTGCATTTCGCCGTGTAGTTGAATCAAGTAATTCATTCCATTTCCCATACGGAAGAAAACGAAACGCCGCACAACAAAAACAACAACATGATATCAGATGTTGAAAGAGAAAGCAAATCTTTCCGTTTTCGATTGTTACAACAATTGAAGAAGACAAAAAGCAAGCGATTTAGGGGAGAATGTTTGTTGTCGGCCCCTCGAAACTATTCGTCGCTAATATTGTTCACCAGAGGACACAACTATGGAAATGGTGATGATCGCCATCGCTTGTTCGAACATCCACTTCTTTCTTCTTCATTCTCTCTCAAGATGTGGCTCGCTCTGACTATAATCATACGAATTCTAATTAATTACATTCACTGCCCGTATAATCTTTGGCCATTCATACTTTTTGCAATTATCATTAGAATTTTAGTGGGGTCAGTTTTACTTTCTGAAAAGTATTCTTGCGATAAATTCTAATTGAAAAGGGGGAAAGAGAAACGTTTCTGCCATTTCACATGTAACGCAGCAACAACAACAACAGCAACAACAACAACAACAACAAATAAACAATACAACAAAAAATGCTTCAAAATATTTTACACGGTTTCTTCAATTTCCTACGCCATCAAAATGATAAATGTAAAAATTACATTTTTAGATGAAATAAATTCTCAAACAGCTTAATAATCACCCCCTCCCCATTTCTTTCATATTGACCTTTTTGGGGTAGTTACTGTCGAAACCAAACACAATAATATTGAAAATGAGGTGAAAGTGTAGAATAGTTAACAGTAGAGAAATCGTAAATAACAAAAAATGACTTATGCCAAACTCAGTAGAATTTATTTATCTTACCAACCTGTATACTTTTCACGTCCTGAAACTGTGTTTAATTTTTTTCTCTCCAAAATGTTATTTTTTAAGCTGTCTTTAGGACAGTCGATAAAAAAAGGGTCGCCTGTTGCTTAAAGTCCGAGTAGTAAGACCCCCCCCCCCCGACAGTGAAGAAAAAATCCTTTAAGATTAAAGCAATTTTTATTTTTATCTCAATTCAGAAAGCCCTTTTGGGGAGCTAGATTTCCCCCACATTGAAACCATCCTTGTGTCTAACTCTTCTCTCGTGGGGAGGCCTCGTAGGGAGACAAGGTTAATAGGGACTCAGTTGTGATTGTCAATAATGTCCGTTTTTACAACGAACCTAGTTTTAAAAAATTGACAATTTGTCAGTGACGGAATTTTCGGGGTCGTCACCGAAATTCGTCGGTTGTTACCATGAAAAAAAGTGGGAATAAAAAAATAGACAAAAAAGGGAGCAAAATTAAAAAACATATCCAGAGATACAATTCAATACGGTTTATTAACAAAACATGATTAGTTAACTACTTTTGTTTCCCAACGCAGGGTTAAAACAAGTTAACCCAAGGTAACAAAATGGAGTCTCTTCAAAAGACTATTCCCAAAAAGGAACTTGCCGTTTCAGACAATAATAGGAGAAAAAACAAGTTATTCCAATAAATATTATCGTCCCAAACGACGCCAAAAATACCCGGGTGGATCGAAAGATCTGTACAAAAAGATTATTGCCTTTGGCAACAATAAATACCGGCGATAAAAATAAGGTCTCGCCTTAACAAACAAATATACATAAAAAGAGAAGAAGACGTCTTACTTGAAAAGGGGCTGAAAAGAAAGCATACAAATATAACAAAAATTGTCCTTAGAAGGAAATCAAAGGTTCCTATTTTTTCCTTCCAGTCTCTTTCCTTTTTTCAAATAAGGCCCACAAAGGATAATAGTCTTTGGGATTTCTTTGCCCGAAATCTGTGAATACGATATCCGTTCAAGTATATCGTAGCCGTCCTCCTCTTTGATTTTAAACCCTCAAAGGGTTAAAAAGTTCTTGTTGGGTACTTTATCCCAAATCCACAATAAAAATTATCCTTTTCTAAAGGATAATTGTCTCAAAAAAGGGTCCTTCTTCAAAGGGTTTTTCTTCCAAAAAAGGGGGTTATTCCAGAGAACGGTCCTTTAAAAGTTTAACGTCGTGCGACGGAGAGCGAGCCACGAACACGTCCACCTCGGACTCTGTTCTAGGCTGGTACTGAATTGAAAAAGGCGCGAAAGGGGCTGGCTCGAAGAAAAGGGGGAAATGGCCTTGACCTTCGGGTCCCCCCCCCCGGTACACTCAGTGCAGGTCACCCCCCCCCCCCCCTGTAGTCGGCCGACTACTATTCACCATGCCCATGGCAGTCAGGCTACAGCAGTCAATGATGATGATGATGCTGAACACTGAAAGGGAAGGGTAAGGAAGTGCTAAGTGTAATTTACTCCTCTCCAGGAGTTAGGCACAAGGCCAGTTTTTATCCTACTCCCACAAGTAAGATGTGACCCAAGCTCGGGTCGGAAAGTGGGGGTTGAAAAGCCAGCGCCCGAGAGGTGAGCACTCTGACCATCAAAAATTGCCTGGGCAGCCCCGTCGGCATTCCCGGTAGGGGCGCCTCAAGCAGTAAGCAATTAACTTACTCCTCCCCAAAGAGGGGAGGCAAAGCCTGGGAGGGTGGACCTCCTAGAACGGCACAGGACAATCCCATAGACCGGCGTAAATCAAGCCCCGAAGGCCAAGACAATACCAGTCTATAAGGTGCAGTATCCATCGGAACAGATACTACACTTTGATCTCGACTAAGTTGACAGCCACCTGACTGACAATGTAAACAGGGAACGTTGACCTCCCCACCCTCAAATGGCCAAGCAGATGAGGAAGAAGGGTAGACCCCTCACTCACTCACTGCCAAAATGGCTAAGAACTAAAATGTCCAAAACAGCACTACATTAACAGTCACTGTAAATACAAGGGAAACATTGTGTATACAGTAGTTGGTATTTACGAAAAATCTTCAGGTATTCATCGTAAACAAACAGTGAGAAGACTAAAAAGGTTTTGTCAATTATAACAAAAACAGACACACGAGTTTAGACTTAAATAATGTGTATAAGAAGGTTGGCTCCCTCTACCGTGCTAGAAAACTCCCCACACCTGACATTATCCTGTATCTCTACAAAGTCACCATCCGCCCATGCATGGAGTATTGTTGTCATATCTGGGCTGGTGCATCATCTACTAGTCTCTCCCTCCTTGACAAGGTCCAAAAAAGAATCGCCAACCTAATAGGTCCCTCACTGTCAGCCAAGCTCCAGCCTCTGTCCCATCGCCGCAATGTAGCATCCTTGTGCTTGTTTTACAAATACTTCAATGGATTATGCTCCGATGAATTGGCTACTCTGGTGCCCCCTCGACGTAAATTCACTAGACTAACTCGACAATCAACTAAATCTCATTCATTCACTGTGGAGGTCCGCAGATGTCGGAGAGCCTTCTACTCAAATAGCTTCTTTCCTCGTACTGCTGGCCTCTGGAACTCTCTCCCTGCCTCCTGTTTCCCCAACAGTACAGACATGCAGAAGTTTAAAACTAATGTAAACAGACACCTCGCTGCGCTGATCCCAATCTAGGTTGACCACCCCCTACCTTCTCCCCTTTTCTTTTTCTCAGTAGCCCCTTACGTCTACAGTGGCGGCCTGCCTTGTTTGGGGTGAACTATGTTAAAAAAAAAAAAAATATAAAAATGTTTAGATTTTTTTGATGGAGAGGTTATGTTGTTAGTTTGTTAGGAAGAACGCCAGGATGAAGAACGTAACTTTGTAGAGTTAGTTGTATCTGACTGAAATAGAATACTGAACAAGAAAAAGGGTCACCATCTTCGATAAATAAGACCACATCTTCACAACTAAACAGGTATCAACTTTTATTCAAGGGAAAACTGGAGCACAATGAGAATTGTTCAGTAGGCTGGCTTTTGTCGATAAACGAATGCTGTATCCTGGGAGTTCCATTCTAGCCAGCCACTCATAGTGAAACGGTGAGCACAGGTTAACATCCTATCAAGAGGCGATCAAAACGGGAACTGATTTGAATTGTTTTTTGGGGTGTGAAGATACGTCTATGCTTCTGCACAGATGTATCATAACACCCACACAGTTAACAGTCCATGCTCGAGTGTGCGAGTGCAAAGCCAAGCCACAACTCAATCTAACACATGATACTGCACATACATTTAAACAAAATAGGTCCCTCATGTAACTACTACATTACCCCTTGCTTAGCTGATAAAAATAAAAGAAACTTTATTGGTGGTAGCAGCACATGAGAATACATTTAAATTAACCTGAAAATGAAACAATAGAGGAAATAACTGTTCAGTGTGCACAATATTCTTCTGTTGAAAGAGAAAAATCTTTATTTTATACTTTAAAGAGAAAATTGACATATGTAGGAGAAAACATTATAAAAATGGTTAGCCGTTTTATGGAAAATGTAAATGTTCAGATATAGAAAGTCTTACATAATTTTCTTGGCCAATGAACATGTCTACCAGAACGTGTGGTGGTAATGTGAGTTGGCTGTTTCTGTAGATTTCGTATCAGGAAATATTATTGTGGGTGGAACATAGGGTTCCCGGGTGACGTTGTCTAAAAATACTCGTTTTGGTCTGTCAATCGACACAGTCTCTTTGGTTCCTCCAACGTCCAAAGTGAAAAAATGTGCATTGCGTTTGAGCACACAATATGGACCGGAATAAGGTGGTGTGAGTCGGGGTTTAACCGAGTCATTCCTTATAAACACATGAATCCATGATGCAATGCCCCTGGAGACAGCTGACTTGATGCTTTGGTGACGAGTGTTCATGGGTGGCAAACTGTTGAAGTAGTCTGTTACCATAGTGTTTGATATCCACAAGAGGTGAATCTGAAAGAGTGGACATATGACCAGGTTATGCAAGTGGGGTATCGTATAGCAGTTCATCTGGGGAATATCCCAAATCTTCTTTAATAGAAGAGCGACAACCTAAGAGAACAGTGAGCATGTACCCCATCCAGCGTTGTGGATCAGGGGCTGAACGTAATGATGCTTTTAATTGTCGATGAAAGGGCTCGATCATTCCATTGAAAGCTGAGTGATAACTAGTAGTCCTAGAATGTGTAACACCCAGTATTTTAGATAGTTCTTGGAATAGGCAGGAATCAAATTGCCTGCTGCGATCAATGGTAGTTGTTGCTGGGACACCATAACGCGCACTCCAGCCCGATATTAGGGAATGCACTACAGTTTCAGCAGAAATATCGCTCAGTGGGATGGCTTTTTAAAATTTTTTTTTTTTACATGGTTCACCCCAAACAAGGCAGGACGCCACTGTAAACGTAAGGGGCTACTGAGAAAAAGGAAAAGGGGGGAAGGATTGGTGGTTCAGCTTAAATTGGGATCTGAGCAGCGAGATGTCTGTTTACATTAGTTTTAAATTTCTGCATGTCAGTACTGTCGGGGAAACAGGGGGCAGGGAGGGAGTTCCAGAGGCCAGCAGCATGAGGAAAGAAGCTATTTGAGTAGAATGCTCTCCGGCATCTGGGCTTCAGGCCATTGTGAAAAACGATCAATACAGGTCGGTAAGTAGGAGTAACTTTGGCTCTGACCGGCCAGGGTCAATGTATATGTGTTTGCATCATGCGTTAGGGGTGCTAAACATTCCTAGTGGAGCTTCTACATGTCTGTGCACCTTCCACTTTTGACAGGGTTGACAGAAATGCGTCCGAGCAGTGATTTCACATCTCATATTTGAACAGAAGAACCTGGCTGAAATGAGTTTCACCGAGGCAAAGGCTCCATTGTGACCCAGTCCGTGCAAGGCAAAAAGACTTCAATACTTCTAAGAACTAGAGGGTGAGGTGAATTCGTGTCTTGTATAAAATTTCTCATCAATGTAGGAATGGGGATGTACTGAAATTTGCAATTAGCAAATTGTAGATTTGACAGATTCAGATTCCCAAAGATGGCTGGTCCAAATCCATTTGACGGACGTTAATATCCTCCGGTGAATAAATAGCACTGATGGGTAGACGAGAGAGTGCGTCTGCAGCAGTGTTCTGTGAACCAGATTAGGTGAGAGAGCCAATGTTAGAATTGAGAAGAAAATCAGATTGACGACTTACTTGGAAGAGTCATTCGTCTGGCCGAATCTGACTGAAATAGAATAAGCAAAATGGGGTCACGATTCCTCACGAAATAAACAATGGCCTCACAAATAAAGAGGTGTGCAGATTTATTTACTGGAAACACAGGAACAGAACGAAGGTTGGGTTGGTGAATGTAGACACAATGAAATAATCTTATCCTGGAGTTTGTCGATTCTTCTACTGTTGGCCTGGTAGAGAACGCAGGATCTGCATCTTGTCTGTTTGAAAGTCAGTTTGGAACTGGTGATTCATGTTGATCATGTGATCTGATTCTCGCGCCAAGATTATTCATCGTGCATGAATCTCGTGCAGTGAAGAGGCGATGGCCACACAATCGCCAAGCCGAATCACATCTCACTGCTGGCCATGTAGATCGACAGAAAATAGTTCAATCCCGTAACTGCTACATGGATATATGCCATATGTCGCTGGAGAACTGGTAAATGAAGTCAAAATGCCTAGCTTCTTGAGGGGAATATTTGTTTGGCTTAGCACGTAGCATGAACGTAAATGGACGATGATCCGTGTAAATGGCACATTCCTGAGCTTCCAATGCGAGGCGAAAATGTTTAATAGCTAAGTAAATAGCCAAGAGTTCATGTCTGAAAGTACTGTGATGACTTTCCGTGGCTGTAAATCGACGAGAAAAGTATGACAAAGGTTGAATCTGTTGCTGATAATGTTGCTGTAAAACTGTGTCAACAGCTAAACTAGATGCATCCACGACAATAGAAAAATCAGCATCAGGTATTGGATGTGATAGTAAAGATGTATCTAAGTTTTTTTGCTTCGCCTCATAGAAGGCTTTGAGCTGGCAGTCATCAAGTGAAATGGTTTCATATTTCTTGTTTCTGTTTTTTAATAGATTGGTTAAAGGAGTGAGTATATTCGCACAATGCGGGATGAACCACGTATTCAATAGTCCGAGAAAATATCTTAATTGATGAAGAGAAGTTGGTGGATGTAGTTCAAGCAAAGTTAAAAAATTCAAAAATGTTTTTTCAGTCAATTCTTTTCCATGAACAAAGGAGATTTATGGACATCTAAACTTCCCTCCACCAAAACATTAAGCATAAAAAAGATTTCTGCTTAATGAAATTGTTTACTTGAGATTCATCTTATTTTTCCTGTTTTTTTTTTGGGGGGGGGGGATGTTATCTGTAGACACAACCAACCCCTAAACATCATGTGATCTCGAATACACCTTGAGAATCGCACTAACCTTGTCTACCTTGGCGTGACCCTGGACCACACCCTCTCATTCATATAAAGAAGACAAAAATAAAAGTCAGCTCCCGGAACAACATCCTACGGAAACTGATCAACTCTAAGTGGAGAGCCAAAGTGAATCATAAAAGTTCTCAGCGGAATCTACAAAAATACACGACACGTAAGCTTTTCTACCAGATAATGATAGTTTAATACTAGAATCTATCAGTTTGCATCTACGCATGCCCACCATCAAGTTAAAATGGTGTAAGAAATCGGATAGGATAGGGATGGGAACATCAGCAATTATAAAGATACATGTGAAACCGCTGCATAGTTGCAAGTCAAAAACTAGTGCAACTTGACCAAACAGTTTACAGCCTGAAGAACAACCGTTGAAGTAGGGACTTCTCTTTGAAAAAACTTAAAGGCCAAGTGCTACACCCAGCTCCAGGATCGACTAACAAGTGATTCTGAGAAATGAAATCCTTTACGTAGAATGCACGACTGATGGGGAGAAAGTGTTGTGCTCCCTTCTCTCATTTCACTGATTCTTTAAGATGTATGCACACGGTTTGTTGCACACGGTTTGTTGCACACGGTTTGTTGCACTAGTGGGTCGAATCGCCGAAGCGTCTGTCTGTGGCACATGCAATATCTATGAGAATCGGAATGATATTGTGCAGGAGAAGAAGATCGACGACAGCTTTGAGCTGGCAGTCATCAAGTGAAATGGGTTCATATTTCTTCTTTCTGTGTTTTAATAGATTGGTTAAAGGAGTGAGTAAATAGCCAAGAATGTCTCTATCTCCCTATTCAGGTGTTCGATAGCCTTTTTCATGGCTGTATAAGCCGGGTCAGTTACAGCTGAGATTTCTGCCAGAATTCTGATAGAATTCACCACTGAACTCCCTCTATAGTCTATGACTTTGTCCACCAACGATGCGAGTTGCTCTACCATACTAGTCTCTATCATGGCTTGCATGATAGAGCAACTTGCATCCTTGGTGGACAAAGTCATAGGCATTAGTAGAGTTAGTTGTATCTGACTGAAATAGAATATTGAACAAGAAAAAGGGTCACCATATTCCATAAATAATATCACATCTCCACAACTAAATAGGTATCAACATTTATTCAAGGGAAAACTGGAACACAATGAGAATTGTTCAGTAGGTTGGCTTTCGTTGATAAACGAATGCTGTATCCTGAGGGTTTCATTCTAGCCAGCCACTCATAGTGAAACGGTGAGCACAGGATAACATCCGATAAAGAGGGGATCAAAACGAGAACTGATTTGAATTTTTTGGGGGTGCGAAAATATGTCTATGCCTTTGAATCTTGCTTCTGCACAGATGTATCAGAACACCCACGCAGTTATCAGTCCAAACTCTAAAGCATGATACTGTGCATGCATTTAAACAAAATAGGTACCTTATGTAACTGCTACAGGTGTGTGAGTCTTGATCTGTGATGTGTGTTCATCAGAATAGATGATTCCTTAGTGTTGGCGTGACGTCGTTGTTGCTCGTCGGTCCGATATCAGGTGCGATTTGAATATGATCAAACGGGGATTGATGGCGAGCACATGGGAATGATGCAAGTTATTTGCAATTTACAGTAGTAGTTGAAAAGTCAGGTTTGCTGTTGATCGATTGTCAGGGTAACAAGGATAGGTCGTCTTAGTGTTGTAGAGTGGTTGGTTGTTGTCGAGATGAGATGCTTGTTGGAGATGGGAGATAGCCATTTTGTTATTTGTTTTCACCGACTGAATCACAACATATTACTACCCAAGAGATTGTGTGTACATGCAACAAAAGAAAGTAGAGCTCAATCATGTGAATGCTACAGTATAATGGAGTCGGATCGACACAAGATGACTGAGCGATACTAAGTGCAACTGTGTCAAGTGAAGGAATCCTGGTGTGACTTCTTCCTGCTGCTCGGCCCATTTACTTAAAAGCAGTATACAGACGTAGTTGTAGACATCCGGCTCCCAAGAGATAGGGATAGAAATCCCAATGTACACAATTCCACTTTTAAGCATGTTGGAACCACAAAAATAATGCACACCTGGACGGTGGTCGCCATAATAACAACAGGGAGAGGGCCTGTCAGGCGCCACCAAATAAAATGAGGTCTAAAAATAGTAACAGTTATATTAAATGAAACATTCACTGACTAAGAAATTTGTCAACCAGTAAAGGAGATAGTTACATATGAAAAACCCTGTTCCGAGCGAAAAACAATAACAAAAGCAGCAACAGCAAGTAACAACAACAGCAGAAAAAAAAAACGATTTCTGTAAAATACTTAATTCTGATTGGTTACCGAAAGCAAACTTTAACCAATTAGAAAGAATTTCCCTGGAAGCTCAGCACCTGTTAAGTATTGGCTGCATAAGCGCAGCCAGCAGTGAGAAATTAACTCACCACACGAACCCTTGTCAGTCCCAACACTACCCAGACTTTTTACGGGCAAACTAAATCTAGCCTTGATCGTTAGGCCACAGGGATCTAGGCAGATGACACTAGAGACACTTTGAACTCTTATTAACTCGTTGCTTTTGGTTGTTCTATCAAATTATAAATAAAGTTGATATATTTATGTACTTTGTCTTTTGATAAGAAAAATCCAGGTTGTCCTCGATGGCCGTTCATCTAAGCAACATGACAAAAATGCTGGTGTACCCCAGAGATCTATTCTTGGACCTTTGTTGTTCCTGATCTATATAAACGATCTCCCTGATGACATAGTCTGAGATTGGTTTATTTGCTGACGACACCATGCTTTACTCTCGCCATGTTGGCAAAACCGACGCGATCATATCTGAGGCAATGGCTGAATCTTTAGAAAATGACCTATATTTACAACCATTATGATTAATGTTACTACTAACTTCTTCTATATTATTATTAGTTTTATTATTATTATTATTATTATTAATTATTATTTAATATTATTATTACCTTCTAATATTTCCTGATTATTTTATTTTTTACCTGACTATTACTTTTTATTAATTAGTATTATTATCGATTGCTATTATTGTTATTGTTATTATTATTATTATTATTATTATTATTATTATTATTATTATTATTATTATTATTATTATTAGTAGTAGTAGTAGTAGTAGTAGTATTTTTATTATTATTATTATTATTATTATTATTATTATTATTACTATTATTTTTATTAATACTTATCAATAGTAACTTTTAGCACTTTAAAATTATAACCGATATTATTATTATTATTATTTTAATTATTATTATTATTATTATTATTATTTTATTACTACTAATTATGTAAACTTAATTAAATTACTAGTGAATTTGTTTGATTCATTAATTAATTAATGATAATTTGATAAGTTTAAAGGAAATAAAACAGTTCATAATGCAGTTCAAGCCATATCTGTCAGATACCTACCTACATGGCTGACTAAATAAAATAGTTATCTGCTATCTAAACATTCAACTCACACAAACAACCCCCACTATAAGTTCATGCTGAAATGCTCAAATGCTTAAACTCCATTCAGAAACAGAAACATCTGAATAAGAATCTCAACTAGGATGGAACTACCAACAAGCGACTAAAACTAAGATTTAATGAATCTGTTGTAGACCCGTGCTAGGGGTCACAAAAATAACAACCACAAATTGTGACAGGTTAAAATATACAATGTATTTATTCATAGCAATACAGTAACGTCACTAAATGTGGTAGGAGATGACCGGATTCCTACCATGCGGTAAAACATGAATAGGAATGTCCTCTGTTTGAGTCTTTGCAACCATGGTATTTATTATAGATGGTTGCTTCCATTAGTTCTTCAATAGGGGTGATTTGTACCCCACAACAGAATCTTTGTTTAATTTTAAGACAAACACTCTTCATTGTTCTTTTTTGGTGAGAATGCTACATATGAAAAAAAAAAAACGAAAATGTAAACAAAAAAAGAAACATAAAAAGAAACAAAAAACACCAATTGAGCGACGAAACAACATCCATAAAGTCGAGACGCTAGATTTTATTGAATCATTTAAAGTTCATAGCAAAGAACGTGATAATTCGGGGGGAGAACAAGTGCTTTCTTAAATTTAGCATGCCTATGATTTGATAGCTACTGAACTGATTGGACAAATGTTTTCTTAAATAAAACCACCAAATTTAGGTGTGGAAGAACTGTTCATGTTTTAATGCCGAGAAGCAGACGACAACTTTACCTGTAAATTGATGAAATCTTAAAATTCCTGGCAGGCAAGCAATAATTGAAGAAAAATGATTAAATCGAAAATGAATTTCGAACCGGACAAAAAAAGAACCAACGAACAGTTAATTCTAACAGTAAGGAAGGAAGGAAATAAATAAATAAATATTAGCGTCTATTAATTTTGAATCCCCCCTTTCGTATATTCCATCTAATGTCATTTCCGGTTGAATTTTAAGAATAACTCAAAAGAATGAGTCAGCAATATTACTACATATTACATTGATTTTCAAATCACAGCATAATAACGTTGAATTCAGGAAAACCAGCCCAGTTGACCCTCTTAGAATGCTTAGCTACTCCAGCTTTATCTCCAAAACTCTTGTAAGAATTTGTGACATAGTATTATACAATCTTAGTTCAAACTCAACCATACTAATGAATTTACTAACGTAATTCGAACCCTCTAGTGGCTCGACGCTGTAATAATGTTGATATCTTATAAATTCTCCATCAAATTTCATAAAATTCAAAAAATGAATCTTTGTTCTCAGCCTTTTGGCTAAGATTTGGTTCAAGGGCCTTAAAGCTAACTTTTCCCATGGACGTCGGCAGCATTGTGCGCAGCAGCCAGGATATCAAAGAATTGGCCACTTTGAGCATGGCGCATAGCGTCGGCATCCTTTGGAACTGGGTGTGACACTGCTTAAGGTAGGTCCATGACTCTGTGCTTGGCTAGTTTGAATGCAAGGGCTTGAGGTCTTCAAACCGGGTGGTTTGCGTCCGGAGGGATCTCATGTCCCTGAGAGTGGATGTAGCTATGATTAAGGAGACGCAATTTGTTTCATCCGGGGATTGCCAGATGCTGACCAGAGACTATGACTATTTTTTTTTTTTCATTTTTTTTTTTGGCGTGAAAAAAAAAAATTTTGTCGGGGAAAAAAAAAAATTGGGGGGGGGGGGCCTTTTTAAACAAAATGGTATTCGGAGACAATTTTTTTTTTCTTTTCTTTTGTCTAACCACCCAAGAACGCGGCAGCCTAGCAAAAATAGACGACCGTTAGGGAGTCTATTTTGGCTAGTCCACTTATAATATAACGAGCACTTTCTCTGTCACGATGTCAGGATGTCTGTCTGTCCGTTTTGGGGAATTTTTGTAAACGTAATTTCAGAAATAAGCAATAAATAATTTAAGCGCCGAGACTACGATTCAAACTCGCAACCTTGACGCTAACTGCCGAACACGCTATCATCTGCCCCACCAAGACAAGTGATATAATCGTATTAATTTTAAATGATAAAGAATTCATTTTTTTTTCAACTTTTTCCAGTTACAAATGAATGATGGTATAACTGTTCATTGGAAATACATTGGGGTCTGCGTTCGCTCTCGAATGTTTTAGGGGGGGGGGCGAAATTTCTCCTTCTCTCCCCGCGACCCCTTCCGCGTTCTTGGGTGGTGAGACAAGGAAAAAAAAATTTGTCTCAGAATACTTTTTTTGTTTAAAAATGAAAAAAAAAATTTATTTTTTTTTTGGCGGGAAAATATTTTTTTTGGCGGGAATTTTTTTTTTTTTCCTTTTTAAACAAAAAAAGTATTCTGAGACAAATTTTTTTTTTCTTTGTCTCACCACCCAAGAACGTGGCAGCCTAGCAAAAATAGACGACCGTTAGGGAGTCTATTTTAGCTAGTCCACTTATAATATAACGAGCACATTCTCTGTCTGTCTGTCTGTCTGTCTGTCTGTCTGTCTGTCCGTCCTGGGGAAGTTTTGTAAAAAGAAAAGAGAGAGGGGAGGGGGGCTCAAGTAATTAACATTTAATTAATTAAGCTTTTCAAGTCAACGTTCATAATATTTGTAAACCTGTAGAATTAGGAAACTATTATTAATCAATTAAATTTATATCAGATAACATTAAATAACCTTATTATATTATTATCATTATTAGATTAGAGAAGAACGAAATTTCAAGAAGAGGCTGCGATTAGAAGTGAAAACGTGTCAAGAATCTTACTTAAATGTTTATTTACTCCTCGCGGAGTTAGGCACAAGGCCAGTTTTATCTTACTCCCACAAGTAAGATGTGACCCAAGATCGGGTCGAGCAAGTGGGGTTAAAAGCCAGCGCTCGAGAGGTGAACACTCTGGCCATTTAAAAATTGCCTGGGCAGCCCCGTCGGCATTCCCCGGTAGGGGCGCCTCAGACAGTAAGCAATAAACTTACTCCTCCCCAAAGAACAGATACTACACTTTGATCTTAGCCAAAACCGTTAGTAAACGTCGTTTAGATACTAGACGGGCTTCCTCATTTACATAATACATTACTTTTAACCTTCAATTAAATTCGTATTTACAAATATACACTTATAACTGCTATTATCAAGTTTACATATGTATTTACAATATTTTCCGATAAAGTGATATTAAGAAAAATTATTCATACAATTAATTAGAGCCATTTTCTTCATCAACCAGCGTGTTTTCTGAACCATACTTCCAATGGCGATTATTGTTAAAATTTCATGTCTTTCTCAGCCTTTTGGCTAAGATCAAAGTGTAGTATCTGTTCCGATGGATACTGACCCACATACACTGGCTTTCGGGTCTTCACTGGTATTGTCTTGGCCTTCGGGTCTTCATTTACGCCGGTCTATGGGTCTGTCCTGTGCAGTTCTAGGAGGTCCACCCTCCCAGGCTTCGCCTCCCCTCTTTAGTGACGTCATTGTGAGAGGATTTTTTTCACAGTTTTCATTCATTATTTACATTACGTTGTACCGAGAATGTTTTCTACTATAAGTTAAAAGTAAACAAGGCATATCCGAGCCATTAGTAAATCGGTGACCATTTAGGAAAACTAAATTGCTGACTCATCCTTCAGGTTAGTCCGGAAGTGACGTCTTCGTGAGAGGATTTTTTCCACAGTTTTCATTCATTATTTACATTACGTTGTACCGAGAATGTTTTCTACTATAAATTACAAGTAAACAAGGCATATCCGAGCCATTAGTAAATCGGTGACCATTTTGAAAAACTAAATTGCTGACTCATCCTTCCGGTTAGTCCGGAAGTGACGTCATCGTGAGAGGATCTTTTCACATTATCATTCTTTACATTCATTACGTTGATAAGACAAAGGTGTTTTACTGTAAATTGAAGCAACAAATATCTCGGCCATTACTAAATGGGTAACCGTTTTAGAAAAAATAACAAAACTGGTTCTTTGATATGACGTAAGCGCCTTCATTAGCATATTCAAACATTAGTTCTTTGATATGACCGAGGCGCCTACTAATTTAAAAAAAAATTTTAAACTAGTAATTGAGGAGAGTCAAAATTTTTTTTTTTTCTTTTTCTAACTGAAAATATTACTATTAATGGGGAAGGGTAACAAAAATTTTTTTTTTTGGGGGGGGGGGCAAATTTTTTTTTTTTTCCAACTGAAAATATTACTATACATGGGGAAGGGTAACAAAAAAATTTTTTTTTGGGTGGGGGGTAAAAATTTTTTTTTTCTTTTTTCTTTTTCTAACTGAAAATATTACTATTCATGGGGAAGCGTAACAAAAAATTTTTTTTTTAGGGTGGGGGGTAAAAAATTTTTGTAAACGTAATTTCAGAAATAAGCAATAAATAATTTAAGCGCTCGGGCTACGATTCGAACTTGATGCTAACCTTGACGCTAACAGCCGGATGCGCTAACCTGTGCCCCACTAATCATATTCATTTTAAATGATAAAGAATTCGTTTTTTTTTTCAACTTCTTCCAGTTACAAAAAAATGATCGTATAACTGTTCATTGGAAATGCATTGGGGTCTGCGTTCGCTCTCGAATGTTTTAGGGGGGGGGGGGGGGGAAACAAACCCACCCCACAATTTTTTTTTTTTGGCGCGAAAAAAAAAAAATTTTCCCGCCAAAAAAAAATAAAAATTTCCCGCCAAAAAAAAAAAAAAAAAAAAATTTTTTTCCTTTTTAAACAAAAAAAAAGTATTCGGAGACAAATTTTTTTTTCTTTGTCTCACCACCCAAGAACGCGCAGCCTAGCAAAAATAGACGACCGTTAGGGAGTCTATTTTGGCTAGTCCACTTTCTCAGTCAGGATGTCTGTCTGTCCGTCCTGGAGAAATTTGGTAAACAAGAGAGGGGGGGGGGCGAGATAATTACTATTTAATTAATTTCAAAGTCGGAAACATAAACAAATACATTGAGCCACATATTAAAGACTAAATAAACAATAAATAATTTTCGGCGTCAACGTCGCGATTCAAACTCGCGACCTTGACGCTAACTGCAGAGTGAAAAATTAGTTGGGAGGGGTGGAGGCTGGAGAGATTGAGTGGTCGGGGAAAATTTTAGGGGTCAGGCCAAATTTTTTGTTTTTTTTTTGTTTTGAACTCAAAATATTTCTCAGGGTTGGGGGAGAGTGAAAACTTAGTTGGGATGAGGGCCTGGAGAGATTGAGGGGTCGGGGAAAATTGTAGGGGTTAGGCCGAACTTTTTAGGGCTCAGGCCAAATTTTTTTCTTTTTTGTTTTTGTTTTGAACTCAAAATATTTCTCAGGGTTGTGGGAGAGTGAAAAAAAGTTGGAGGGGGGGGGGGGGCTGGAGAGATTAGGGGGTCGGGGCTGGGAAAATTTTAGGGGTCAGGCCAATTTTTTAGGGGTCGGGCCAAATTTTTTTTTTCTTTTTTTGAACTTAAGATATTTCTAAGGGTTGGGGAAGACTTAAAAATTAGTTGGGATGGAGGGGTGGAGAGATTGAGAAGTCGGGGAAAATTTTAGGGGTCAGGCGGAACTTTTTAGGGGTCAGGCCAAATTTTTTAGTTTTTTTTTGTTTTGAACTCAAAATATTTATCAGGGTTGGGGAGAGTGAAAAATTAGTTGGGAGGAGGGGGCTGGAGAGATTGAGGGGTCGGGGAACATTTTAGGGGTCAGGCCGAACTTTTTAGGGGTCAGGCCAAATTTTTTAGTTTTTTTTGTTTTGAACTCAAAATATTTCTCAGGGTTGGGGGAGAGTAAAACAAAATTGGAGGGTGCGGCTTGAGACATTAGGGGTCGGGGAAAATTGTAGGGGGCGGGCCAAACTTTTTAGGGGTACGGGCGAAATATTTTTGTTTTTATTTAACTTAAAATATTTTGTAGGTAAGTATATAGTATGCACACGCGGGCGGCGATAGATACGAATATAGTATGCGCACCGGTGCGGCGATAGGTATATATATAGTATGTGCACCAGGGTGGCAATAGGTACGTGTATAGTAGTGCATAGAGGTAGCGATAGTACTATATAGCATGTGCACAGGGATGGCAGTAAGTATGTATATAGAATGCGCACCAGGGCGGTGATAGGTATATATTTAGCATGCGCTCCGGGGTGGCGATCAGTACGTATATAGCACGCACACCAGGGCGGCGATAGGTATGTATTTAGCACGCGCACCGGGGCGGCGATAGGAACATATTTAGCATTCGCATCAGGCCGGCGATAGGGACGTATTTAGCATTTGCACCGCGGCGGCGATAGATACGTATGTAGCATTCGCGACGGGGCGGCGATAGGTATATATATAGTATGTGCACCAGGGTTGCAATAGGTACGTGTATAGTACTGCATAATAGAGGTGGCGATAGTACTATATAGCATGTGCACAGGGATGGAAGTAAATATGTATATAGAATGCGCACCAGGGCGGTGATAGGTATATATTTAGCATGCGCTCTGGGGCGGCGATCAGTACGTATATAGCACACACACCAGGGCGGCGATAGGTATGTATTTAGCACATGCACCGGGGCGGCGATAGGAACATATTTAGCATTCGCATCAGGCCAGCGATAGGTACATATTTAGCATTTGCACCGGGCGGCGATAGGTACGTATGTAGCATTCGCGACGGGGCAGCGATAGGTACGTATGCAGCATTCGCACTGGGGCGGCGATAGGTACTTATGTAGTATACATACTTGGGCGGCAATAGGTACTTATATAGTATCTGCCCCGGGGCGGCGATAGGTACGTATATTGTATGTGCACCGGGGTGGCGATAGATATGTATATAGTATGAACACCGGGGGCGGAGATAAGTACCTATATAGAAGGCGCAGATAGATGTGATACTTTTTATAGAAATATGTCATACTATTGCCCTGGGCAACGTAGGAGAAATGGTGGGGAAGAAGCAGCTTTCGCAAAAGGTGGGAACCCCTTTGCAAAGAATCTCTGTTTGTGGAAATTTGGCTTCATTGAAGAAGAAAGGAAAGTTTTTTCCATTGTCGTAGAAAACGAGTTCTCGCTACGAATGTCTTACGAGGAGGAAGAACTTGTTGGAAACTCGCTACTCCATCAGTCACTCCAGAGATTCAGCAGCTATAAATTTTATGTGTATTTTTGTTTTTCCGGCTTGATAGCAATCTGGGGGTTAGGGTTAGGGTTAGATCAAGTGTGCTAAATACCTTATAGCTGGCAATAACATTTAGCATGTTCTCTATCTAAGGAAGAGAATAAGCATCCAGGAGAGTGAACCGGTTTATCGTCTGGGAGTAATTCACAACTAGTTTCTTTCTTGTGATTTTCAGGAGATGCTACAAGTGTTTGCGTTTGCCATGGGGATTGAGAAAGCTTCATTTAACATACGGTAGATTTATTTTCTGACCGAATGAATTTTGCGTCAGGTATGCTATGTCTCGTGGATTTAAATGCTATTGGATGACAGTCTGATGTTAGATTCGTAAACAGAAAGGGGTCAACAGCATTTTTAATTGCAGTCACTCGACAAACAGTGAGAAGTGGAGGTGGTCCTCCAAAAGGTATTTCCACTGAAGAATATGAACATAGAAAATTATGCTCAGGTTATGACAACATAGGTTAGGGTTAGGGTTAGGGTTAGCTTCACATTACTGTACTCTTTAATACTCAGACTGAGGGATACTACACAATGTTCATGAGTAGAGGACGAATGAGAACTGCTAGTCATCAAAATTCTTTCAGAACTTTTCGTGACTGCCAATCCAAAACCCTTAACCATATCAGGATGAATAACATTTCCTGAGCTTCCTGTATCAACGAATATCCTCATAAACTCACTTTTGAGTTTCCCCCCTAAAAACGAACGAGATAGACTCTCTGAGAATTTAAAAGAAGGAGCAAACGAAGCGAGAAGTGACCCATCGTAGTTGATAACAATCGCTGTGGGTGATATGAGCAAAATGTCCCTTATCGTTATAATTTTTACAAATTGAGTTCCTGGCGAAGCATCTAGATCTATCGTGTCTCTGGTTTCCACAGAAAATACATTTCTATCGAGAGAGGGAAGCCACTTGAGGTTACTCATCACAGACTGTCCGTTATTTGTTTCTATTGAACAGTAGATACAGAAGCAGTTAGGGAATCTGATTGAGTTTAAAATGCTAATTCTTTTCGTTCATTTCAAGTGATCGCGAGCCGTATGTAAGTCTAGTGTCTTATTTTTCAGACGCCTCTGTCTGATATAATTTGACGACATTCCATCGATGAATGCGTCTCTGATGTACGCATGTCTTGCTTGTATTACCGTAACAGCCTGAAAATCATAATCCTCCGTGTTTCTTAAAAAAAGTAAATATTGGTCCATACATTAACAAATGTCTACAGACTATGCTATTTTTAAGTTGAACGAACACTTCCTCGATAACTTTCATAGCTGAATTGTCGAGATGTGTTTAAAAAGAGTGACAAGATTGATTAGTAAATTCAATTTCAGCTCACCTGTTATTGGGGAGACGCTGACTGCCCGAGAAAAATATGGAAAGAACTTTTCCAGTGTCGCAGCCTCGAGTTTAGTTGGATCTAAATCCGGTGTTTCTGGCTTGATGTGTTTTTCATTCACACAATGATGTAATCTTAGCGATTAAAACATTAATAGTTCAGTGCCAGACGACTCATTACTTTACCCAATGGTTGAATGGTCTGCCCCCAAAGCAGGGCGGAGATTGCGTATGTGACGTGGGATTCCATCAACCATGCCAGTCACTCGTCCCCATTTGAATTTGGTGGTACATCAACAGCCTGGCGGTTTCACCCAAACATGATCTCCCACATCATATGGCCCGTCCATCTTCTTGTTGTCAAGTGACTGCACAATGTTGATTCCTTTTACCCGAGTCCAGCGTAACATTGTACCAGTATGTTGCTGTCCCAACAGAGCACTTCTTCTTGGCAGAAATCCTCTTTATGCTGTGGTGGCTTCTTTCTGCGATGCCATTGCACATAACAACTGCAACTGAACTCCTCATTCAAATAAAAACTGTCTTACTTGCTGGCTGCACAATGCTGGGTCGCTATTGGGCAAAATCTCATGCGGTGCTCCCCTTTCGTAAAAGACGGACGATAGTTGTCGAATAACGCTTGCCAATTCTTGGCGTGCAATTGGTTGCCAAACCGCAAAATGAGTTGGTCCACAGTCAATGAGAGTAAGAAAGTGGTTGAAAGAATGCTTTATGTGGGAATCCATTCCCACCCTTTGCCATGTGTCACTTGTTTCCAGTCATCCTTTTCGCCACCGCGCTGGTGCTGGATCAATTGACTGACACATCTACAGTGCCTGATGACTTGTTTCACCTCTGATTTGGCCACTGCTGGGTTTACGCACCTCACAAAATACAGAGTCGTCTTGATGCTTGGATGTCTGCTCTGTATGTGGATGTTTTCTATCTGCTGCTGGCTCATCGCGCTCACTGTAGCAGTGCATGTTTGATGAATGGGCTCGGCACCCACCTTTATTGCATTGTACCATTTGCGAGGCACTCGTGTTAGCTAATCAGCAAGGTTGCAGTATGACGCTGCCTACCAGGTCATACTCGCAGACTAGACTCTTTAAGGTGTCTAACCTTCGTCTTATCAACATCTCGCTTGCTGCCTTGGTGCGTATTCTTGCTTTCCCAGTCAGCCTGTCGGAATCCCAGTGATAGATGCAAAGGGAGTCAGTATGCAAGTGCAACCTCTTTGCCTGCCATTGTAGTGCTGGGTTAATGCCCTTCATCACAGCATCTAACTCAGCAAGGTTTATGTGCTGGGCGGTGTTCACAGGCCGCAACAAACAGGCATCCTCCAACATGGCTCCATCCTTCTCCAACAGAACCTCCAATGTTAGTGAACTAGCGTCAACCCATACATTCATTTCTTCTCCATTGACACACCACTCTCTTCGAGCCGAGTCCTCGTGTGTTGCTCTCTCAACACTTTCTGCAATCATTCGGGTGAGAAGGGCATCACTTGTTTGATCATCCCACCCTTTGATTACGGAATTCGCCCTGCGTTTTATTACACCCACTGCAACACGAGGCCAACCACACACTGGCAGGTGTCCCACGAGTTTTTCGCAGAAGGAAAAAATGGTCCTTCTTGTGAGAACTTCAGGGATGCCAGAAATCATATTTGCTCGTCTCAATCGCAGGGTTCCATCCTCCCCTCTGACTTCCAGGCCCAGTACACGTGCTCCGTTTCCAAGCCGCTCTGGGTCTTTGCACGTTAGGCAAACTCTGCCAATTTCGCTCTGATATGTGTCACTGACTTGACATCTTCAGTGATGTAAATATCGTCAAGGTATGCCGATGTTGCCTTTTCGACAGTCTCCTCCTGGGATAACATAGCACTAACGATGGTCTTCATGATCTGTGGTGCCACATTCAACCTCAAACCAAGTCTGATTAGGCAGTATTTCTTGCCGCGAAATACCACCGTCTGGAATGGCCATAAAGTTATGTCAACCCTCACCTGCAGATAGGCCTTCCTCAGCTCGATCAATGATACATTCGATCCTTTCTGCCGTCACTCCCTTTACTTGTTTTCACATACATTGACATCCGCCATGTAAGACCTTTTGGAGGTCCAAGCTGTCGGTTGGGGTACAGGATCAATCAGCCATTTTTGATCCAGGCGTCAAGCTCTTGTTCATATGCGGCTCTAACGTTCGCGGCTGCGGGTATTCTGTGGCGCCATTTAGTAGCTTGATTGGTACTTTATTATCCATCTATTTCCACAACGCAGTCCAGATTTTTTGGCGTTGATCAAACTTCACCTTGAAGTCTGGCCGATTAATACAAAGTACGGCACACACCAGTGCCTTGGGGAATTTCAGTCCCAGCTCGTGTAATGAGAACACCACTCAATGCCTTGATAGCGTCATATCTGAGCAGTAAGTCAAAGCCCAGTATGTCTTTACATATCATGAGGACATTGATTTCAACGGATACATCAGAGTCTGTGCAAATCTTTACTAATGCTACTCCACAGCATGCCTGTGTCTCGCCATTCATCGTTGTTATTTTAATGCTCCTCTTGCTCCAGTTGCGGCATAACCTTGTGCTCACTATGGTATGAGAGCATCAAGAAGCGCTGAGTAAAGCGTTTGGTTAACATGTACTCATGATTGGTTGCACCTCGTTTACATCTTGTCTGGGTAGCAGAGCGGCACTGACATCTTGTCCCCTGACTCGTTTTTTGAACAGCTTGAAGCCATGTGTTCGATCCCATCACACTGGAAGCACCGTATGCGTCCCCGTCTTCTTTTCATGCAATCCTTTGCAATGTGACCACTCCGCCCACAGCGAAAACAATTTACTTTGGTATGTGAGTCCATTCTCTGCGGATTTTAAAGCACACTTTGGGCCGACTGCGTAGCCATTACAACATGCTCCTCAACTTCTGCTTCATCCTTGATAATAGCTTGGGCACGCTCAAGTAACTGTTTTATTGGTGTCGCTAACGGGGAGTCCGGCCACAAATGCGTGCACAAAAGCCTGTTCAGGCAACCCTTCAAACAGAACGAACAGCTTTTTCAATGCAGCAAAGAAGACATCCACTGTCTCGTCTGCCAATAGTTTCCGGGTAGTAAAACGTTTGTATGCTGTGCAGGGGTCCATCACAAAAACTTTGTAGAGTGTAGCTTTCGTCTGCTCGACATTGGCCGTATCATTCTCGCTTAGCTGCGGGTAAACATCCAGAGCGCCTCCTGTTAGTCAAAGGGGAATGACCAACTCGACCTACTTGACCCCACAAAAACGACAGGTTAGCTCCACTCTCTCAACCCAGTCCACCACAGACGTAGATCCATCAAACTCAGGGATGAGTTTTAAGTCGAACTTTGCGTCTGTTATTATGTCACAAATAAACAGCACAGAAATGTCGGAATAGCTTGTAACGAATAGTTAATAAAATGAAATGTATTTGGTTCACTACTCTGAGTTGAAAATATGCTCTACAGATGAGTTGAAACGGGACGCCGAATGATCTTTTCTGTTTTTTTCACCAACAACAGTCAAACACGCATGCGAACGACATGGCATTCGTAACCAAATGTCTAGTCGCAAAATTGAATTCCTTTTTCTCTCTCTCAGCACTGAATGTGGTCACAACGTAGTCAACCTTTCTCAACCGCTCCCCGGAGCAAAGTGTCTACTCATTTTATGACAACAAGAATTAGCCTATGCCAACCAAGGCTCGTTTTCCCTGTAGATCTGCATGATGACTGCTAGACAGTTCGTCTATCCAGATATCATTTATGTTGGTTTCAATGTGTCATATTTGACTGAGCCATTCCAAGTCTTTCTTAACAAAGAAAACTCCAAAAAACATAATGATAACTAATCATCGCCAAAATTAATAATTTTATTTGTTAAACTTCAACGCTATTATTGTTTACATAATAAATCTATTTGTTAATCTATTTGTGGTACTTAAAATGACTGAAGAATGAAATTCTGCAATTAAAAACATGATTTAATTCAACAAGCAATGATTTTGACAAAGAAAACAAAATATTAAAAAAATAAAAAATAAAAATACAAGACTTTGAAATGAATGGTTCATTTTGTTTTATTACAAAGATATAGAATTTCGAAATATTAAAAAGTATTTTCTTTGTATTTGTAATTTTCCTCATGTCCATTTCCGAATCCATTTCTCTTTGAACTATGCTCTCGACATGGATATTCGGTATTCTCCAGACAAATACAACTGTAAGTTGATTTAAACTTTAGTCACAAAAAACATAATTTCAATTGATACAATTAGAGTCGGAAATTATATGTTGATCTTTCCATTCAATATTTCTTTCATGAATTTTTCAAAACGTTTGGCATGTACATTGAAAGTTTAGGGTACAGAATGTAAAAAGAAAAAATCTTTTGAAATAAGTGAAATTGTTCATTTTGTCAGAATTTGATGCAAAGAAAATTATTTATTTTTAATGAGATGAAAAAAAATCAAAATAAATAACATAATTTTATACACCAACATGAAATAAATTCTTAATATCTTAAGAATTTTTAAAAGCTTTATTGAAATAACATTGCATGCATATGTGCACATGTGTTGCATGCATACTTATACCATGCATATGTGCACATGTGTTGCATGCATACTTATACCACGCACATGTGCACATGTGTTGCATGCATACTTATACCATGCATATGTGCACATGTGTTGCATGCATACTTATACCATGCATATGTGCACATGTGCTGCATGCATACTTATACCATGCACATGTGCACATGTGTTGCATGCATACTTATACCATGCACATGTGCACATGTGTTGCATGCATACTTATACCATGCACATGTGCACAGGTGTGGCATGCATACTTATACCATGCATATGTGCACATGTGTTGCATGCATACTTATACCATGCATATGTGCACATGTGTTGCATGCATACTTATACCATGCATATGTGCACATGTGTTGCACGCATACTTATACCATGCATATGTGCACATGTTTTGCATGCATACTTATACCATGCATATGGTATAAGTATGAGTAAGTAACAAAAGTTATATTTCAAATTCTGTTTATTTTTCTCAGCTGTAGCCAAACTATGAATAACTGATGTCATTTGGAAATAAGATTTTTGTTTGGTTTGTTTTGAATATATGGAAATGTCAAATCAAATGATTCCAATGGAATATTATTTTCATTTGAATTCATTTGGGTCTCCAATTCGATTTGAACAAGTGTGTGTGAGAGAGCGAGAGAGGTGAAGACAGTGACACATTTACTCAAAATATTTTAATACAAATTTTGGAAATTAAGAATTAAGTTAGTTTGGATGTCAATTTCTAAAAGCCATCCAACACGTGCCAGCATGTAAAACAGAATATGATGATGATGATGATGATGATGATGATGAGCTATTTTAAAACGTTGAATTTTGTAAATACATTTTTAATGCTAAAAATTAAAATGTCATGTAAAATTGAAATCAACTAAAATTCAAAATTTTACCCTAAATCAAATTATACAATTTATAATTTCCTTTTTATATAAAAACAATCGTAACTGTATAATGATAAAAAAGATTTATCTAAAAAATTTTAAAATTTTTTTCATCACCTCAATTTTAACATATGTAAAAAAATTCAAGTAAAAGAGCAGAAGTCTTACTTTTTCAATTTACTCAAAGATTATGTAATGAAAAAATACAATTTTTATTTCTGTTCCAAACCTGTGAAATCATAAGATCTCTGGGATTGATTCTGTGAAAAGAAAATGGGAAAACTAATTCATTTAATAACTTTATTATATATAGTTTCCCATAATAGTTAATGAATATTTTAACATTCAAGATTTGTTTTAGGACGGACTTGCTGTTTTTGTTTACTAACAATTAGGGCGAGTCAAAATAAATGATAAAATTAGCATGATTTTTGTTTAATTTCGTTATTTAAATTTATGGATAATAAAAATGATTTAATAAAAATGTCAACTTTTTTTCAGGATGTTTGTAAGCTATTTAGTTTTTCTCATATTTAAAAAAAAAATTCAATTTAAGTTTTGATTATTTCATGTTCCAAAAGTTGAATAAGCTATTTTTTGCAAAAAATAAAAATAAATTCATTTGTTTTGTCCAACATTTTAGCCATAGCTAGCTTTGTGTCTAGAGGGTGTAACACTCAAACATTTGCAAATAAGCAAAAGTCGAACTATTTAAACGCGTCATTATGATAACCACCTTCTATCATAAATGTAAAGACAGCAAGTCAAGTGAATTTCTTGTTAAAGTTACACAATCAGAGGCTGAGATTACTTCTCTTTAGGTTTTCAAAACTATAAACATTGTTTTCATAAAATGATTCCCATGAGTGGACTTTCAAATTTATATAATGCTAGAAATTACCCTGGTGTTACCCGGGAATGACTGGACACTGATGTTCCCAGCCCTGAATAACAGATTACCATTTTTATTTATTACCTGTTTTTATTTAAATTTCTATAATTTTCAGTTTTCAGGTTATAAATGAAATAAAATAAAGTGAAATGTTGTCATTGCTGTTTATGGATGTCCGGTGTAAACTAACCCTAACCCCACAATATTACTGTAAAACCCCTAATACAAAATTAATAACATTGTTGGATTTAAATTTAGAAAAGTTGTATTGGATCTTAGTATAGGGCTTTATTTTCAATTGCATCCTCGGGCAGAGACACCACAATCATTGTATATATTGTTTGAATAATGTTTCAAAATTCCATAATTTTATTCAATTCCTGGAAGAATTTTAATTCAACCATTTAAGGCAATTTTCATTCTATACAGATGCCAACTTAGATATCTTTACTTATTAAAAAAATATATGCATGTATTGTTTTAAAGATAATTTCGATAAAAATTGCAATTTCAAATACATAAATCACAAACGCATCATTCATGTCTACAAACTGCAAATGAAAAAATGTAAAATAATATTTTCATTCACATGTTTTATTTGAACTGGAATAGCTTTCTTCTAAGCAATTCAATTTAATAAGAATAAAAAATAAATAAAATAAAACTAAATCAAAATTATGCAAAATTCATTTGAATACAAATCATAAAATTGAAAATGAAATATAAAAAATGATAAAATAATTTACAAAAGTAAAAAGTAAGCTTACAGAATATTACTTTCCTAAATATTAGAAATATTGACAAAATGTATATACAAGGCTTTATCATTATTTCTTACCTTAAGACGATTTTTTTAAATTGATTAAAAAAGAATTATAATAAAAATATCCTGCACTGGAATTTTGAACTTGGTTGAGATAATTTTCTTCATTGCTATTTGTTCGATATATTTTCTAGCTTATTTGAATATCATGTTTAATCATGTATAAAATATAATAACCATAATTTCTTTTCTTGGTTTATAAAATACACAAAACTTTAGACTTCAAGCTCAACAATTGACCTTTAATAAAAGAAATATAATTTCTCAGATTCAAAAAGAAATATTAATATTTCGTGCTTTGGAAAAGTGTCAAATAAATGTAAATTGAAAAGAATTCTGATAACATTTGAAAATCTTATTTTTCCTAACATTATGTGAGAAATCATAATCAGATAATTGGTTTGAAGAAACACACATTTTGCTGTTATCAAAGAAGATATCACACAAGACTTTTGGTTTTCAGATCACAAATGCTATCTACAATAGAAACTGAGATGCCATTTCCTATTACAGATACAGTTAAATATTCACACTTCCAAGTCGGAATTGGATAAATTTACATTTTTAAAAATAATTCAAATTTTTGAAAAAACAAAATTTGAACATCTAGATTAATTATAATATAAATTTACAATTTTGTGATACATGCATTTTATAAAAGCAGGTCAATTATAATTAGAATATTTATAAAATGCATCAATACATTTCCTTTTTTTAAGATAAAAAATATATATCAGAATACAGTTTCATAGGCCCCAAATTAAGGCCAAATGTTGTTACATAAATGCGACAGAGATATAAAAAAATAGATTTTATTCTTAGAATGAGTGAATCACTCATTTTATTAATTTTCATTCGCAAGATGTTTTGTTCTTGAAAATGAAGAAAGTAAGGAGAGTTAGCAGCAGCATTCAATTGTGACCGTTTTTAGAACACGGATGGATTGGAGATGGAGCTTCATTATGGAAGAAAAGGATGACAGAAACAGTTGAAAATCCGAGGAGGACAAATAATAGTTTACACAAACGATCACCTTTCTTATTGAACTCACTAGGAAATATTTCAAAGAATGTGACATACAAAAATGTTCCACATGCAATTCCTTGCAGTAGTCCTTGTGTCAAGCTGGAATATGTTGAATCCCAAAGGTCGACAATGACAAGTCCAATACCAATACCAATAGGAGAAGTCAGAGAAAAGAACAACACAGATTTAATGATATTGCCATAACTGAGTTTACTGCGAATCAAGTTAGTACCAAGACTCATGCTTAAAACACATTTATGTAACACCAGTGCTATTGTAATGGTCAACACACTGCTCGTCTTACGCTCCAGACCAACAGCCAAGCCCTCAAAGACGGAATGCAAAGATAAGGCTAATAGAAGAAGCAAAGATCGTAAAACAGATTGAGAGTGTCCATTTGGGTTCCATCCGTGTTGATGTGAGGCTCCACTCTCTTCCATGGTGTTAACCAAAGATTCTTTTTCACTATCCGAGTCATTTAGAGAACCAATTGTACTTCCGGCTGCAGAAATGCGTTGGTTCACTCTTAGAATATCATCTTCAATTCCACTAATAGTTAAATCACTTTTGAAAGAAATGGCATCACTATCGATGCACTTTTCTTGTCTGTCAGCCAGCAATGGTCTTTTCACTGACTTATGGCTGAAGTTTTTTTCTTTGCTCGATAGAACAATCTGCTCAACAATCAGAATGATGAAAAGCCCAAAACACATGACAAATTCTGGCACTGGGAAGCTTGTGTGGACATTCATGATTATGAGGACATCAGATAGTTTCTGTTGGACATCAGGAAACAAATCCAGAAGACATGTAGCCAAAAAGACACCAGCCGAGAAACAGCTTAGGCAACTGAAAAGAAATTTGTACCTGGAATATAAAAATAAAATGAGATCAATTAAATATGTTAAAATGATATGCTTAATATTACATTCAAAATTACTTTAAAGTCACTATGAGCACTTAATTGTAGTTCAACAGATGTCAGCAATGCCGGATGATCAAAATAAAAAGTTATGTTAATCAGCATTGCATGAGAAACGTTTGAATGAAATTGATATTTTATGAATAAAAATGTACAAGTTTTAAACGATTTGAAAAATCAAAGAGAAATTCAAGCTTTATGAAAGCTATTTTGTATATTTCTTGTGCATATGTGAGTAGTGGCAAAGGTTGACTTTGAAATGTGGAGATGCAGTCCATATTGACCATTAAAGGTTATTTGAAAAATCTTAGAAAATAATAAAATTAAGAAATGATATATTTAAAACTTATTTTAATTCTTCGTTTTGTAAATTTGTTGATAACACTGTTGTAGAATCTATCAGAACTTAAATCGACTGACTGTTTGAACTACATGTCTACATAAGTCGAATCAAACAGACAAACCACCCTTCCTTCTTCTTCATGTCACTTCCAGAGAGTGACTTTACTGCTGTTTTTCACTGGCACTTTAATCTCACCCCCTCTCATTATCATTACACTTTGATCTCCTCCCTCTCATTATCATTACACTTTGATCTCCCCCCCTCTCATTATCATTACACTTTGATCTCCTCCCTCTCATTATCATTACACTTTGATCTCCCCCCTATCATTATCATTACACTTTGATCTCCCCCCCCCTCTCATTATCATTACACTTTGATCTCACCCCCCTCTCATTATAATTACACTTTGATCTCACCCCCCTCTCATTATCATTACACTTTGATCTCACCCCCTCTCATTATCATTACACTTTGATCTCACCCCCTCTCATTATCATTACACTTTGATCTCCCCCCCTCTCATTATCATTACACTTTGATCTCCTCCCTCTCATTATCATTACACTTTGATCTCCCCCCTCTCATTATCATTACACTTTGATCTCACCCCCTCTCATTATCATTACACTTTGATCTCACCCCCCTCTCATTATCATTACATTTTGATCTCACCCCCTCTCATTATCATTACACTTTGATCTCACCCCCTCTCATTATCATTACATTTTGATCTCACCCCTCTCATTATCATTACACTTTGATCTCACCCCCCTCTCATTATCATTACACTTTGATCTCACCCCCTCTCATTATCATTACACTTTGATCTCACCCCCTCTCATTATCATTACACTTTGATCCCCCCCCCTCTCATTATCATTACACTTTGATCTCACCCCTACTCATTATCATTACACTTTGATCTCACCCCCTCTCATTATCATTACACTTTGATCTCACCCCTACTCATTATCATTACATTTTGATCTCACCCCCTCTCATTATCATTACACTTTGATCTCACCCCCTCTCATTATCATTACACTTTGATCTCCCCCCCTCTCATTATCATTACACTTTGATCTCCTCCCTCTCATTATCATTACACTTTGATCTCACCCCCTCTCATTATCATTACACTTTGATCTCACCTCCCTCTCATTATAATTACACTTTGATCCCCCCCTATCATTATCATTACACTTTGATCTCCCCCCCTCTCATTATCATTACACTTTGATCTCACCCCTACTCATTATCATTACACTTTGATCTCACCCCCTCTCATTATCATTACACTTTGATCTCACCTCCCTCTCATTATAATTACACTTTGATCCCCCCCTCTCATTATCATTACACTTTGACCTCACCCCCTCTCATTATCATTACACTTTGATCTCACCCCCTCTCATTATCATTACACTTTGATCTCACCCCCTCTCATTATCATTACACTTTGATCTCCCCCCCTCTCATTATCATTACACTTTGATCTCACCCCTCTCTCATTATCATTACACTTTGATCTCACCCCCTCTCATTATCATTACACTTTGATCTCACCCCCTCTCATTATCATTACACTTTGATCTCACCCCCTCTCATTATCATTACACTTTGATCTCACCCCCTCTCATTATCATTACACTTTGATCTCACCCCTCTCTCATTATCATTACACTTTGATCTCACCCCCTCTCATTATCATTACACTTTGATCTCACCCCCTCTCATTATCATTACACTTTGATCTCCCCCCTCTCATTATCATTACACTTTGATCTCACCCCTACTCATTATCATTACACTTTGATCTCACCCCCCTCTCATTATCATTACACTTTGATCTCACCCCCCTCTCATTATCATTACACTTTGATCTCACCCCCTCTCATTATCATTACACTTTGATCTCCCCCCTCTCATTATCATTACACTTTGATCGCACCCCCCTCTCATTATCATTACACTTTGATCTCACCCCTACTCATTATCATTACACTTTGATCTCACCCCCTCTATTTATCATTACACTTTGATCTCACCCCCTCTATTTATCAATACACTTTGATCTCACCCCCGTCTCATTATCATTACACTTTGATTTCACCCCCTCTCATTATCATTACACTTTGAACCCCCCCCCCCCATCTCATTATCATTACACTTTGACCCCCCCTCTCATTATCATTACACTTTGACCCCCCCCTTTCATTATCATTCCACTTTGATCTCACCCCCTCTCATTATCATTACACTTTGATCTCAACCCCCTCTCATTATCATTACACTTTGATCTCAACTCCTTTGAGCTTCCTTGGTCCAGTGACCTTTCTCAGTCTTCTAGAAAGGAACTCCACAGGGAAGTAGTGAGGGGGGGGGGGCAGCTGACGATCCATTCGTTAAGTGGTTCAGGTGGTTGGATGAGGAGATCTACTTTGAATGGAGTTGGGCGCCAGGGACGAGTCATTTCAACAATTCTGAGTACTCTCTGACCTGGCAATTGGCCAGGATCGTGTTATCTCTCAATGTCATATAACATAATTCTGAAATGGAATACTTGGCTGAGCGTCCCTACTGCGATATGCTCGAAGAAAAACGCCTGATCACGTTTTCTTCTAATGTCATGAACTCTGGTGGTACTGGGGTTATATCAACGAAATGATGGTTCATATCAATCCCGAGCATCTTTTGCCGCTAAACATATCTTACGTAATCGACGTCTGGCCGCTGTGGGACAGGGAGAGATCAATGGTGTTTCTCATGACCTGGCCATAGCATGAATGGTGGTATGGATGTTATGTCTGAGAGATGACCAAGGGTTTGAATCTTTTGCTGATCAGGATCTGATCGCTTTCTTCAAGCACCAGCTGATGGTCAAGATCAGATATCATAGAAAAAGATTACATTCCTCGGTCTTTGAAAAAAGGTGGATACAAGTATGAAAAGGAGTTAAGTATGAGTGGTGCACGCGGTTCCTGGTCGGCTAAGTTTAGCCTCTTAGCTAGTCGAGTGAATGAGTTATTATGACAATTACCTGGCAGTGTACTTCAGCCAGTTTGGAGACATAGAAAAAGTGGAACTGGTAAAATTCAAGAGTAGACTCCTAGCAGAATACACAATTGTCATGAAATTTCACAATGCCATTTTAGCAGTGCTAACATATAAAAGCTGAAACATGACAATCGTGGTGGAAGGCTGTTGTCCACCCCCTTTTATATAGGGTTTTAAAATTAACCTTTCCCTTGGATGTCGAGAGAATTGCATGCAATTACAGCCAGGATATCAAAGGAACTGGCCGCACTTAGGTGGCGCACAGCATCACAACCAAAAAAGACTTTGGAAGCGTGTGCGACACTGCTTAAGGTAAGTCCATGGTTCTTTAATGGCTAGCTTGAATTACAAAGTCTCAAAATTGGGTCGCTCGTGTGGAGAGATCTTCTGCCCTGGGAGTGGATGTAGATATGATCGAGGAAACACACTACATTTCGTCTAGGGATTGTCAGATGCTGACTAGAGATTTTGAGGTCTTCTCAGCATGAGAATCCCCAGAATAAGTATCCTTGCTTTTGAAAGGCACCCTGTCTGTGATGGTCAATTTCGTCCACAAGGATGCAGAAGGCTGACAGGTAGTGGCTGATATTGCCATAAAAGATTTTGAGTTTCAGGTTGTCGCAGTTCATGCACTCAACACCATTTGAAAGAGGATCTCCTTTTTTCTCTGTTTATCACATGTCCGAAGTGCATAGTTTTCATGAGACATTTGAACGCCATCCTTGATCCTAAGATAGACAAAGTTGGAGGAACTAAAAGGTCAGATAAATTTGAGAACAGTCTGTCTGATGGCTTGATGCGAGCTGGTTGACATATCTTGTGTCAATCACCCGGGACAGGAGATGTGAATATTGACTAATAGCGTGCCTTCCTACTTAAATACTTATTTGGATAGAATGCTAGTTAGTAGAGGCAACATAGACTTATATAGTATCCTACATTGAACTGATTAGGCCAATCAGATCATAAATTGATTATGACCCGGTTGAATTTAAGCAATAAGCCTAAACTAGTCAGGTACTGGAAGTTGAATATATCCTTGCTGGAGATACATGACTTCCGGGAAAAGCGAGATTTAGTGCGAGTGGTTGCCGTGAGTAAATAGAGGGGTTCGCTGGAAACCTAAGATTAGAAGTTTCTCTGTCAGATAAGGTCAACGTCTCGCACTAGATTAATCTAAGATGAAGAAGCACTTAAAAACTAAACTAACCCAGGTAGTGGCTGAGGTGGTGGGGAGATACCCTAAGCATAGAATTATCTAAGAGGGAGCTGCAACGTAAGGCTAGCAAACATTATAAGGGTGAAGTAGTTGGGGCTAGGCTAAATAAAGTATTCAACAAAATCGTGAACTTCGACATGGATGAGCGTAAGGAAGTTTCCGTCAAGGATAGAAACATTTCGAAAGGCAAGTACCTGTATTTGGAGTTGACTCGGGAGCATTTGACCCAACAATCCAATCTCTCCATCCAGGAGTTTGGCACGTATTTGGCTGACTCTCTGCTTCAATGTGGCTAGAGCAGCAGGTTACAGAAGGCAAGGTCTTAGCTGCATTGAAACAGGTTGGCTCTAACAAATTGCCAAGACTTGGTCTTCTTACAAATTATTCTTGAGGCAGTCACACATGTTTATACTACTTCTGACGGATGTCCAGAAGGAGGCACATCAGGTGCCTTCACTCGGCAACCAACTCATCTGGAAGTAGTTGCCTGGTAGACTAACCAAGTTTAGGATGCCTTCTTCATAAAGACCGTGAGACCACTGCGACCGGAGTCCCGCTGATAATTGGCCAACTAAGTACCATGCATGTAAGTGTTGAAGCACTTGAGTGTCCTGATCATTGATTTGATCTGGTTTCAATCCCTGGTCAGTTGACCAAAGGGTTGATCACATTGCTGAAGAAATGGTGAAAAACTAGATGATTACAGGTGCATAATTCTGCTAAACACAGAATTAAAGATTTGGGCCAGAATATTATTGAACCATCTGCAGAGTTGATCGAGCCTGAGCAGAATTATGCTGTAAAGGGGAGATTGATGCAAAACAAGTTACATTTGATTTGTACAATCATAAACGGGAATGGAAGAGGACACGGAGGCCATGCTGATCAATTTGGATTAATCCGAAGCTTTTGACAGGGTCGACCATTGCTTCTTATCTGCTTTAGAGATCACCAGTTTTAAACAGAACTTCAGCAAATGAATCTCTGTATCGTTCACAAAATTAATCGCAGCAAATCGATCAGCCTGTGGTCAGGTGCCTGTTCGCAGGCACATCCGTATTCAATGTCCATGCAAGGGGCTTGGGGATGCTTGACTTTCTAAATTATTGACATGCCCAGAGACTGGCTTTCCTGAGTTAAACATTGATAGAGGAATCTGCGTGGGACCCTGCAGTCAAGAGTGTCTTTCCCAACCTCATCTTCAGCCCCGTGGTCGAAGGCTGTCATAGACTGAGGGGTGAACCGCAGTTCTTCTCCGAGTGCCAAGCCAAGATCAAAAAACTTCCCTGGTACAGTGACCTTTCATGGTCTTCTAGAAGGGAACTACACAGGGAATTAATGAGGGGGGTGTGCTGCTTCGGATCTGCTTGAAGAACAGTTTGGGGTGTTGATGGAGAAGATCTGCTTCAGATAGAGTTGGACGCACAGTGCGCAATATCTCAATAGCTCTGAGTTCCTCTGACCTGCCGATTGGTCCAAGATGTGCTATCCCTCAATAGCATACAATACAGTTGAAGCATAGAGAACATGCCGGATTGTTCTCGCTGCAACTGCAGAAGTAACAGCCAAGCATGCCTTCTTCAAATGTTGCGAACTTGAGCAATGATAGGAGTATTCAATAAGGTCATGCCTTGCATCGATCTTGAGTGACCTTTACCACTAAATGTACTGTATTTAATTAACAACATTGGAGTACTTCAATAAGAGAGGATAGACAAATGGTGTTTCTTGCGATCCTGGCTGTAGCTAGAACGGTGGTGTGGATGATGTGTCTGAGCGGATCTGGAGGAGGTGGAATCTTTTTCTGATCAGCATCTGGTTTCATTCTTCAAGCATCAGCATGTCGCACATGGTTTCTGCTCTTGTTGAACTCCAGCCTGGGTAAGTTAGCCTCTTAGCTAGTTAAGTGAATGAGACTTGCCCCAATTTTTATTTCTTCAAGATGCTTGCTTCACTTTTATTTTAACTTTGGCCTTCACAAATTAAATTTATCTTAGAAGAACACCATTCACTCCAAAACGCTATCCCTATTTCATATATTTCCACTTTCACTTAGAGTTAAACCTGTTTGTTTTCGGTTTTAAACAAACCAGAAAACAGTGGGAAGGTCTAATATTTTAGAAAGGGTTGAGAAGGTCTTACTAACAAGTGTTTTTTTTATTGTCCCACTCCCCACTTTATTGCAATTTGTACATGTATATATATTTATAAATAAAATTAAATTTCAACAATTAGTGATTGTAGGATGGTCTTAGAGTCAATGCGGTATTGTGGTGACTGCAATGAGTCTAGCCAAGAGTATGATAGAGAGAGAATGACCATCGACCGCCAGACATTTTTGATGGCCTTGTGTCTAATTTGTTCAAATGTATTTTTATGTTTGCAAATAAATAATTCAAAGTGTAGTATCTGTTCTATCCTTGGTTAGTGAAGGAGAAATCCTTCTAGATTGGGGCAATTTAAATTTTTGTCCGAATCCAAAATGCCCCTTTTGAGATCTGGTTTTCCTCACATCAACTTTTTGTCTAACTCTGCCCTCGTGGGGAGGCAAGAAAATAGGAACTCTTTGCTTGTTTGCACAAAAATTCCTTCAAGTACCGATGGCGTTGCATTACCGACGAACAATCATTACAAATGTATTCGGTCATTCTGTACTTTTATTTCTATTTATTTATTTCAATTATTTTAAACAACATCATCAACAACAACAAAGAGATGCACATATACGACCCCCCTTAAAATGTTAGACAAGGGGAGGGGGGCGTCGTATATACGTATATTAATCAAGTAGTTTTCTTTTATAAAAAAAATTAAATTTTAGCGATGTACGAAGAGGAAATGCGAATATGACAGCCATTTTGATTTATTCAAAGGGGGATAAGCGTAATTCATTTACGGTTATCCCCCTTTGAATAATCCCAAAAATGGCTATTTGCGTAGTGCAAGTCTTTGTAAATCGCTGAAATTTAATTTTCTTTTATAAAAACAAAACTACTTGATTAATTTACGTGCTTTTTGGTATAAGATATATTCAGCCCGTGACAGGTGCGTACATCAAACAGATATTCCTCAGTTTGTTTTTTTTTTTTTAAAGTATCCACTAAACTTGATAAGCACCAAAAATGTTAAACCCTAACCATGCTTAGTGTCGTCTAACTTTTTTTTTCCGCAGTTTTCAAATTGTAAACTGCTTCGCCGATTTCAGGAACTGATTCGAGATTCTCCGTCGATACTCGGGACCATCTCCATAAGTACTGAAATTCTCTGGATACCCATGCATTACAAGTACCAAACAGGTATAATTCCAGCTGCAGAATTATTCTGTATGCATATAAATTTGCCTGATTTAATACTACAAACAAGAGACACTATTAGATCAATGAAACTTTTAGAAAATGTTATAAAGTGTAATAAAAAGTGACGAAAAGAAGAAAAAATGAACTTTCGGTCAGTCCATTTTTGATCGAACTGTTTACATTTGACAAATTAACCGACTTTTTTTAAAAATAGTAATTTAAGAAGTGTAATAATGAAATGCCGACAAAATAAAGCGAAACTTACCTGCGTTTTTTGGATATTGATTGCGATAAATGGTTGGTTGTTTGTTTGAGATTTTTGGCCAGTTTCACGGGTAGAAGACCACACACAAGTGTCAGAATACATAACCCAACCAATATTATTCCTTTTAGAACTTCAGCTTTCATCGTAAGGCGGTTGAAAATTGTAAACAAAAAGGGTATTAAAAGAGTCGGTAATAAAAACTTTAACAAGTCCAATCAATAACACCAAACGATTGTCAGACGGAGACACGAAATAATAGCAAGCTGACCGTCTCGTCAGCAAAAAAATAATAAACTGGATCAATGATCACATTTTAAAACTAGACTGATGATTATTTACTTTTGTTTTGGGATCAATTTTCTTAAAATACTGTCAATAACATAGTGGCACATTGTGTCTTAAAAAAGCCCCCAAAACCAAACGGCTGACAAGCAATTTGTTCGCATTAAAACAACAACAGTCATTGGAAAGACGATGCTGGACACTGAAATCTTGAAAATGTCACGTGAAAGAGAAATAAGGGAGGCCACTCTCACACGAAACATTTACTCTCTCTTAAGTAAGTAAAGAAAGAAATTATGGGCATCTCTTATTTTTCATCAATAATACAATTTCAACTTTTAATATACATTTTTGTTTCATTGAAGCGGTTGACTCCTAAAATGGCTGTCAAATGTTATCGACTAATCTTGTCTGATTTTTCAAGCGGTAACAGGGCAAATTAATCCACCGTATTAATTTGTTTTCTGATTTTTTTTCAAATACTAATTTTGGTCAATTGTGCAGTATAGTTAATAAGAAAGAAATAGGTGAAAACAACAACATAAAAAAAATAACAAAAAAACAAATTTACAACAAATGACTTTTACCAAACGAAAATAAATTTAATTTGCGTAGTTTTTCAGTTTTTCCACTTTTTAAGTGTTTTTTTTTTTATCGTTGCCTCGGAGGCTTGTAAAATGGATTCAAGATGGTGAGACCACGTGAGGTATAGTGCAAAGTATTTTAGAAATAAAGAACAACTTAAAAACAGTGCCAGTAAGTTAAACATATACAGATCGATCAAAAATTAAATTTTCGACTGATTATGGCACAGCCGTCGTAAAGGAGGCCAGATCACTGGAAAATGACGTCATGCTCTAAAGTAACAAACGAGATCTGTAGAACAGTCAGACTATGCGCATTTTGACCTTCACTTAAAAATTCAGGAAATCAACCAATTTTAATGAAATTTTCAGTATTTATTGATTAACGATCACAGAATATAATTAACCCATTACTTTATTAGAAATCTTAGTGCTAATGCATTATTTCGTGTAATTTGCGTAGGCTAGACAGAAAACATTAAATCAATACTTACTAATAAAATGGTGTTATCATAAATTTTTGAATTTTTAAAACATGAACATTTTTCTTTAAAAAATAATTTGTCATTCTTTAAATGAGTTCATTTTTTCCGGATTATTTTTAATGTTTTAGTTGATTGTTATGACAACCTGGTCTACATCGAATGAAAAGACTGCTATCAGTTATGCTGCATGGAAATATCTCTTCGTTGATAAACACAAGAAGAAGACAAATCCCCCTTTTTAGGGAGTTTTATTCTTTATATGAACATTTCATTATCATTAGTTTTAGCTGAATAATTTGATAAGAGTTGCTCTCATTTCTGGAAAAAATAAATGATGTTTCTTGATTTTTTTTAACTTAAAACTAAAGCAAACATGAAAGATTACAAATTCAATAAAGTAACAAAAAATCAATAATTCAAAATAATTAATTAATAAAACATTTATTGAAATCAATTAAAATGTGTGTTTTTTTTCAAAACGAACAGTTCATTTATATATTATTATTTGCATAACTTGCTTATTTCGTTGGATTTTCGCACACATTTTCGTTGAAACTTATTAGTCTTAAATTGTATTTTTTATTCTGAAATAAAATTCTAATTTATTTTTTTAAGACTTGAAAGTCCAACTGAAATGCCATGCGCCCATGTTGTAATTTTCTTATTTTCTTTCGCACTTGACATCTATAAAAAAGGAAATACATTTGAAAAAAGGAACAAGTTAACAATGACTTCCAAGTAAATGAATAATCCTTAGGAGGGTAGCCGTGTTCTAAAGTAACAATAGCAGGAAAAACTTAACAATGATGTCCAAGTGAATGAATAATCCTATGAACGTGAGTCTGCTCGCTGTGATTACTTGCTCTGATTACATATGGACGCATGTGCATTAGCGCCTTCGGGCACTTCTGGTCCTCATTGATAGTGGTTCTTACTCCCACTATCAATGATGTCACTAGAAAAACTCGACTCAGTTAACAGGCCTTATATTATGACGGCCGTGATTGGGGACAATTTTAGTTGTATTTTTGTTTACTTTTAGATTTTTCAGTTGTTAAACATACGACATTGAGCTTTCAATTTAAGTAAAATATGCCACTATATTGAATTAAGTTTTAAAAGAAAAAAAAACACTTAAAAATGTGTAAAAACTGAAAAGCTATGCAAGTCTAGAGAAGATTAAATTTTCTTGCGTTTGGTAAAAGTTATTTGTTGTAAGTTTTTTTCCCCCTTTTTTTCTCACCCTTTTACTACACATTCGCCCTAATTTGTTTTCTAAGTTTTACACATTAAATTGTATTTTTTTCAGATTATTTTGCAAATAAGTTATTTCCTGTTTTTTTGCAGATTTTTTTTTTTCATTTTTATTTTGCAAATATTAATTAACAAATAACAAAATCTAACATCAGTTATTAAAAACGTTTTCCCCAGACTTAGGTATAGTCTTTTTGATATTTGCAAAAAAAATGAGCAAAAAAAAGAAATCCGCAAAATTCAAACAAATTAGTACGGTGGATGAATTTTCTATCACTGTAAGAAAATAAGAGAAAGCTAAACGATAAAAGTTAGCAGCCATTTTGAGAGCTAAGCGCTTCAATATAAGCATTTCTTTATCTAAAAACTTATATATACACACATAAGAAAATTACATATACACATATACATACACACACATACATGTATATAGATATTTTGAAAATGTAATATCTTGGCCATTTAGCAGAGTGGGAGGGGTGATTAGCATTTCTAGTGTAGAGCTATTAAGGACAGGGGTGATGGAAGGTCTCACAAATTTAGCTGACAGTAAGCAGGTAATTCTGTTAGTATCTTGGTATGCTGTATTAGGGCTGTGTGTAACCGTTGAACAGCTAGCATATACTCTTATCGACAAAAAAGACTCTGAGGCATAGTGTAGTTTAAACCCAGGTTTTATTATCCGTCGAAAAAGGTAAAAACTTAAAAGAAATAAGAAAAACATTGTCTCAGCAAAATGCGAATACAAAAATGACGACGAGGCAGGAAACGAGGAGTTTACTAAATCTAAAGGACAGCTGTGAGTTAATCAATTGCAGAATAGAAAATATTAGGAGCATAAAGATAATACGAGACAGGAGAGATACATAAGTTACAGGCGGTTAAAATGGAGATTCCCACGTGGTGAGAAAGAGTGAATAAAGTTCGCTTAGATAAAAGAAATGCACAAAGAAAATGATACTCATGCTATTTAATTCTATTTTGAAGGAGAAGGAAGGTAGCGTTTCTTACCGGAGATGCTTAAAATATCGGGATATTTAAGTGGATAGAAATTCCTCCATGTAGGTCCGAGCTACTAGGAGATATGGGACAGAACACCGGAAAGCCGCTCACCCAGTGTCGAGGCAAAAACATCCCTTACAAGAAGGAGGGCCGACAAAGGGAGATAAATCTAAGGGACCTATTCTAGGCTAGACAGAACACCCGATGCTCTTTAAAACACCGAAAATAATGCCAGTCAAGGTTTCAACTACTGAGCCCAAATGTCTGGTCACTGAGGCCTATTCAGTCAGTATAAGCAAGTTCGGCTTGCTGAAGGTTACATAACAGTTTGTGATGTAAATAAGAACATAGAGACTCTGCATAGACGGGCAGTAAAATTTAATTTTTCTGGCAGCTTGCTGTCGATATTTCCAGAAAGAATTTGGGATTCGTAGGAAATTTCCCAGGCGTCTTCAATGACTCCAGTCTTGTCCACAATTTGAGTGTGAACTCCTGGAATTTGAGATGATTTATGGAGGGATTTAGGTGTGATTTTGCACCTATTATTAATGGAAGACAGCTTCTGTTGCCGAGGCAGTTTGCTGATAGTCAGGGAAACTGTTTGGATGTGATCAGTTGCCTCGATGGCCCTGCATTCTACAGGGTGGGCAAAAATAAGGGTCCTATTTTTAAAAATTCATAACTTTTTTATTTATTGATTTAAAAAAAATTTTTTTTTTAGAATAAGTAAAGGACCCCTTCCGAAGCAAGCATGAGCCGTATTAGCCCTAAGGAACGTACCCTCATTTAGAAAACATTATTTTTGCTTAAAAAACTCAAAACAGTGTAAAAAACAATACTTTAGTTTTTGTAAGTTTTAAGAAGTGTTTTTCGGCTAAAATTTGTTTTGTTTATTTCAAAAAATCTCGGAAGGGTCAGTCTACACACACATAAAGTTTGGTGAGTTTAACTTTTATTTTGTGGAAGTTATTCAAATTCAAGTTATTCAAATTTAAAGATAGGACCCTTATTTTGGCCCACCCTGTATATGTATTGATTCACATGTGAATTTGAAGTTGTATCTTACCACTGGCCAATTACCATCCTCTTGCCAAGATGGTGGTAGATTTGGGTGATATAGTAACGCAGAGCACATAGCTCCGATAAAGGTCAGTGGAAGAAGGAATTTAGTTCTTGAAATAAAGAGTGCAGGTTAATTTGAATAACTTTGGTACTTTTAAAGTAAAAAAAATTGTGCACTTCATTCTGCGTTAGTGTATGCACTAGGAGTGAGAGCCTCTCGAAAGATTTTTGAACAGAAGATTTTGTGACTATGAGGTGAGGTTCCCGATGCTAGAGCCTGGAAGCTCGTATTTCTCCTTGATGGAGATCTTTGATGGTCCTTTGAACGTCAGATACTTGGAAATTTTTTTTAACCCCTTACCAGGTTTGGTTTTTCAAGCTTGATGTGTGGAGCTCGACATGCTTTTGAAACTGATTTCCTAACTCGGTTTGTGTTAGAAATGTTTTTCAGTTTTATTCAGATTCTCTGCTTCTGATAAGCAAAGAGATAGTTGTATTCACCGTTACTCCGGTATGGATCTTGTGGTCGCAAGGAGTTTCCTATTGCTCGTTTGTATCAGACCTGATCCGAGAAATCGCTCTGATATTCCAGCTCGGTCTCATATTTTAGAACCGGTAAATAATGTCAGTTTTTCGTCCTGAGAATTTTTTTTTTCTTGTCCATAAAGTTTTGAAAATTATTTTTCTTGGCCATTTAGCGGTGTTGGGGGGAGGGGGGGTCAAGATTTCTTATCACTATGTGTCCTGTTGGCTACACCCGTCGTCGTCTAGAAGTGCAAAGAGTTATATATATATATATATATATATATATATATATATATATATATATATATATATATATGTATATATAGTCATCCACATACAGACTCTGGTGATACCAGATCAGGCTGCCCTGTGGCTCCCTGAGACGAAATTCACCTACATTGACGTTTTTTTTTGTTGTTTTTTTTTTGTTTGTAAAACTTAATTATGTTCTACAAAACCAAAAACAAAAACAACAGCCCCTCTCCCTTTCTCCCTCCCCTTTTTTATTTTTATTTTTCCTACCCTACTCCCGGTCCTGGATATGACCTTAAACTACATCCGATGGTGAGATCCGGCTTACGGACTTTGGGGAATGTGGAGCCTC
>OY744517.1:2064223-2069223 GCA_963556195.1 Sepiola atlantica | reverse complement strand
TGAAACGGAGCGCTGGTGCCAGCGTTGTTCTGCCAAGGCTGGTTGGTGAAGAAAAAGAGCGGAGAGAGAGACGAAGCGCTAGTGTCGTTCAGTCGAGGCTTGTTGACAAGAGAAGAGAGTCGGAATTTCCGTTTGCATCTGGTTTTATAGTCCGAAGGGCAGATAACTCTGGTGTCGTTTTACAGTGCCACCTGTCAGTGAAAAAGCGACACCTAACGGCAAACCGGTGTAGTTATATTTCGAAAGGAGGAGATAACTGCTACAAGGACTCCCCCCCAGATTGAAAATATTATTCAATATGTACAGTGGTAGATGAGAAGCATTCTTTGTGGGTATGTCTGTTTTGCTGTTGAAGATTAGAAAAAGTAGTGTGCACGCTACTTATTTCTGTTTCTGCATCTGTATTGAATGATTGATCGCAAGTGCGTCTGCGGAATTGAGTGTTTGTAACGCATGTGGATCTGCGTGTTGTTTGCATGCAATTGGGTATGCATCAAGTTTGAGTGCAAGCGAATTGGCACTTGTTGGTGGCGTTGTTCATGTTGATTAGTCTGCGTGATGCGGAGCTGATGAACGAACGTTGAATTGTCAGTGTTGTCCGGGAATGTTTGGTGCTTGAGTCTGCGCGGTTGTTGATGAGTGAGCACAAGTGGGTCTGCGCGGTTGTTGATGAGTGAGCACAAGTGGGTCTGTGCGATGTTGATGAGTGAGCACAAGTGAATCTGTGCAGTTGTTGATGAATGAGCACAAGTGAGTCTGTGCAGTTGTTGATGAATGAGCACAAGTGAGTCTGTGCAGTTGTTGATGAATGAGCACAAGTGGGTCTGTGCAGTTGTTGATGTTGTTCATGTTAATTAGTCCGTGTTGTGGAACTGATGAACAAACATCTAGTTGTTGAGATCGGTGGTACACTATGGTCAAAGTCAGATGCACAAATGTCTGCAAGTGAGTTAGCAGGTCCAAGTGGGTCTGTACTGGTGTTGGTGCGCGTCGTTCGAGTTGATGTGTCCTCCAGTTGATCAACGAACGTCCAGTTGTTGAGTATTTAGTCGTGCTTGTGCAGGTGTACTTATTTTGAACTGGTACGATTTCTTCCCAGTGATGTCAGGGAATGTTTGGTGTTTGATGAATGTCCGGGAAGATGTGGTTGTTCAAGTTGATGTGTCCTCCTGTTGATCAACGAACGTCCAGTTGTTGAAGAGAGTTGGTAGCTCTTGAAGGGTGATGTTGAAGGGTGATGCTTGCTGAGCCTGACTTTTTACAACCAGTATTAAGTCTTGGGGCGTGGTGATGTTGTTCGTGTTTGGCCTCGTGTGTTGTCTGTTTTGTAGTTTTCTTTTCTTTTATATATATATTTCCAACACGTGGGTAGAAGGGAAAAATAAAAATAAATGGTGTCGTAATTTGTTTCACACGAGGAATTACGTTTTTGTTTTCGTTTTAGTTTGTTTGAATGTTAGTTTCCACGTAGAGAAAGAATGACGGCTTCTCTTTTCTTTGTTGTCGAAAAGAAAGAAAAAAAAATAAATTCCTATTTTCTTTTTTTTTTTTTTTTGTTGTTTGAATTTTCATTTCCACGTAGTTAGGGAAAAAGATGGCGGCTTCCTTTTTTTGCTTGTTGTTGAAACAGAGAAAATAAATTCGTATTTTCTTTTTTTGTTGTTTGAATTTTCATTTCCACGTGGTTAGAGAAAAAGATGGCGGCAATTTAAATTTTTTTTATCAACACGTGGTTGTGAAAAGGATGGCGGCATGTGAGCGTTTGTCTTCTTTTGTTTTCTTTTTATCTCTACGTGTTCAAAACAAAGGAAGTGGCGTCTTGTAAGGTCCTTTTGTTCGTCGAAAAAGAAAAAAAAGGATTGGCAAAAGTTTGTCTTTTTCCTTGTATATAATTTTCCGACACGTGGGTAGAGAAAGAGAAGAAGAAAAAATGAAATTGTAATTTGTTTTATACTCGGAGAGAGCCGAGAAATGTTTTTGTTTTTCTTTGTTAGGGTATTTCCACGTGGCCAGGAAAAATAAAGATGGCGGCTTCTTTTTTGTTGTTTGTATATTTCTACCACGTGGGTAGAAAAAAAAGGAAAAAGATGGGTGCGTAATTCGTTTCACCACGGAAAGATAAAACGAGAAATGATATATTTTTTTTTGTTCTAGTACGAAATTAATTACTCCGCCACGTACAACAAAGCTTGCATGTTCGGGTCACCAATTGTTATGATTGAGAGTCGTGTTCCCGGACTATAAACGTGCAATGTTGAATCAAGCAATGTTGCATGCAAAGACAGAGTAATAATTAATAAACAAAAATGAAGTAGGTCAAATAACGTTTATTGAACGTGTGTGTACGTGGAATGATGAAGTGTGTGATGTATGCATGTGTGTCGATGGAAAAACAGTTCTTGAAAAGGTATAAGAAAGAAATGAATCCGGCGTGCGGAAAGTCTTTGAAAGCCGTACACAAAGAAAATGAGTTGAGAACGCTTACCGTTGTTTGACCACGTGTGTTGACGGAAGAAACGTGTGTTGGTAATTGTTATGCCGATGCCATTTGAAGAGAAAAGCTTGAGACGAAGCGCTAATGTATTAGCGTCGTTCTGCCGAGGCCAATCGACCAGAAAAGAAAAGTGAAACGGAGCGCTAGTGTCAGCGTCGTTTTGTCGAGGCCAATTGAGTAGGAAAAAGCGAGTGAAACGGAGCGCTGGTTGATGAAGAAAAAGAGCGGAGAGAAAGACGGAGCGCTAGTGTCGTTCTGTCGAGGCTTGTTGACAAGAGAAGAGAGACGGAATTTCCGTTTGCACCTGGTTTTATAGTCCGAAGGGCAGACAACTCTGGTGTCGTTTTACAACGCCACCTGTCGGTGAAAAAGCGACACCTAACGGCAAACCGGTGTAGTTATATTTTGAAAGGAGGAGATAACTGCTACAGATTGAATAAACATTTTTTTTTCATAAATTGGCCAAAAAATATCAATAAATTGTCAATAATCAATTCAGATATCCATTTAATGTCTTAAAATTTCATACAAAATATCTGGCCTAGACCGGGAGTTGAAAAAATATCGGGTCAAATTTTCCTCTCCCAGAAAAATAAACTGGAGGAAGTTTTCCTAGGCCGGGCAAAAACATTTATTAAAATGAAAAATGTTAATAAAAAAGGTGAAAACGTCTATATTTGAAATCTCTAACAAAAACAAACTGTTTACAATTTTAATATTCGATAATAGATATTTTAAGATAAAGAAACATATCTAATCTATTTCGGTTCTAAAAAGACAACAAATCAGTCAGAAAATCTAATTATACACCCCCCCCCACACACATATATATATATATATATATATATATATATATATATATATATATATATATATATATATATAGAGAGAGAGAGAGAGAGAGAACAGTTTTTATTATATTCCAATAACCATGGTTTGTTTTATTACTTTTATTTTTATTTTTTCACATTTCCAGAATTTTAAATTTCTGTGAGATATTTTTATCGGTCCGTTTCATTTGTTTTGTGCCAAACAACATTTGTATGTCAATATCGTCTCTGCAACACTACAAAATCATCAGAAAAAGTTCACAAATAATAAAAGAGTTCTTAGATTAGAGTGTCTGTGTTTCGAAATCGTGGTCTGGCTAAATATGGAGGATATATTTTTCCGTGAGTATACCCCCCCCCTAGTTTCGCATTTTAACTAGTGACTTACTACTTGAGTGATGAATTCTGGGAAGGTAAGCTTGTCTCAATATTGTTAGAAAGGGTTTATTAATAAATACTATATAAATTCCATATAAACACTTATGTAGAAGAAACTTTTTAAATAGTTGATTGAATGAACGGTTTGACACAATGAGACTAGCTCTATAATGATCTGCTTAAATGAGTTTCGCACCCTAACGACTTAAATAAACATTCAGGGAACTTTAATAAAAACTAAATTATCTTCAAATAAACTGGAACTTTATAAATAAATTATAGTACATATTAAATATTTTAGCAAATATTACCGAATTAAAGTTTTAAAATTGTTCGCACTAATTCTTTTAGGAGATACTAGATTTGAACGGAAAAAAAATCAAAATGGCGGGTTAGTTTGATCTCACACGTGTGAGTGTTTGCTCTAAAATTTTTTGTTTGTTTTTTGTTTATTTTCACCCTAAAATTAAACTGATGTATGGTGTGGGTGTTTTTCAAGACACTCTAATCTAAGAACTCATTTATTATTTGTGAACTTTTTCTGATGATTTTGTAGTGTTGCAGAGACGATATTGACATACAAATGTTGTTTGGCACAAAACAAATGAAACGGACCGTTAAATATATCTCACAGAAATTAAAAATTTTGGAAATGTGAAAAAATAAAAATAAAAGTCATAAAACAAACCATGGTTATTGGAATATAATAAAAACTGTTCTATATTTTGCTTTGTTATCAATAATTGACAAACATTGAGCTGAATCTTCAAAGGAGACTACAAAGTAAAAGGATCTGATAATATATGGTAGTACATATATTGTCTTTAATAATTATATATATATATATATATATATATATATATATATATATATATATATATATATATATATATATATATATATATATACAGGGCTTTATGGAGCCCTCCAAAAAGGAGCGCGCTCCTTTTTGCTGGAGCGAAGGAGAGGATGGCTCATTTTATATTCAGTGGGAGTAACTCCATTTGGGACTAAAGAGCGGTGGTTTTATCGCTCCGCGCTCCTCGCTCCAAAATTATTTGATTTTTTTTTAAACATTAGTTTTTTTAATCAGCAATATAAAGGAAAAGTAAAGAAAGTCTCAGAGTTTACTCTGAATTATTTAAAAAAATTATATCTCTGGTAGAGAGGGGGAGGGGGCTCAGACGGAAGACGATTTAATTGTGTAATGTTTTTAACAATCTTTTTTTTATTGTTTTATTCGTTACCCCCCCCCCCAACCCCGTCGACTTGCTATCAAGCGATGAGACAGATCAAAG
>OY744517.1:2044223-2059223 GCA_963556195.1 Sepiola atlantica | reverse complement strand
AACTAGATTTTTGTAGAAGGCCTTTTTATAATAACAGTTTATTTTTGATATATGAATAATTTTTTTTAAAAACAAATTCTGCGGGATAGGCTTTTTTCGCTTCGTTAAACAACAAAACGATAACAATTCGGCAGTTAATTAAATGAAGGATATTTTCCCAAAATGTAAAATGACGTCCCAGACACTAGATGATTAATTTCTATAAGGAATAGGTTTAATAATAAATATTTTTAGAAACAGTATTTTGAATAAATAGTTTCTATATTAAGATTTTTTCTTGATGGAAGGGAGTTTTCTGCGGGATTGACATTCAACTCGTCGTGTGTTTATTTCGAAGGGTAATAAATCAACAATTGAAATAAGACTCTTTGAACTCGGACGAACATTTGTGTTGACTTTTCTTTGTGAGAAGTTGGATTTAGAATTCCCATACTATCATTGGATTGGAATGGTAACTTGTGAGCGGTATCTTGAATGATTTAGTTCTTTTGTTTTATTGTGGGGGGGGGGGATTTATTCATCATTGTACCGGCTAGCGTGAAAGTGTATTATCGCACATTGTTCCGGTTTTGTGGTTTTATTGAATGTATTTGGGACCGACTACTTGCTTGTTGGCTTGGTGGAAGAAATAATGCACAAGCTACTTTTCTAAGACTTTTCTAGGACTTTCTTTTCTTACCGTTGTTCTTCCTTGCTTTTTAAGTTTGACTTTTATTTTTATTATTTTTTTTCCTCTTCTTTTCTTAAGTGACCTCAACTATTACAACGCCACATTGTGTTTTGTCGGCAGTTGAAACCAGTATTCCAGACATTTAATTTCCCTGATGATCTGCCAAGCAAGTAACTGCTTGGTAGTGAAACACGTGTAGGAAAAAACATTTAATTTGAATAAATAGTATTTGTAAGAAAAAATATCTTTAATGGTGAACATTGGTGTCTTGAAAGGAATGCTTTGGTAAGCCTTCATAAAATCACATATGTATATATATATATATATGTATATATATATATATATATATATATATATCTAAATGTATATATATATGTAAATGTATATATATGTAAATGTATATATATATGTAAATGTATATATATATATGTAAATGTACATACATCTATATATAGATATGTAAGTATATATATATATATATGTATATGTATATATATGCATATATATATATATCTAAATATGTATATATATATGTATATGCATATATATATATCTACATATATATATATATATGTATATATATCTACGTATGTCTATATATACGTATATATATGTATATATATGTATATATTTATGTATATATTTATGTATATATATATGTATATATATATGTATTTATATGTATATATATATGAATATATATATGTATATATATATGTATATGTATGTATATATATGTATATATATATGTATATATGAATATATATATATGTATATATATGTATATATATGTATATATATTTATATATATTTATATATATATATTTATATATATATTTATATATATTTTTATATATATTTATATATATATATATATATATATGTATATATATATGTATATATGTATATGTATATATGTGTATATATATGTGTATATATATATATATGTATATGCAGGGTTTACGCGCTCCACTACTTTTGGAGCTGCTCCCGGTCCTACTCCAACGCCTAAAATTGGAGCTGACTCCTCTCACGCTCCCTATTTTCAAAAAGGAGCCGCTCCTGCTCCAACCCCTATAAAAAAGAGCGGCTCTTTTTCAGCGCTCCATAATGAAAATATACCTGGTTTCATAAACGTTCTATTGTGCCAATGAGTGGTCGACGGACAGGGGTGGGCGTCAAAGGATCTCGTCAATATGGTTGGGGATGTCACTTTAAGTGTAAGACCGTAAGATAATATTTGACAAAATCTCGCTAATATTTTGAGAGTTATAGGAGAACATGTCGGACGAAGTATAGGATTATACGTAAATTTTCGTTTCCTGGGGTATAAACCCCAGGAAACGAAAATTTACGTATAATTCTATAGAAACAGAAAAAAACTTTGAAGTATTTTAAAACAATTTTAATTTTCATTACATTAACAACCTATTTTTTCAGGAAAATGAAAATTCGACCCGATTTCTTTTCCATATATTTTAGAAGGGAATTTAAATTTGTTTTACTTTTAAACATTATTAGTGATTATTTTCTTTTTAAAGAAAACATTTCTCTGAGAGAGGAGAAACAGCCAGGACAACATTACTCGTCGAGCTGTTGTTTAATATTTGTTTGTTTTACGAACGTAACTATATTGTATGATGTATATTATTATTTACAGCAGAGAAACGCGCACGTACTTTCAAACAAATCGATTTATCCATTTTTTTCTATAGTACAATTTGGGGCGAAAGAAACAAACAAGGAAGTTTATTTTTTAAAGATTGAATAATTTTTTTTTTCATAAATTGGCCAAAAAATATCAATAAGTTGTCAATAATCAATTCAGAGATCCATTTAATGTCTTAAAATTTCATACAAAATATCTGGCCTAGACCGGGAGTTGAAAAAATATCGGGTCAAATTTTTCTCTCCCAGAAAAATTAACTGGAGGAAGTTTTCCTAGGTCGGGCAAAAACATTTATTAAAATGAAAAATGTTAATAAAAAAGGTGAAAACGTCTATATTTGAAATCTCTAACAAAAACAAACTGTTTACAATTTTAATATGCGATAATAGATATTTTAAGATAAAGAACGATATCTAATCTATTTCGGTTCTAAAAAGACAACAAATTAGTCAGAAAGTCTAATTATTCGCTTTTTAAAATTAAAATTTAATATATTTTCTTTAATTTAATTAAGTTTAAACATTGGTTTAATTGTAGAATAGGGACCGCTGTTTTCTTTCGCTCATTTCGCTTGGTTTTCGCCCAAATTTAGGATAAAACTGATTGTTGGTCTTAATTATATTTTTGGTCCTGAAATAAAATTCTCATTTACTTTTTTAAGTAACTTTAATTCCAGGTTTTAATCGCTGGCGGCCATGTTAGTTTTTATTGTTTTGTTCCTTGGACTAAAGATATTTTTTCCTTGGACTAAATATATTTTTTCCTTGGACTAAAAATATTTTTTCTGCTTTAACATTTTATTACACACAAAAAACTTTGAACATTCTATTTACAAAAGCAAGTTTTAACTGAATTTAACGAATTTTAAAGCAAACATAAAAAAGTTAAAACATACTAGTCGTGAATTTAAGAATAACAAAATGTCGCCGAAAAGACGACAGGTAAAAATGTGGCATAAAAGTTCAATTTGATATATGCTCAAAAATAAATTAGAATTTTTTTCAGGACAAAATGTACCATTTCACCTCCAAATCGATGTTTATCGAACATTTGGGTGAATACCGAGCGAAATGAGCGAGAAAATCTAACGGCCCCTATAGTATAATTGACCTAAAATTCTTTATTTAAAACACGAATTAAAAGAAAAATTGGCTTATTTATTTTATCAGCAATAAACATCCTTGTCATACAAAAAAGTTCAAATCTATAAGAAAATAACTTCAAAGACATCTATAGACTCACTGGCGACATTTGTCGAAATTGTCTCCTGCCTTAAGAAAACTGTCCCCATCAAAAATGTAACATATCGATGTAAAAATGTACTGTTTTCAAGCATAACTCTCTCGTTCTTTCTCCCTCTCTCTCCCTTCGTATCCCTCTCTCTCTCTCATATACATTTACCAGAGATATAATTTAAAAAAAAATCAGAGTAAACTCTGAGACTTTCTTTCTTTTACTTTTTATTGCTGAATAAAAAACTAATGTTTAAACAAAAAAAAAATCAAATAATTTTGGAGCGAGGAGCGCGGAGCGATAAAACCACCGCTCTTTAGTCCCAAATGGAGTTGCTCCCGCTCCACTCCCGCTGAATATAAAATGAGCCCTTCTCTCCTTCGCTCCAGCAAAAAGGAGCGTGCTCCTTGAGCGCGCTCCTCTTTGGCGTGCTCCGTAAAGTCCTGTGTGTATATATATATATATATATATATATATATATATATATATATAAGTATAAATTGTTATTTATACAAACATTACTGGTTACTTATGTGCATACATGTTTCGGTTGCACTTTTCCAAGAAAGTCAACCTCATCAGACCAAGAATCTTTCAGAAGATTCTTGGTCTGATGAGGTTGACTTTCTTGGAAAAGTGCAACCGAAACATGTATGCACATATGTAACCAGTAATGTTAGTATAAATAACAATTTATACTAATCAACAGCTCTACTTGATATTGAGCACTTTTTATAAACACTTGAGTTTCTACGGATTTACATTTACAGAAACTAATACAATACATGTACGATATATATATATATATATATATATATATATATATATATATATATATATATATATATATATATATATATAATGAGAGAGAAAAGAGATAATGAGAAATTAAAAGTAGGGAAATTGCAAAGAAAAAACCCCTATTATTAAGACAAACGTTATTGAACGACACGGAATGCTTAATAAGTCTTTTTTTTTGGATGGCCCATCGAGTGTTTTTTGTCAAATTGTCGTATGTAGAATTTGTAAGTTTCATGTTCCATTCTTCATGAGTACTTTCAATTGGCTCATTCAATCGTCGTCATGCGGGGTATTAGTCTATAGCACTGGTACTGTAATAGGTGGTGGCCACTGGCGTTAAAGCAAAACCATTGTTATTACCAAATGTAATTAGAAAAATAAATTCAACTTCATGGGTTTACAAGCACCTATGCCAACTCCTGTTTTTTTTCTATTAATCTATTTTAAATCCAAGCAAAACGTTTATGGATAAGCATAGCCTATTTCTTGGCTTAATGTGTAATCAACTTAAAAAATATGAAATTTCTAAAGGGATATTTTTAGATAATGGCATCTGACACTTACTTTATTTCTAAAGTTCAAACCTCGAACTTATAAACAATTGAATCAAACTCCATTTTCTCTTTCCTTTTACTTCTATAAACTCAATCATTTTAATTTTTATAATCCACCAATTTAATACCGAGACATTTTTTCTAGATTATTAAAAAACACAGTTATTTAAAGGTTCGCATGGAGCCTCGAGTAGAGGCTAGTGTCACAGGAAGCCTCGAGTAGAGTCTAGTGTCACAGGAAGCCTCGAGTAGAGGCTAGTGTCACAGGAAACCTCGAGTAGAGGCTAGTGTCACAGGAAGCCTCGAGTAGAGTCTAGTGTCACAGGAAGCCTCGAGTAGAGTCTAGTGTCACAGGAAACCTCGAGTAGAGGCTAGTGTCACAGGAAGCCTCGAGTAGAGTCTAGTGTCACAGAAAACCTCGAGTAGAGTCTAGTGTCACAGGAAGCCTCGAGTAGAGTCTAGTGTCACAGGAAGCCTCGAGTAGAGTCTAGTGTCACAGGAAACCTCGAGTAGAGGCTAGTGTCACAGGAAGCCTCGAGTAGAGTCTAGTGTCACAGGAAGCCTCGAGTAGAGTCTAGTGTCACAGGAAGCCTCGAGTAGAGTCTAGTGTCACAGGAAGCCTCGAGTAGAGTCTAGTGTCACAGGAAGCCTCGAGTAGAGTCTAGTGTCACAGGAAGCCTCGAGTAGAGTCTAGTGTCACAGGAAGCCTCGAGTAGAGTCTAGTGTCACAGGAAGCCTCGAGTAGAGTCTAGTGTCACAGGAAGCCTCGAGTAGAGTCTAGTGTCACAGGAAGCCTCGAGTAGAGTCTAGTGTCACAGGAAGCCTCGAGTAGAGTCTAGTGTCACAGGAAGCCTCGAGTAGAGTCTAGTGTCACAGGAAGCCTCGAGTAGAGGCTTGTAGTGAGATCTACAAACGTACGAAACGAACACCAAAAAGCGACCCTATTTCTTTCGGGATATGCCCTCTCCTCACTTTCCCAAAACAAAGAAACTTTTAACACATTTTGGCTAAATAAGAATTTCGGCCAATAAGATTGAGCTCTGGCAGATTTAAACTCCAAAACATATAACGAGCCTGCATCAAGTGCTTGACCCCCAATATAAGTGGAAATCTCAATAGTTAGACACCAGAGACCCGCAAAGATCCAAGGCACACACATCAAAGCGAGACCCACCCAAAACGTACTCTCCCCCCCCCATGCCTTTCAGCAGAAAGGACTCCGAAAAAAAAAAACGGGTGTACAAGCCTTCAATGCTCACGCACGACTTTTGCCAAATTTCAGAAACAAGCTAACAACTAGTATCAGACACACGCACTAACAGAACAAGAACGATGCCACAATGACTCTTAGTTATATACACTCTCTTTCACATACTTACACAGTGCCACATTGTCTCTACATTCACACACATATTCACACTAGGAAATATATACAGACATTTCTCAAAACTCGTGTACACTCAACGAACTTTCTCTACCAAAACCACGAGTTACATAAACCAAAAATGAACAGTTCAATGAACACTTTCTTTACACAAACTGATCTTTAAATTCATGTAAAACAACTAATTAGTTAGTCTTCTTCTCACTTTCATTCACAAAACCCTGTTGTCTGTTATTAAATGGACCTCTCCCATGTATTTCCTCCTTTAATATGCATTCATATTGTTTATACCAATGTTTCTTCCTTTGGAACAACGGTAGCGTCATTTTGGGTTTATCCAGGGACCACTCCGTCCATTTAATATTTAAAAAGAGAAAGGATAAATATAATAGATATAATAGAACATTTATTCTTCCGCCTTTTAAATATCAAATGGACGGAGTGGTCCCTGGCTAAACCCAAAATGACGCTACCGTTGTTCCAAAATAATAATACCAAAGCCAGGGATTACCTCCTCATGCCATCATGGTGAGCAGACAACAATCCCTAAAGGAGAAACTCTGAAGAAATTCCACTGTTACCACATTCCTTCTATGACTTTTTCTTCTGTCAAGCACACGGCTGCCCCTGAAGATTGTTCTCTCTCTTTGAAACCTTTCACCTGTTCCTGTTATGTAATTTACTTTCCCGTTAAGCAAGACGGCACTCGACCAACGTTATTCACAAAATTTGACTTCTATAGAATGGTCTCCATATTCTGTTACCAGCAGGAACATTGATTTGAAGACAATAACCAGACCTTTCTATATTTTCAAGGCTGGAATGCAACCATTGCTTTTTTAAGGGTCAATGAATTTCGTCGCATGCGTGGGGGGAAGGTTTTTGACAGCAAGTCAGGGCATCAGGATGAGCGGACAAAAGCACCACTGTAGACGTAAGCGGCTACTGAGAATTAGAGTGAAAGTTTTGGGGGTCATCCTAAATTAGGAGCTGCGCAGTGAGATGCTTGTTCACGTTAGTTCTAAATTTCTGCATGTCGGTACAGTCGGGGAAACAGAAGCTATTCAGACAACACATGCAGGCTTTCCGGCATCTGGGGACCTCCATAGTGAATGGATGGAACTTAGCTGATTGTTGGGTTGGTCTAGTGTATTTACGTCGAGGTGGAACTAGTGCAGCAAGTTCATCGGAGCACAATCCATTGAAGTATTTGTAAAACAAGCACAAGGATGCAACATTGTGACGATGGGACAGGGGCTGGAGCTTGGTTGATAGTGAAGGACCTATTAAGTTAGCGACTCTTTTTTGGACCTTGCCTAAGAGGGAGAGACTAATGGATGGTGCACCAGCCCAGATGTGGCAACAATACTCCATGCATGGGTGAATGGTGGCTTTGTAGAGATATAGGATAATGTCAGATGTGAGAAGTTTACTAGCACGGTAGAGGGAGCCCACCTTCTTTGCAGCAGCCTTGGCAATGTCTTCAATATATTTGTTCCAATTCCTGTTACCTGTGAATGTTAGGCTGAGGAGTTTGAACGTTAGGATTCTCAGGTAGTGTTATTTGCCATGGCACTCGGTGGTTGAAGAGGTTTCTTGAAGTAATTGAAAGACATGAGCTTTGTCTTAGTAGAATTGAATATTACCATCCATTTATGACCCCATTCCACTACAGACTGAAGGTCACTTTCTAAGGATTCAGCCATTGCCTCGGGGATGTGTGCGTCCGTTTTACCCACATGACGAGAGTAGAGCGTGGTGTCGTCAGCAAATATACCCATCTCAAACAGAATGTCATCAGGAAGGTCGTTTGTGAAAATCAGGAACAATAAAGGTCCAAGGATCGATCCCTGGGGTACACCAACATTTATGTCATGTTGTTTGGATGAACGCCCACCTGGATCTTTCTTTTGGTTAGGAAAGATCTAATTATATTAAATATTCGTCCAGTAATACCATATGAAATAATTTTTTACATTTTTTTTATTTCGACTGATTCTTTTTGTCGACTTCATTCTAAAACTTAGTTTTCTGAACGTTTTAAATGTCAACTAAATATGACGGAGAAGTCGTAATTTAATGAACTAAATCTATTTAAAAAATATAATGGTCACTTTAGTAATGTATTTCCTAATATATTCAATGATTACTGCTTTATTATAGACACCTGACTTCACTCTTTATTATTGCTAACATAGGTGATCCTGTGTCTTTTAAATAACGATATAATTTAGCAGCTCTCCATTATATTAATATTTTAAAGTTTAGTTGCCCGGATGTATTTAGGACCTTTCTGAAACGCTTCGAGTTCTGCACGGATGCGATGGATGATAAAGCAGATAAATTGCTTGATTTGAAGTCGAAACTTATGAGCAGAGCGTTTGAGCTGGTGGCGGATTTTGACATTACGTCAGATAATTATAGCAGGGCTCTGAACTTATTAAGGGAAACGTTTATGAGCCCTGATATTATAAGAAATAAAATATTTGAGGAAATCCTTCCTCAGCCCGACCCTATTACAAGCATTGAGAGATTGAAAATCTATATTCAGCAAGTAAAATCAGACTTGACGGAGTTGGATAAATCTTTTAATAGCGATTTTTTTTACTGAAGACTCCACGTCAGGTAAACTTATTGCTCATGTTTTGTTCCGGAAATTTCCCTTAGAAATCCGGAAGGAGTTGATGTCGAGAAGCAGGGAAAGATACCCCTTTCTCCATGCCATCATGGAGAATGTCCCTGAGATAATTGAGTTTATCACTGCGGCGCCCAAAACAGGCGTCCTCTTTGCTGGATAGCTGCGGCAGTATGGCAGACAGGTCTCATGGACCTGTACAGAATAAAAGGGAGGTTTACTCCCTCAAAAATAATGTTAATGAAGGTAGGGGGAGGAATTGAAGTCCGACCATGGAGTGAAGGATTGTCGTAGGTATTCGTCGTACGATTTAAAGATCGAACGTGCTAAGGAGCTCAGTCTTTGTGTGAAATGTTTGGGTGCCCACAGGGAGGAAAATCGTCGTGGCTTGAAGGGATTTCCTTTTCCTTGTGTATCCTGTGGTTCAAAATCACATTTTTCTGCGATGTGTCCCAAGTCACCCCAGGCCTTCGTGGGCAATTATCTTTGGTTTTAATGCAAACCCATTCATCTTGAGTTTTATACTCAAGTATCATGTGGAGCAATACAGTTATGACGAAACGTCATGTGTACTTTGCAACAACTTTTATGTTGATAACATGGTCAAGACCAGCAGTAATCTTGAATAACTCTATTCAACTTACCATTAAGTACGCGACAGGCTGAAGGAAGCTGGGTTTGACTTACAATCTTGCAACTCGAATAATCAGAGCTTGCAGGAGGAGATGATAGAGGATGGGAGTGCATCCTTCCCTCTTCCTATATCGGAGAAAGTGTTGGGATACCGGTTTTTCCTACAAAAGGATTCTGTGATTGATCCTGAGGTCTGCACTAAGTGCAGTATATTGGCTCAGTGTTCAAGGGTTTACGATCCGCTATCCTTATGTCTCCCAGTTACTATTCTAAGGTAAAGTTATGATTAGCGAACTCTGAAGAAACAATTTGGCCTGGGATCATAAAATCCCAGAAGATTTTAAAGAAAATTGGCGTTCATTGGCCAATGATTTGAATTCGTTGATTGAGTTGGAGTTTCCTAGAAGGGTGTTGAGGGAACATGTTCCTACTGAATTCCTGTGTTTTTGTGATGCTTCTAAAGCTGCTTACGGCTTTGCTCTGTATGCTAAGCAAGGGAATGAATGCCTATTGATATTTGCAAAGGCGAAGGTAGCCCCTTAAAAGGAAATATCTACCAACTCTAGAACTTATGGCTATATATCTTGCCGTTAGAGTTATTCCCAACATTTTGAAGGCATTGAGCCCGGTAGTTATCGTGTCCCTATATCTCGTTTTGGATGTTCAAGTGGTTTTGTCTTGGGTCCTCAACAGGAAAGCAGCCAAAGGGAATATATTTGTTGGGAACCGTATTAAGGACGTTAAAAGGATGGTGGAGGAGATAAATGGTGAACTTGGAATCTCCGTCCAATTCAAGTATGTTCCGACTAATGAGAATCCAGCGGATTTACTTACTAGAGGTGTTTCCTCATCAAAATTCAAGCATCATTATGATTTATGGGTTTACGGCCCTGAATGGATACATCAGGCCAATATTGGTTGGCCGATTGCTCCTCTCCCCTGTCTGAACAACGCTAATAAAAGGATTTTTTCCTGTATGTATGTTGATGATTCTTCACCCGAGAGGAACGCCTTGCCCATAGAGGTATCCAACTTCTCATCGCTGACGAGAGTGGTCAATGTTTTGCAGAAGGTTTTATTGTTCGTCGACAAATTAAAACGTCGGAAGACTGATTCTGCTAGTAAAGCTAAACGGCTGCTTTTCACAGCGATGCAGAGGGAGGAGTTTCCTGAGGAACTTCAATATCTGAAATTACCATCTTGAAGAAATATTCTGCCAAGAGTTGCGGGACTTGGATTGTTTATGGACAACGATGGTTTAATTCGAGCTTCTGGTCATATTCAGAGCTCCAACATCCATCCATATCAGGTAAAGCACCCTATTCTTTTGGGAAAGCATCATCACCTGACTGAGCTAGTAATTAAGGAGGCACATCTGAATTGTTGCCACCTCGGCTCAAATTCCACTTTGACCAAGTTATGGTTATTGGGGTTCTGGTAACCCAAGGAAGACAGTCTGTTAAAAGAGTAATCCAGCACTGTCTCGTATGTAAAAAAATAAATTCACTGCCATTCGAGGCACCAACTGGCTCTCAATTGCCTGTGCAGAGGGCTAATTTTATTCACCCCTTCCAGCAAGTGGGTGTGGATTTCACTGGGCAATTTTGGGTGAAGACAAATGGAGAGGATGTCAAAATGTATATTTTGTTATTGACTTGTATGAGTCTACGAGCAGTTCATTTAGAATTGCTGCCCGATATGAGTACTCGTTCATTTTTGCTGGCATTTTTCAGATTCACAAATTTGTTTGGTGTACCTACTCATGTTTACTCAGATAATGCTAAAACTTTCTTGGCTTCTGGGATAGGGTTGTCTGAGTTATTTGTCTCAGATGAATTTAAGCAGCATTTTAGATCTATGTCTATAACTCACGTTACCATACCTCTTTATTCTGCCTGGCATGGAGATGCGTGGGAATGTATGATCCAAACAGTTAAACAATGCTTGAAAAAACTCGTAAGAAGAGAAAAATTGGAATATTTCGACTTCCTGATAATACTTACGGATGTAGAAAGAGCTGTTAATGACAGGCCTCTCACTTATATTACTTCTTCGGATATGGGACTAGATATTCTAACCCCGAACCATTTCCTGCAAACCGGTTATAATCCACGTTTATTGCTAGGAAATCATGAGGTCGATGACCTCTGTCCTGAACCCCCAAGTAGGATTGAATTGTTGGAATTTCTTCAACTAAGAGAAAGATCCATTCCTTGAATCATTTGTATCCCTTGGAAATCAGGGAGGTTTCTTCTGTGACTCAGGCAGTTTCTGATTTGAAGGAGGAAGGAGGACCTTTTTTCTGTCCTACATGTTCCATTAGGAATGACGGCTCTTAACCAATGGTATGTTGCGATAAATGCAACAGATGGTACCATTTTGACTGTGTCGGAGTCTCTGTGGAAGTAACTGATGGAGATTGGGATTTTCCGGATTGCACGGAACAAACAACATCTCATGTTGATCAACTTCCTGAGCATAATTAATTCAGAGCGAAGGATCTCTCTTTATCTCCTTCTATGATAGAGAGGCTAGGTATAACAGTGAAATAAAAAAAAAAAGAAATTTTTTTTTAGTTAAATTAACTTGTTATTGGATAACAACTATTATATTATTCTTTGAAAAATCATGATTATGGTCTGAAAAATATTATTGTTGGAAAAATTAATTGATTATTACCCTGTGTGTATGAGATTGTTATATGCCAAGTTTTAGGATAGATTAAAAAATGAAACAATATTGTAATTACAATTATGCCATACCAGACAGAATAACATATTACATAACTATTTGAAAAAAGTAATGATTATCCATTACTTTTTTGCTCCTCTCTGGGGAGTGTGTTAGAAATCACAGTGCTGGCAGTTCACACTCGCTGACCTTGGCATTTGACCGCATACATTTGGCGCCTCGGAGTGGAGAGTGAACCTTGGCAAGGGGAGTTTTTTTGGGGCGCCTTTTTTGCGAGGAGGGGTCTTTTTGGAAGTGCTTGTACAGTTGAGATTTAGCGAGGCTACAATGAACCTCGTGCCAACTCCATGGACCATTTTACAATTTCTCTAGTGTTGTGTTTTGCGAGGAATCAATCACGCGCCAACTCTAACAGAGTATAAGAACTCTAACGACCGAGCAATAATGTAACCTCGTGTCAACATTTTTTATTCACTAATTGATGATCTACTAAAAAGGCGGATCATGCAGATCGCAACGTTTCTGCAACCAAGAAAAGCCACTTCCATTTTGATGTTTTCCCGAAATCGAGGTAAGTGTAAATGCTAGCGTTGCGATTCATGATTTTTAGCCATCATCTAGGTGAAGAGAAATTCTCACAGTATATAAACTGATGAAATTTCTTGCACGCGAAAATTATACTTCAAGACATCACAAATAACGTACCTTGGGCATCTATTAACCAGCGGAGGGATAAAACAGGCAAAAAAGAATTACAAAGATTCCTATATAATTTTTTATCAAACTACTCCGAAGTTACAGCACCATTACGCCAGCTTCTACAAAGTGATACGTTATGATCATTCGACAAACCTCAAATTGAAGCAATACAAAAGATAAAAGAAATGATTACCAGAAAACCAGTGCTACAATTTTATGATCCAGATCTACCAGTAAAAGTAACTACAGATGCTAGTAAGCATGAACTAGGAGCCATACTTGAGCAGAAACACAACGAAGGATGGCTACCTGTTTAGTTTACCTGTTCGTGCAACAACTCTAACGAAACATAACTACTGTCTATTGAGAGGGAGAAGCTGTCAGTATAATTTTCGCCTGCAAGAAATTTCAAATCCACACAGTGAGCCAAGGAATGTATATACTGTATATTAACGCTCAAATTAAAGATATGATTAACACATGCTCATACTGCATCGATTACAAAAATCATCAACCAGCCGAACCACTAATAAATCATGAAATACCTACTACACCTGTCTGGAAATTTTTATGTCACAATCATTGACTATACACTTTGATTTCGTATTCGTTCAAAAAGTTGTTGCTGTAGTCTATTTGTGTGTTCTTCTAAAGTGCTGGACCATATTATAATATCATCCTGTGAATTTCTTGCTTCTTCTATGCCTTCTATTATTTTTGTGATTTCTTTTTGGAAAACTTTACTGGCGCTGTGAATTCCATAGGGCAGTCGTGTGAAGCGATATCTTCCAAAAGGTGTGTTGAGCGTTAATAGGTGGGAGCTTTCTTCGTCAACTGGAATTTACCAGTATCCATTAGATGCATCGAGTTTCGAGAAATATTTAGGATTATGCATTTGTGCGAAAATGTCCTCCGCTGTAGGGAGTTTGAAATGTCGCCTTTTTATGGCTTTGTTTAGATTTTTAGGGTCTAAACAGCCAGAGTTTTCCGTTGGCTTTTTTAGGGAATATACTCAGTCTGTAGGTTCACTAATGCGTTTTATGATTCCTAATCCTGTCATTAAAAACTCAAAAAGGAATTAAAACAATTCTTTTTTTAGTTGTTCTCTTATAGAAAAAGGAACCGGTCTTGGTGGATGAATTACAGGAGTTATTTGTGGATCCACTGTGATATGATGTGTTATTGGCAAAGTGCCGATTTCTTCGAAACAGTCTTCATATTTTTTTGTTATGTCGTTTGCGTTCGACAAATTTATTTTTAAAATTCTCTGAATTGGGTTCAGATCTTTTGCCTCTATAACTGCGTGGGAGTTTGGTTTTGCAACAATGAATTTTATTTGTTTTGATACTTTTTTGTATTTAACGACTGCTGGGCATTTTCCTATAACTTTTATAGCTGTGTCATTATAGGCTGATAGTCGAGGTGAGGTTTTTGCAGTTGGGGTTTTGGAATAATATTTTTATATTCTCTGAATGGCAGTACGGTCACGTCTGCTCTAGTATCAATTTTCAATGTTACATTCGAGTTATTCACTTTTAGTTCGACCGTCCAAATTTATTTTCGAGTCTTGAACTTTTCAATTTTGTGCACCCGTGATTTATTTAAAGTGACCATTTTTAGTGCTTGTATATCGTCATCTGATTCATTGTCGAAATGTGTCCAAATTTTCTTGATTTGTACATTTTTGCATAGTGTCCTTTTTTCTTGCATTTTTCACATATCTTGTGATTTCTTTGGTGATTGTAACCACAATAGTGAAAGTTTGTGACGTCGGGTTGACTTGACGCTTGAAATTTTGCGGGTTTTCTATCACTTCGTCTTGATCGTTTTGATGTCTCGATTGCATATGGCAAGTTATCTGAGTTTTCGCGCCTTTTCTGTCGTGTTGACTATGTACCGCTGAGATTTCGTTATCTCTTGTTTCGGATGTGACATTCAGCATCCTTGATTGGCGTCATATTTTCTCTGCACTCTGACCGGCTTGAATTGTTTTTTGTAAATCTAAATTTGGTTCTCTCAATAATCTTTCTC
>OY744517.1:1939223-2039223 GCA_963556195.1 Sepiola atlantica | reverse complement strand
CTGCAGGAGAGAAAGCTCTGGTATCACTGTACGGTGGTACCAAAGAGGAAGGACTGGACAGCTTAAGATACAAACGGTTCTGTGACAAGATTTCCAAGAACACATCTTCCGTGGAACCACAAGCTCTACCCCCAACATCAGCAGCTGCAAGATTCCATAGCCTCCGTCTCTATTACCAGGTAATGGAGTGGAAAGGAACATGTGTCAACATGAAGCCACAAGATTGGGGATGGCACCTTGTGGACAGAAGGTGCATACCTATACAGACAGATCAGCCCGCAGCACCACCGGAGATACTGGATGTCATCTGTTGTAGCTGCAAGAAAAACTGCAAAACAAGGAGGTGCACATGCCAAAAATATGGTCTCCATTGCACTGCCGTGTGTAGAGAATGTCGTGGTACAAGTTGCTCTAACTCACAGGTGCCATATTTGTCAAATGATGTAGACGACGATGCTTAAGCCGGATACCGCAAAGTGGCACAACTGGAATTGACACTCTTGAAATTAATATTGATGATCTGTTGTTGAAACACAGGCTTACTGTTGTTCATGAGTATGATAACAAACTTATCTATGGCTACAATTGTGTTTTCCTACATTTCAGTAGGCCCTAGGTTAAAAAATGTACCGAAAAAAATAAAATGTTGAGCAAATACATTCTAAAAATAGACATTCTTTCCAGCATATTGGATTTTTGGCTATAAATTCTTTATCCAATAAAAAAGTAACCTACTCCACGTAAATCCTTGTGTTCAAAAACCCCATTTTAGCACTTCAAATCACTCAATTATGACATCTAAATGTGAGATGTGGCAAATTATCGAAAATTGGCGGCCATCTTGGATTTATGCAAATTAGACATATTTCCTCAACGTTGATTTCTTAGGACTTTTAGTATGATGTTCTAGACACCTCATGGGAATGCCTGGTGGTGAAAAAAATTCTGTTGCAATTTGTTCCAAGTTGGGCCCTAAAATGTGCTATATTGCCTGGACTATAGTATGTTTTAACCTTTTCATGTTTGAAATTGCTTTTGTAAATAGAATGTTCAAAGTTTTTTTTGTGTGTAATAAAATGTTAAAGCAGTAAAAATATCTTTAGTCCAATGAAAACATATCTTTAGTCCAAGGAAAAAAACAATAAAAACCAACATGGCCGCCAGCGATTAAAACCTGAAATTCAAGTTAGATTCTCAACACTTTAAAAAGTAAATCAGAGTTTTATTTCAGGATCAAAAATACAATTAAGACCAACAATCAGTTTCATCCTAAATTTGGGCAAATACCAAGCGAAATGAGCGAAAGAAAACAGCGGCCCCTATTCTACAATTAAACCAATGTTTAAACTAATTAAATTAAAGAAAATATCTTAAATTTTAATTTAAAAAAGCAAATAATTAGACTTTCTGACTAATTTGTTGTTTTTTTAGAACCGAAAGTAGATTAGATATCTTTGTTTATCTTAAAAAATCTATTATCGAATATTAAAATTGTAAACAGTTTGCTTTTGTTAGAGATTTCAAATATAGACGTTTCACCTTTTTTTTCAAATTTTTAATTTTAATAAATGTTTTTGCCCGACCTAGGAAAACTTGCTCCAGTTAATTTTTCGGGAGAGGAAAATTTGACCCGATATTTTTTCAACTCCCAAGGTCTAGGCCAGATATTTTGTATGACATTTTAAGACATTAAATGGATCTCTGAATTGTTTATTGACAATTTATTAATATTTTTTGGGCAACTTATGAAAAATATTTTTTTTATTCAATCTTTAAAAAATAAACTTCATTGGGTTTTTTTTTCGCCCCATAGAAAAAAATGGATACATCGATTTGTTTGAAAATCAAAGTGTAGTATCTGTTCCAATGGATACTACACCCCATAAACTGGTATTGTCTTGGCCTTCGGGGCTTGATTTACGCCAGTTTATGGGTCTGTCCTGTGCAGTTCTAGGAGGTTCACCCTCCCAGGCTTTGCCTCCCCTCTTTGGGGAGGAGTAAGTTTATTGCTTACTACCTGAGGCGCCCCTACCGGGGAATGCCGACGGGGCTGCCCAGGCAATTTTTAATGGCCAGAGTGCTCACCTTCTCGGGCGCTGGTTTATCAAATCGCACTTTCCCGACCTTGTGTCACATCTTACCGCTGTGGGAGGTAGATAAATAACTCGTAACTTCTTGGCCTTTTGGCCAAGATTAAAGTGTAGTATCTGTTCCGATGGATACTGCACCCCATAGACCGGTATTGTCACATCTTACCGCTGTGGGAGGAAAATAAATAATATAGTTACGTTCGTAAAACAAACAAATATTAAACAACCACACGACGAGTAATGTTACCCTGGCTGTCTCTCCTCGTCAAGAGAAAAGTTTTCTTTAAAAAGAAAATAATCATTAATATTGTTTAAAAGTAAAACCTTATTTACTTAAAACAAATCTAAATTCCCTTCCAAAATAAATAGAAAAAATATCGGGTCAAATTTTCCTTCCCTGAAAAAAATAGGTTGTTAATGTAATGAAAATTAAAATTGTTTTAAACTACTTCAGGGATTTTTCTATTTCTATTTTATACGAAAATTTACGTATAATCCTATACTTCGTCCGACATGTTCTCCTATAACCCTTAGCACATCTCAAAATATTAGCGAGATTTTGTCAAATATTATCTTACGGTCTTACACTTAAAGTGACATCCCAACCCATATTGACGAGATCCTTTGACGCCCACCCCCATCCTTCGACCATTCATTGGTAGAATAGAACGTTTATGAAAGAAGGTACATATACATTATGGAGCGCTGAAAAAGAGCCGCTCCTTTTTTTATAGGAGTTGGAGCAGGAGCGGCTCCTTTTTGAAAATGGGGAGCGTGAGAGGAGCCAGCTCCAATCTTGGGCGTTGGAGCAGGTGCGAGAGCAGTTCCAAAAGTAGGGGAGCGCGTAAATCTATGTATATATATATACATCCAGACATATGATATATATATATATATATATATATATATATATATATATATATATATATATATATATATATATATACATATATATATATACATAGATACATATATATATATATATATATATATATATATATATATATATATATATATATATATATATATATTAGAGAGAGAGAAAGATGTAGAGAGCAAATGTGAATATAAGTATTTATATATATATATTAATTAATTATTTTAAATTCTCGATTTTGTAATTTCACGTCTTTAATTCATAACATGGTGGTCGTTCGTAAACTGATTAAATTAGGCAAATGCTGGTCGAACATTTTTGCACGATTGGTGACAATTATTGGATGTTTTTTCTACCAGTATTTTGTTTAAATTTCGATTTTTGAACTTTTTTTTAATATTGTAGATGTTTGTTTACTATATTTTCTTAGTTTTTAACAAGAGTTTAAATTTTGGCATGGCTATCTTTTAAATTATTTCTTCAGGTATGTGAATTTAATTTTCAACCCGAGGATATAAAAAGAGAGACATCAGCATTTGACGAAAAAACAGGTACGGCCATTACAGTTAAACGTCAGAGACCATATCTTCACAATGCTCCTATTCCTTTGTTTTTATTTAAATTTATTTATTGTTTGTTTACATTTTTTGAATTATTCATAATTCGTTTGTTTATTTAATTGCTTTTTCCCTAAATTCATAAACAATTAACTATTTATTGTGAATTAAATTTTTTTTTGATATTGAATAAAGATCAGTTTCAGTATAAATCGAATCGTGTTCCTTTCTTTTTTCTTCTTTTTAATGTAATTTTTAAAGTTTTCTAATGCTTTTTTTAAAATAAAAGCTCTCATTCATTAGATATGTGTAAACCGCGGCGTATTATTTCTGCAATGTTATTATTTAATTCAGGAATTTAATTTTTCTTTGAGTTATATTGATTTTATTTATACGGAATTTAGGGGCTTTTTTTCGTAATATATGAGAACTATATTTTGAAAGATTTTTTTTTATTGTTAACATTTACAATGCTTTATTTTCATAAAAAACTACATTCATGCGTTTTTTTTAGTACCCTGTGATATAACTTTAGTAAATGTGTTTTTTGTTTACACGAAATAATACATCTGCACTGGGATTTCTAATAAAGTAATGGGTTAACCATATTCTGTGATCGTTAATTAATAAATACTAAAAATGTCATTAAAACTGATTTTCTAAATTTTGATGAATTTTTAAGTGAAGAGAGGAGTCAAAATGCGCATGTCTGACTGTTCGACAGATCTCGTTTGTTACTTTACATCACGACGTCATTTTCCAGTTAACAGGCCTAAGTTTACTATTACAATGGCCGTGGCTCACTCCACATCCTTCGTTGTCGGCGGGGAAGAGAATGCCGACCCGAATACAGAGATAAGCTAAGATTCGTCGACATCGTAACTTGAAAAAATCGACTGTCTTTTTGTCGGTTTGTCCAAATCGCGGACATTGAAAATTTAAATTTCAGTATAAAACAAAAAATAAAAAAAATGATCGTGACTTTTAAATGCGTTCGTCATTTCGCTTATGTACTCTGAATTTTATGTTCGTATTCTGTTTTAAAGATCATTCTGATATTGTTTTATTTTACCTTTGCATTTGTACCAGTGTGGCACAAAGCCACCAGCCTTGAGCGTTCTCATCGCTGCATTTATTACTATTATTTATTATTTATTACTATTTATTACCTAACATTATGACCATTAAACTGTTTGTCTCCAATGCACGAGTAAGATCTTTTATGAAAAATAAGTCATTTTCTCTTTCATTTTGCCCTATATATAAAGTTAGGTATGTTTATATATTTGTATGTACAGAAGTCTCTCTTAAACTAATTTGCCGATCATTATGAATTTTCGAATACAACTGCTACACGTAAGAGATCCAAACATGGGCTGTATTTAGTTTAATTTAGTTTAATTTAGTTTAATTTAGTTTAATTTAGTTTTATGCAAAAGGAAAAAAGGAGACAGAAAACCTTCGTGAAAATTCAAATACCTCCGATTTTTGTCAAATTTTAACAATAGGTATTTGTTGTGACCTTGAAAAGTCGATTATAAATAAGACAACACGGTGGTATATTTACAAGGGTGTTTATTTATAGAAGTACACAATAGTCTGTTACAGAAAGACTGCTTGTCCTTCGTCGTAGGCTCCCCTATACATAATGTCTAGAAGAGTCCATATAGTCACGAAATAGGGTAGATCGCCATCCAACCATAACAGTATTAGACATCAATTAATAAATATTACCCAAATTTCAGTTTCTTTGGAGAGGTTTTAGAGCGTGTAATATGGTCGCAATCTCCTATTTGAAAATTCAAAATATCTGATTTACATTGAATTCGATCCATTATATCTTGATTTTAATCTTCGTAAAATGACATAAAAGTCGTGAAAAACTGTTCTGTTCGGAAAATTACTTTTACTTATCTTAGGGCGGGTATTCTTCTAGTATTAATATAGAATCATTTTTTCATATATAAATTATTATTATCATTTCTGATGACATAAAGAAAAAAGCATCAACTATTGACATTTTATTTAGAATGGAGGATTTCTGTCCAAATTCATGTCAGGCGGCGAGAGTTGTCTGATGTGGGGGTCGTCATACCTTTTTTTGGTGATAACTTCCTCCACAAATAAAAATAATAATAAGAAAACTTACATGCAAAATCAACGGAAGTTTATTTACTGAAATAAACTATTAACAAATAGAATATATTTCTTTTTGTAATGAGTTCATGAGTCCTTTCTTTAGTTTCATGGTAAGTAAAAAGAAGAATGTCTTTTCTTTTGTTGAAATGTTCATTTGTTATAAAATGTTAAAAGAGGCAATAGGTAATGTTCGCCTGTGAAATTGTATGAAGCGCGCGAAAGGGTGAAATGGAAGAGTGATAGTAAGATGCGTGTAACCTCCGGATGAAAAGTCATGAAAGAGAAAGTTTGATGTTTGTGTGTGCTTAAATACTATTTGGATAGGCTCCAGCGAGCTTAAAGAGAAAAGTTTAGAAAAATATGTCTTTGGAGAAATCTCATTGGACAGAAATATCACGTGGTGTGCTCTCAACTACGTCCGCTCGTTTTGAGTTGATTTAATATATAAAGCCACATCGGAATTTGCGTGGGCGTTATTTTTATTTTGTCACGCGCCAATACAATTATATTCACCCTGCGCGCCTAAATTGTATTTATTCCAAACAACAATTTTTATTCGAATCTTAATCGTGTCAACTGGCACACTGATTTGCTATTTGATTTCTCACTTGAAATGGTTTCGTCCCGATGCTAGAAAAATGCATCGCTAACTTTTGTGTGATGGAATACAAATGAATACACATTGGCTTTTATTATAGAGTGGAGGATGCATTATTCTAGAATGACCCTTGACCTATGTGTCAATGTAGGAATTGTTTTCTAGGTGCAATTGTTTATACTTGACCATTAGTGGTGGATGATCTTGAGGACAGTTAGAACTCCATCGGAAAAGTAGATAGCTGCGTGAATGGCTGGGTCACGTGACGTTAGAGACATTTTAAGTTAAATCAATTGCCGCCGGAATTTGAGTGAATCTCAACATGTAAGTTTCTGATAAATATGGGCCTTAAGATCCTCTCACGCCCCCTTCCCGTGGGAATGGTCAAGCCAAGATCGAGAAATGGCTCTCCATCAATAAAATATAATTAATGTTGAAAATGTTGTTGCCGCCTTTTCATTCAAGAATATCTTCAGAGATTCCAACCCTAACCCAAAAAGTATCAAGAGAACATGTTCATCCCCGACCCTCGATACAGCAGTCATCATTTACGATGAATGGACGAGACGATAATAAGAAATGGCTGTGACATTGTTATTCGAAATAAGCTGTTAACTTGACATTTCGGATCAGTTTGATCACACTTGCGTATGAGATGAAACCAAAGACCCCCCTCCCCGAAAGAAATACTTTTAATTTAGCTGCCGTGAAGAAGAACTGCCAGAATTCGTTTGGAAGGGAATATTTTATAAACAATTGAAGTACCATTTATTCCAAACTGCCAGAATTCGTCTGGAAGGGAATATTTTATAAACAATTGAAGTACCATTTATTCCAAACTGCCAGAATTCGTCTGGAAGGGAATATTTTATAAACAATTGAAGTACCATTTATTCCAAACTGCCAGAATTCGTCTGGAAGGGAATATTTTATAAACAATTGAAGTACCATTTATTCCAAACTGCCAGAATTCGTCTGGAAGGGAATATTTTATAAACAATTGAAGTACCATTTATTCCAAACTGACAGGAAGCGTACGTCGAAGTTAAAGGACTCGCAGAAATGTTCATTCTATCAATGTTTGTAATTGTCTAGGTTAAAAAATAATTCTCCAAGCAATGTGCATCGCTCTATACTCTCAGCTTATTTGCTCTCGATAAGTATTCTTTCTCAAGATAAGAGTATACTTTCTCAAGATAAGAGTATACTTTCTCAAGAGGAGAGTATACTTATCAAGAGGAGAAACACTGGGTGTAGAAGTAGAGTGAGAAAATAAGCCAGATCTCTCACAGCGTTTGTTCTCTATACGTTTACCATACGTGGGTTGAATGATCGTCAACCTTGGATACAAAAAGTTTTAGGTTTTTTTCTAAATATATAAAATGTATGGGGGGGTGCTTGGATGGGCGTAAGGTCTACAAATCAGAAAACCATGCAGTTACACACGACACGTGCGTGCGCACACACATACACACACATCCCGCTATGATATAATAAATCATCTTGCTGTCTGTTTCGCTTCTTCTGTTTCCGCTTCAAGTGAAATGATAAGTCGACATTCAAAGCGCGCCCCCCCTCCTTTCATAACAGTCTGCCCTAATTTGCTACTTCAACGGCAATAACTTATCTTGTGTCTGGGTAAGTTGAATAAAATAATCTTAACCTACATATTTTAGAGAGCAGCCTCATGTATGGTAATGCCATGGCAAGACGATACAAGAAAAACAATTTTTGTCAGAAAGAAAAACAAAGAATACTGATGAGCTCAAAAGAAGTCGGGTATTTCGAGACTAGAAATAATTATTCGCTGTTGCGACAGAACATCGATTGAATCATTTCGAGACTAGAAACAATTATTCGCTGTTGCGACAGAACATCGATTTAATCATTTCGAGAATAGAAACAATTATTCGCTGTTGCGACAGAACATCGATTGAATCATTTCGAGAATAGAAACAATTATTCGCTGTTGCGACAGAACATCGATTGAATCATTTCGAGACTAGAAATAATTATTCGCTGTTGCGACAGAACATCGATTGAATCATTTCGAGAATAGAAACAATTATTCGCTGTTGCGACAGAACATCGATTGAATCATTTCGAGAATAGAAACAATTATTCGCTGTTGCGACAGAACATCGATTGAATCAGTTTCGAGACTAGAAACAATTATTCGCTGTTGCGACAGAACATCGATTGAATCATTTCGAGAATAGAAACAATTATTCGCTGTTGCGACAGAACATCGATTGAATCATTTCGAGAATAGAAACAATTATTCGCTGTTGCGACAGAACATCGATTGAATCATTTCGAGAATAGAAACAATTATTCGCTGTTGCGACAGAACATCGATTGAATCATTTCGAGAATAGAAACAATTATTCGCTGTTGCGACAGAACATCGATTGAATCATTTCGAGACTAGAAATAATTATTCGCTGTTGCGACAGAACATCGATTGAATCATTTCGAGAATAGAAACAATTATTCGCTGTTGCGACAGAACATCGATTGAATCATTTCGAGACTAGAAATAATTATTCGCTGTTGCGACAGAACATCGATTGAATCATTTCGAGAATAGAAACAATTATTCGCTGTTGCGACAGAACATCGATTGAATCATTTCGAGACTAGAAACAATTATTCGCTGTTGCGACAGAACATCGATTGAATCATTTCGAGAATAGAAACAATTATTCGCTGTTGCGACAGAACATCGATTGAATCATTTCGAGACTAGAAACAATTATTCGCTGTGGCGACAGAACATCGATTGAATCATTTCGAGACTAGAAACAATTATTCGCTGTTGCGACAGAACATCGATTGAATCATTTCGAGAATAGAAACAATTATTCGCTGTTGCGACAGAACATCGATTGAATCATTTCGAGAATAGAAACAATTACTCGCTGTTGCGACAGAACATCGATTGAATCATTTCGACAATAGAAACAATTATTCGCTGTTGCGACAGAACATCGATTGAATCATTTCGAGAATAGAAACAATTATTCGCTGTTGCGACAGAACATCAATTGAATCATTTCGAGAATAGAAACAATTATTCGCTGTTGCGACAGAACATCGATTGAATCATTTCGAGAATAGAAACAATTATTCGCTGTTGCGACAGAACATCGATTGAATCATTTCGAGAATAGAAACAATTATTCGCTGTTGCGACAGAACATCGATTGAATCATTTCGAGAATAGAAACAATTATTCGCTGTTGCGACAGAACATCGATTGAATCATTTCGAGAATAGAAACAATTATTCGCTGTTGCGACAGAACATCGATTTAATCATTTTCGAGAATAGAAACAATTATTCGCTGTTGCGACAGAACATCGATTGAATCATTTCGAGAATAGAAACAATTATTCGCTGTTGCGACAGAACATCGATTGAATCATTTCGAGAATAGAAACAATTATTCGCTGTTGCGACAGAACATCGATTGAATCATTTCGAGAATAGAAACAATTATTCGCTGTTGCGACAGAACATCGATTGAATCATTTCGAGAATAGAAACAATTATTCGCTGTTGCGACAGAACATCGATTGAATCATTTCGAGAATAGAAACAATTATTCGCTGTTGCGACAGAACATCGATTGAATCATTTCGAGACTAGAAACAATTATTCGCTGTTGCGACAGAACATCGATTGAATCATTTCGAGACTAGAAACAATTATTCGCTGTTGCGACAGAACATCGATTGAATCATTTCGAGAATAGAAACAATTATTCGCTGTTGCGACAGAACATCGATTGAATCATTTCGAGAATAGAAACAATTATTCGCTGTTGCGACAGAACATCGATTGAATCATTTCGAGAATAGAAACAATTATTCGCTGTTGCGACAGAACATCGATTGAATCATTTCGAGAATAGAAACAATTATTCGCTGTTGCGACAGAACATCGATTGAATCATTTTCGAGAATAGAAACAATTATTCGCTGTTGCGACAGAACATCGATTGAATCATTTCGAGAATAGAAACAATTATTCGCTGTTGCGACAGAACATCGATTGAATCATTTCGAGAATAGAAACAATTATTCGCTGTTGCGACAGAACATCGATTGAATCATTTCGAGACTAGAAACAATTATTCGCTGTTGCGACAGAACATCGATTGAATCATTTCGAGAATAGAAACAATTATTCGCTGTTGCGACAGAACATCGATTGAATCATTTCGAGAATAGAAACAATTATTCGCTGTTGCGACAGAACATCGATTGAATCATTTCGAGAATAGAAACAATTATTCGCTGTTGCGACAGAACATCGATTGAATCATTTCGAGAATAGAAACAATTATTCGCTGTTGCGACAGAACATCGATTGAATCATTTCGAGAATAGGAACAATTATTCGCTGTTGCGACAGAACATCGATTGAATCATTTCGAGAATAGAAACAATTATTCGCTGTTGCGACAGAACATCGATTGAATCATTTCGAGAATAGGAACAATTATTCGCTGTTGCGACAGAACATCGATTGAATCATTTCGAGAATAGAAACAATTATTCGCTGTTGCGACAGAACATCGATTGAATCATTTCGAGAATAGAAACAATTATTCGCTGTTGCGACAGAACATCGATTGAATCATTTCGAGAATAGAAACAATTATTCGCTGTTGCGACAGAACATCGATTGAATCATTTCGAGAATAGAAACAATTATTCGCTGTTGCGACAGAACATCGATTGAATCATTTCGAGAATAGAAACAATTATTCGCTGTTGCGACAGAACATCGATTGAATCATTTCGAGAATAGAAACAATTATTCGCTGTTGCGACAGAACATCGATTGAATCATTTCGAGAATAGGAACAATTATTCGCTGTTGCGACAGAACATCGATTGAATCATTTCGAGACTAGAAACAATTATTCGCTGTTGCGACAGAACATCGATTGAATCATTTCGAGAATAGAAACAATTATTCGCTGTTGCGACAGAACATCGATTGAATCATTTCGAGAATAGAAACAATTATTCGCTGTTGCGACAGAACATCGATTGAATCATTTCGAGAATAGAAACAATTATTCGCTGTTGCGACAGAACATCGATTGAATCATTTCGAGAATAGAAACAATTATTCGCTGTTGCGACAGAACATCGATTGAATCATTTCGAGAATAGAAACAATTATTCGCTGTTGCGACAGAACATCGATTGAATCATTTCGAGAATAGAAACAATTATTCGCTGTTGCGACAGAACATCGATTGAATCATTTCGAGAATAGGAACAATTATTCGCTGTTGCGACAGAACATCGATTGAATCATTTCGAGAATAGAAACAATTATTCGCTGTTGCGACAGAACATCGATTGAATCATTTCGAGAATAGAAACAATTATTCGCTGTTGCGACAGAACATCGATTGAATCATTTCGAGAATAGAAACAATTATTCGCTGTTGCGACAGAACATTGATTGAATCATTTCGAGAATAGAAACAATTATTCGCTGTTGAGACAGAACATCGATTGAATCATTTCGAGAATAGAAACAATTATTCGCTGTTGCGACAGAACATCGATTGAATCAACCCGACGCTGATAGCTTTGTTAGCGATTCAAACAAAAAAGAATTCTGCAGTTGAGGCAATAAAGTTCACGATTATCGAAAGGAAATGGTTTTAAAACTAATAGGATGTAAAGGAAATGTAGGTTTTACATTTTCGTTATTTCCCTGACTTCTCTTGGCTGTCGATTTAGAAGTAAATCGGCCCATTTCACAGCAAATTACGTTTGCAAATCTTCACAGTCTCTAAGTAAAAACTCGGTTTGCAATATGAATTGACGTTCAAAATGAAACTCTCCTCTAAAAAAGGTAAGAAGTCATTATGACATTACAAAAATTAGCATGAACTGAAGAAATACACCATAGCATCACCCATTTTCGGTTCACCGTTTGCGGACCCGCATACTCACAGATTTTGATTCCAAAGTGGGTTTTTTTTCATAATTTCAGCAATTTCGTGAATTTCTTAGGCCATTTTATAGAAGAAACAATGCTCACATTCAACCTAACTGGTAAATAATTTCAAGATAAATGTGGTTTAAACTACAAAGGAGAATTAAATGTTGCTTACTGTAGAAATAGAAAGAAAATGAAGGGTTACCAAATTCAGAATTTGTGTGTAGACCGTTTCGTATAGTGGAACCTTGATTTTCAGTAGGGGAAAAAAAAGATTTTTTATTGGTGGCATTCATTTGCATATGAGAACAACTACTTTAAAAAAAGATTTTTTATAGGTGGCATTCATTTGCATATGAGAACAACTATTTAAAAAAAGATTTTTTATAGGTGGCATTCATTTGCATATGAGAACAACTACTTTAAAAAAAGATTTTTTATAGGTGGCATTCATTTGCATATGAGAACAACTACTTTAAAAAAGATTTTTTATTGGTGGCATTCATTTGCATATGAGAACAACTACTTTAAAAAAGATTTTTTATTGGTGGCATTCATTTGCATATGAGAACAACTACTTTAAAAAAGATTTTTTATAGGTGGCATCCATTTGCATATGAGAACAACTACTTTAAAAACGATTTTTTATAGGTGGCATTCATTTGTATATGAGAACAACTACTTTAAAAAAGATTTTTTATAGGTGGCATCCATTTGCATATGAGAACAACTACTTTAAAAACGATTTTTTATAGGTGGCATTCATTTGCATATGAGAACAACGATTTAAAAAAAGATTTTTTATAGGTGGCATTCATTTGCATATGAGAACAACTACTTTAAAAAAGATTTTTTATTGGTGGCATTACTTTGCATATGAGAACAACTATTCAAAAAAAGATTTTTTATAGGTGACATTACTTTGCATATGAGAACAACTATTTAAAAAAAGATTTTTTATTGGTGACATTACTTTGCATATGAGAACAACTACTTTAAAAAAGATTTTTTATTGGTGACATTACTTTGCATATGAGAACAACTACTTTAAAAAAGATTTTTTATTGGTGGCATTACTTTGCATATGAGTACAACTACTTTAAAAAATATTTTTTATAGGAGGCATTCATTTGCATATGAGAACAACTATTCAAAAAAAGATTTTTATAGGTGACATTACTTTGCATATGAGAACAACTATTTAAAAAAGATTTTTTATAGGTGGCATTCATTTGCATATGAGAACAACTACTTAAAAAAGATTTTTTATAGGTGGCATTCATTTGCATATGAGAACAACTATTTAAAAAATGATTTTTTATAGGTGGCATTCATTTGCATATGAGAACAACTATTTAAAAAAAGATTTTTTATAGGTGGCATTCATTTGCATATGAGAACAACTATTTAAAAAAAGATTTTTTATAGGTGGCATTCATTTGCATATGAGAACAACTATTTAAAAAAAGATTTTTTATAGGTGGCATTCATTTGCATATGAGTACAACTACTTTAAAAAAAGATTTTTTATAGGTGGCATTCATTTGCATATGAGAACAACTATTTAAAAAATATTTTTTATAAGTGGCATTCATTTGCATATGAGAACAACTATTTAAAAAAAGATTTTTTATAGGTGGCATTCATTTGCATATGAGAACAACTACTTTAAAAAAGATTTTTTATTGGTGGCATTCATTTGCACATGAGAACAACTATTTAAAAAAAGATTTTTTATAGGTGGCATTCATTTGCATATAAGAACAACTACATTAAACAAGATTTTTTATAGGTGGCATTCATTTGCATATGAGAACAACTATTTAAAAAAAGATTTTTTATAGGTGGCATTCATTTGCATATGAGTACAACTACTTTAAAAAAGATTTTTTATAGGTGGCATTCATTTGCATATGAGAACAACTACTTTAAAAAAGATTTTTTATTGGTGGCATTACTTTGCATATGAGTACAACTACTTTAAAAAATATTTTTTATAGGAGGCATTCATTTTCATATGAGAACAACTATTCAAAAAAAGATTTTTTATAGGTGACATTACATTGCATATGAGAACAACTATTTAAAAAAGATTTTTTATAGGTGGCATTCATTTGCATATGAGAACAACTACTTAAAAAGATTTTTTATAGGTGGCATTCATTTGCATATGAGAACAACTATTTAAAAAAAGATTTTTTATAGGTGGCATTCATTTGCATATGAGAACAACTATTTAAAAAAAGATTTTTTATAGGTGGCATTCATTTGCATATGAGTACAACTACTTTAAAAAAAGATTTTTTATAGGTGGCATTCATTTGCATATGAGAACAACTATTTAAAAAAGATTTTTTATAGGTGGCATTCATTTGCATATGAGAACAACTATTTAAAAAAAGATTTTTTATAGGTGGCATTCATTTGCATATGAGAACAACTACATTAAACAAGATTTTTTATAGGTGGCATTCATTTGCATATGAGAACAACTATTTAAAAAAAGATTTTTTATAGGTGGCATTCATTTGCATATGAGAACAACCATTTAAAAAAAGATTTTTTATAGGTGGCATTCATTTGCATATGAGAACAACTATTTAAAAAAAGATTTTTTATAGGTGGCATTCATTTGCATATGAGAACAACTATTTAAAAAAAGATTTTTTATAGGTGGCATTCATTTGCATATGAGAACAACTACTTTAAAAAAGATTTTTATAGGTGGCATTCATTTGCATATGAGAACAACTACTTAAAAAAGATTTTTTATAGGTGGCATTCATTTGCATATGAGAACAACTACTTAAAAAAGAATTGTTATAGGTGGCATTCATTCGCATATGAGAACAACTATTTTAAAAAAGATTTTTTATAAGTGGCATTCATTTGCATATGAGAACAACTATTTAAAAAAAGATTTTTTATAGGTGGCATTCATTTGCATATGAGAACAACTATTTAAAAAAAGATTTTTTATAGGTGGCATTCATTTGCATATGAGAACAACTATATAAAGAAAGATTTTTTATAGGTGGCATTCATTTGCATATGAGAACAACTACTTAAAAAAGATGTTTTATAGGTGGCATTCATTTGCATATGAGAACAACTATTTAAAAAAAGATTTTTTATAGGTGGCATTCATTTGCATATGAGAACAACTACTTTAAAAACAATTTTTTATAGGTGGCATTCATTTGCATATGAGAACAACTACTTTAAAAAAGATTTTTTATAGGTGGCATTCATTTGCATATGAGAACAACTATTTAAAAAAGATTTTTTATAGGTGGCATTCATTTGCATATGAGAACAACTACTTAAAAAGATTTTTTATAGGTGGCATTCATTTGCATATGAGTACAACTATTTAAAAAAAGATTTTTTATAGGTGGCATTCATTTGCATATGAGAACAACTACTTAAAAAAATTTTTTTAAAGGTGGCATTCATTTGCATATGAGAACAACTATTTAAAAAAAGATTTTTTATAAGTGGCATTCATTTGCATATGAGAACAACTATTTAAAAAAAGATTTTTTATAGGTGGCATTCATTTGCATATGAGAACAACTACTTAAAAAAGATTTTTTATAGGTAGCATTCATTTGCATATGAGAACAACTATTTAAAAAAAGATTTTTTATAGGTGGCATTCATTTGCATATGAGAACAACTACTTAAAAAAGATTTTTTATAGGTGGCATTCATTTGCATATGAGAACAACTACATAAAAAAAGATTTTTTATAGGTGGCATTCATTTGCATATGAGAACAACTATTTAAAAAAAGATTTTTTATAGGTGGCATTCATTTGCATATGAGAACAACTACTTTAAAAAAGATTTTTTATTGGTGGCATTCATTTGCATATGAGAACAACTACATTAAAAAAGATTTTTTATAGGTGGCATTCATTTGCATATGAGAACAACTACTTTAAAAAAAGATTTTTTATAGGTGGCATTCATTTGCATATGAGTACAACTACTTTAAAAAAGATTTTTTATAGGTGGCATTCATTTGCATATGAGAACAACTACTTAAAAAAAGATTTTTTATAGGTTGAATTCATTTGCATATGAGAACAACTATTTAAAAAAATATTTTTTATAGGTGGCATAACTTTGCATATGAGAACAACTACTTTAAAATAGATTTTTTATAGGTGGCATTCATTTGCATATGAGTACAACCACTTTAAAAAAGATTTTTTATAGGAGGCATTCATTTGCATATGAGAACAACTATTCAAAAAAAGATTTTTATAGGTGACATTAATTTGCATATGAGAACTACTACTTTAAAAAAGATTTTTTATTGGTGGCATTCATTTGCATATGAGTACAACTACTTTAAAAAAGATTTTTTATAGGTGGCATTCATTTGCATATGAGAACAACTATTTAAAAAAGATTTTTTATAGGTGGCATTCATTTGCATATGAGAACAACCATTTAAACCAAGATTTTTTATAGGTGACATTCATTTGCATATAAAAACAACTACTTAAAAAACGATTTTTTATAGGTGGCATTCATTTGCATATGAGTGTGAAACAGTGATTTCAGCCGACGCAATCTGTCCTTTTAGGGTGCACCAGTGTGCATCTCAGCGAGGATGCTGGATCCTACGTAGAAATGAGGTAGAGTTACCACTAGTATATGTTCGGCCCAAATCGGTTGTTTTGGCGAGGAGGGAGAACGGCGCCAGCCTGGCGGGAGAGAGCGTGTAGGTTGTCTGTAGCAATTATCCAGATACAATGGATGAGTTTGACCAGCTGAACAATTTGGTCATGGGTCTTTTAGATACGATGGATGTCAACACCTGGAGGACAGAGGGAGAGGGAATAATTGGTCTCTAGGGAGATAAAGACTAAGAGATAAATTCCAAATTGTCCGTTGAGAAGCGTACTACCCCACTCCGGGAGAGGAGGAAGGACACAGAAGAAGGGATGGGGGAAAGAAAGAGAGTAAGTCAGCATCGCGCGTACCACACGACGAGAAGAGAGAGAGAGAGAGAGAGAGAGAGAGAGAGAGAGAGAGAGAGAGAGAGAGTATGAGTTATACGCTTTTCGTCTTTGTGATTTTGAGGCGAAAAGGCGATCACAACGAGTTAGAACCGAGATCCCGGCCGAGCTGGTCGTGATTCCCTCGGATCCCGAGGGAGCCGTTGCCCCGGGCTCCACCATCGTTTTCCAACAGAGATTAACGTCTCAATTAATACCAACAGTCGTAAGAGTCCACACACACCGTTTTGAGTAGACAAGTTATATCTCGATTAGGGATTTGAAGTCGTAAAGAGATTCACACACGCACACAGAGAGAAGGAAGACGGGATAGTTAGAAAAAAAGCCATTATCGAAGAATAGACTTTGGGTTAAAGTTAAAAACCCACCGTTCATTTTTATTAAATAATTATTGTTATGAAAAGACCTAGCCGTTTGTCGAGTTATTCTATCGTCGAGTTGTCCTGCTAAGTAATCTTGCCTTCACAGAATCACGAAATCGTCATTCAGCAGACCCGGAGGAGATTCAACGCCACCACAGACGACATCACGAGCCAAAGAAAAGGTGTTCACAGTCAGGAAGGATTCCTGCACCGGGACGGTTCTCATTACATTTTGCGTTATAAATGGTGCCTCGACCTGGGATCATGGTACTGTGAGGAGTGCCTGGTAACCTCGGGGAAAAAAGAACAAAGCCAACCACGGCCACAAAGAAAACAATTTTTTTTTACCGGCAAAACACTTAAAAAAAAAAAATAGACAGACAAATTTTAAAAAACCCACGGGCACAACAAACGATTTTTTTTTGCCGGCAGAACACTTTGAAAAAAAAAAAATAGACAGACAACAGACAAACCCGTGGCACAACAAGCGATTTTTTTACCGACAGAGAATACTTTAAAGTTTGGCGGGCATGTACACCCGTGTTTGAAAAAGAGAATAGGAAAAGAAAAGAGATAAACAGTCTGGCGGGCATGTACGCCCATGGTTGAAAAGGAGAATAGAAAAGGAGGAAGGAAAAGAAAAGAGAGAAACAGTTTGACGGACATCGACACGCGTGTTTGAAAAAAAAAGATAGAAAAAGAGAATAGGAAAAGAAAAGAGAGAAACAGTTTGGCGGGCATGTACGCCCGTGGTTGAAAAAGAGAATAGAAAAAGTAAAAGAAAGGAGAGAGAAACAGTCTAACGGGCAGGTACACCCGTGTTTGAAAAAGAGAATAGAAAAAAGGAAAAGGAAAGAGAGAAACAGTTTAACGGGAAGGTACACCCGTGTTTGAAAAAGAGAATAGAAAAAAGGAAAAGAAAAGAGAGAAACAGTTTAACGGGCATGTACACCCGTGGTTGAAAAAAAAAAGAGAGAAAGATAGAAAAAGAGATAGACTGAAAGAAGAAAAAACGTTTTTTTAGACTTTGAGATCGGTCTGGGATCGCGAACTTTTAGTCAATTGATTAGAAGGCCCGGACGAACTCGAAAGATAATAAACAACCAGCCCAGAAGCGGAAGACCACAAGGGCAGCAGAGGAGAGGGGTAAGTGACTCGTTGATTTCTCTTGTTCGCTTGCTCGGTTGTCGGTGTATCGATTGTTGTCCAAACTTTGCACACAGTTTGGGTAGTTCTGTTGTTAGGGGTGGTAAGCTAGAACGCAAGGGGAATGGGTTCGGAGGAGGACCTAGTAAATAGTATGACGGATATGGGGGGAGATGAGACCAGAAAACTAGAGAGACCGATTGGAGGAATACGCGTGCCTTCCTTCAGAGGCCATTCTGCCGATCTAAGAGAGTGGTTGGCGGTAATCGAGAAGAAAAGTTTTATTTACGGCTTAGAAAATCACGAGATGGTGCTGCTCGCTCTAGAGGGAGCGAGGGGCCCAGTGTCGAGATTCATTGAGGGGAGGTATGTAGAGAACCCGGGGATCACTTGGACGGAGCTCCGCGAGCAGCTAGTGAGGCAATACGCCAGCGAGCGAACCGCGATTGAGGCCGTACGCAAGTTGACCCGGCTAAGGTTAAACAACGGCGAGGGACTCGACGAGTTAGTCGAACGAATCCAGGGATTGGCGGTTCAGGCCTTCCCGGATGGGGCGATCCGAAATACGGGTCCCATCCAGGCAATCCTGGTGGATGCCCTCGCAGACGGGCTAGGTGCTAGAGAGACCCAGAGGGAGGTACCAAGGGGTCACCCGCTCACACCAGCGGAGGCCCAGAGATTAGCGAGAGACAGTATAAGACTAGGGGAACGTGTAGATAGAGGCAATGGCGAGGAAAGGCCTGAGAGAGGGAAAACGGTGGGGAGCAGGGCGAGCCCGGGGCCCCGAATGGAGAGAGGGGGCGGAGAGGATTGGGAGGCAGACTCCAATCCTAGAAGGAAGGCATGGGACCTTCAAAATGAGTACGATAGGCCCGCACCGGCCAGACAGGTATCAGTCCGCTGGACCTGTAGGGGTGAGGGGCATAGAGCAGCAGAGTGTCCCACAAGTTATGGGCGCCCGCGCAGCACGTTTAGACCGAACTGCACTAGGTGTGGTCGGTTCGGACATGAGAGTCGGTGGTGCACAGCAGCATAGATCGGAGGTGAGGAATTAGGATTCCGAACCTTAGTGTGCCACCTGACGCTAGGGCAAAGAACCAGGGAAGCGCCCAGAGGCCACCCCACAGAGTATAAAAAGTAGGGTGGCCACCAGAATGATAAGTTTAGTGAAAGATAGCGAAATTAAATGGGAAGAAGACGGGCTTGGGTTTTGTTCGCCGGTTTATGAGAAACCGCAAGAAGCAATGAACCCCCCCCGTAGAGAGAGATCGAATTAAACGCGACTGCTAGGTCGGTTGACGAGTCCAGCGAGTGGGAGGAGAGCGGCAAAATAACCCCCCACCCAGCTCCAGAAGAGACTGAGAGAAAATCGGTTAGCCAAAAAGGTAGAGGAATTACCTATGAAGTTACGGTAGAATGGGAAGAAGACGGGCTTGGGTTTTGTTCGCCGGTTTATGAGAAACCGCAAGAAGCAATGAACCCCCCCCCCGTAGAGAGAGATCGAATTAAACGCGACTGCTGGGTCGGTTGACCAGTCCAGCGAGTGGGAGGAGAGCGGCAAAATACCCCCCTGCCCAGCTCCAGAAGAGACTGAGAGAAAATCGGTTAGCCAAAAAGGTAGAGGAATTACCTATGAAGTTACGGTAGAATGGGAAGAAGACGGGCTTGGGTTTTGTTCGCCGGTTTATGAGAAACCGCAAGAAGCAATGAACCCCCCCGTAGAGAGAGATCGAATTAAACGCGACTGCTAGGTCGGTTGACGAGTCCAGCGAGTGGGAGGAGAGCGGCAAAATACCCCCCTGCCCAGCTCCAGAAGAGACTGAGAGAAAATCGGTCAGCCAAAAAGGTAGAGGAATTACCTATGAAGTTACGGTAGAGGGGAGCAGAACGCCCCACCACAGAATAGCAGGAAAGCCAAGCCAAAGATAGTCAAGGACCTGGGGGAGAGGCCGAGGTTGTGCTGTGTCGCTTTCGTTGGCTCCACCGCGCGCAGGGAGGGCCCCCATGCGTGTGCGGTGCTGGTGGTTGTGGCGCGGACGGTTGTCTTGGATGCCCCCCCCTCGAGATAAACGGACATATAAGGATAGAAAGAGATGCATAACTGGGACCGATGGAGGGTCGTCGTGGTTAGATCCAAATGATCGATCACAAGTAGCAATATGCCGGCAGCTGGATGGGCTGTTGCCGAACGACCAGGCAGATATATAGTGAGTTGTAAAAGCAAAAGAAAGTTGAAGTAATCGACAGATGTTCGAACCACCGTGAATATGACAGATTGTGGTGCGCCTTACGAAAGGGCACAGAAGTAATGATAAGCGAAGAGAAGGATATGAGATCCTATCTAAGATAGATAGTGTTGATACAGACGAAGCAGAAGAAATCAGTGGCCCCCCCGTTGCTGGGAGAGGCACTCGATGAGCAATTAGGGACAGTGTCGGGAAGCGATGAGAGAATGATTATGAAGAAATTGGAAGTTATAGGGAAGAACCAAAAGGGTTACTGTCGCATGCAGCCAGAGAAGGCGCATCAATATCGAATGTCACCGGGCCGAAGTGAGCCAAGAAGGTGTTAGTCTGAGAGAATTGTTTTTCCCAGAGAAGGGAACGAAGAGAATCCGGCCGAGGTGGCCGACGCAATGATAGTGACGGTATGCGAACCAGACAGGTCCGTACCAAGAGAATTTCAGTTGTTGACACTGACGAGTGAGTGCACAGGTGCACAGTTGGATATGCAATCGCTAAGACACTTGTCGCCGAATATAATCATCTCGGCAGATTAAGGCCGAATTACCAAATCGTTTGAGATTACCGGTCGACCCCATCGAACAGTTATGAAAGTATTATAATGTGTTAAAATGCGTTGCATAACCAGAAGGTAACAAGCTATTAGCTTTAAAAAGATTGAGGGTTCGATTAACCCCGTCAGGAAGGGAAAATTCACGTTAAAAGGTAGAACTAGACACGGGCACGATAGGGCTTGGTCGATGTTAGTGAGAATTGTGCACATAAATAATAGGGTTAGCTTTTGCAGAAAAGACAAAGGACGCGAGAAAGACATAGGGAGAAATTGGACGGCGCGAGCACACCGACGGCCGGGTGCATGAGCGAGGGAGGGTCACCCCTGAGTACACTTCACCCAGATCGCGAGCGGGGGCAGGAATCGCTACCCCTGTCGGAAATCCGGGTGGATGACCAGTGAAGAAGTAGAGATCGATTCCGAAGAGAAGGTGATGGTGACGTAATTTGTAAGGGGCGTTGCGAGCTCCAATCTGTATTAACAAACTTTTAATTGCATGCATAATAAATCATTTTGTCACCCACCCACCTCCCAACACAGAAACAACAAAATGCATACGCACATACACACATACATACGTAGTCCTGATGTTTTAATAGACTGGAAAGAGAAAAAGAAGGACAGACCAAAAGAAAACAGAACAGAAAAAGAAAACTTTTTGTTCCATTTTTTAGCTACAGTTTTTTTTTAATTTTTGATTATTATTGTTTTGATTGTATTACCCGTTGTTCTCTCTGTGTGTGGGGAAAGGTAACGGTCTGGGAGATGTCAATTGCAACCAAGTGACACGAAATAAGGGTGGACGGATGTGAAACAGTGATTTCATCCGACGTATCTGCCCCCCTTATGGCGCACCAATATGCATCAGAGAGATCAGGCCCCACGTAGAGAAAGGTGACGGTCTGGGAGATGTCAATTTCAACCAATTGACACGAAATAAGGATTGGGCGGATGTGAAACAGTGATTTCAGCCGACGCAATCTGTCCTTTTAGGGTGCACCAGTGTGCATCTCAGCGAGGATGCTGGATCCTACGTAGAAATGAGGTAGAGTTACCACTAGTATATGTTCGGCCCAAATCGGTTGTTTTGGCGAGGAGGGAGAACGGCGCCAGCCTGGCGGGAGAGAGCGTGTAGGTTGTCTGTAGCAATTATCCAGATACAATGGATGAGTTTGACCAGCTGAACAATTTGGTCATGGGTCTTTTAGATACGATGGATGTCAACACCTGGAGGACAGAGGGAGAGGGAATAATTGGTCTCTAGGGAGATAAAGACTAAGAGATAAATTCCAAATTGTCCGTTGAGAAGCGTACCACCCCACTCCGGGAGAGGAGGAAGGACACAGAAGAAGGGATGGGGGAAAGAAAGAGAGTAAGTCAGCATCGCGCGTACCACACGACGAGAAGAGAGAGAGAGAGAGAGAGAGAGAGAGAGAGAGAGAGAGAGAGAGAGAGAGAGAGAGAGAGAGAGAGTATGAGTTATACGCTTTTCGTCTTTGTGATTTTGAGGCGAAAAGGCGATCACAACGAGTTAGAACCGAGATCCCGGCCGAGCTGGTCGTGATTCCCTCGGATCCCGAGGGAGCCGTTGCCCCGGGCTCCACCATCGTTTTCCAACAGAGATTAACGTCTCAATTAATACCAACAGTCGTAAGAGTCCACACACACCGTTTTGAGTAGACAAGTTATATCTCGATTAGGGATTTGAAGTCGTAAAGAGATTCACACACGCACACAGAGAGAAGGAAGACGGGATAGTTAGAAAAAAAGCCATTATCGAAGAATAGACTTTGGGTTAAAGTTAAAAACCCACCGTTCATTTTTATTAAATAATTATTGTTATGAAAAGACCTAGCCGTTTGTCGAGTTATTCTATCGTCGAGTTGTCCTGCTAAGTAATCTTGCCTTCACAGAATCACGAAATCGTCATTCAGCAGACCCGGAGGAGATTCAACGCCACCACAGACGACATCACGAGCCAAAGAAAAGGTGTTCACAGTCAGGAAGGATTCCTGCACCGGGACGGTTCTCATTACATTTGATGCCGTCACAAGGAAGAAGAGTGTGGGGTACCTGTTTGTAGGTGGCGCCACGACCAGGATATCAAACACCTGTGCGCGAGTGGCCGACTACGATACCCACGGGTAGAAGAGTAAGAGTGTGGGGTCCGGGCCATATGAGAACAACTACTTAAAAAAGATTTTTTATAGGTGGCATTCATTTGCATATGAGAACAACTATTTAAAAAAGATTTTTTATAGGTGGCATTCATTTGCATATGAGAACAACTACTTAAAAAAGATTTTTTATAGGTGGCATTCATTTGCATATGAGAACAACCATTTAAAAAAAATATTTTTTATAGGTGGCATTCATTTGCATATGAGAACAACTATTTAAAAAAAGATTTTTTATAGGTGGCATTCATTTGCATATGAGAACAACTACTTTAAAAAAGATTTTTTATAGGTGGCATTCATTTGTATATGAGAACAACTACTTTAAAAAATATTTTTTATAGGTGGCATTCATTTGCATATGAGAACAACTACTTAAAAAAGATTTGTTATAGGTGGCATTCATTTGCATATGAGAACAACTATTTAAAAAAAGATTTTTTATAGGTGGCATTCATTTGCATATGAGAACAACTATTTAAAAAAAGATTTTTTATAGGTGGCATTCATTTGCATATGAGAACAACTACTTAAAAAAGATTTTTTATAGGTGGCATTCATTTGCATATGAGAACAACTATTTAAAAAAAGATTTTTTATAGGTGGCATTCATTTGCATATGAGAACAACTACTTTAAAAACAATTTTTTATAGGTGGCATTCATTTGCATATGAAAACAACTACTTTAAAAACGATTTTTTATAGGTGGCATTCATTTGCATATGAGAACAACTACTTTAAAAAATATTTTTTATAGGTGGCATTCATTTGCATATGAGAACAACTACTTTAAAAACAATTTTTTATAGGTGGCATTCATTTGCATATGAGAACAACTACTTTAAAAAATATTTTTTGTAGGTGGCATTCATTTGCATATGGGAACAACTACTTAAAAAGATTTTTTATAGGTGGCATTCATTTGCATATGAGAACAACTACTTTAAAAAAGATTTTTTATAGGTGGCATTCATTTGCATATGAAAACAACTACTTTAAAAAAGATTTTTATAGGTGGCATTCATTTGCATATGAGAACAACTACTTTAAAAACGATTTTTTATAGGTGGCATTCCTTTGCATATGAGAACAACTACTTTAAAAAAGATTTTTATAGGTGGCATTCATTTGCATATGAGAACAACTACTTAAAAAAGTTTTTTTATAGGTGGCATTCATTTGCATATGAGAACAACTACTTTAAAAACAATTTTTTATAGGTGGCATTCATTTGCATATGAGAACAACTACTTAAAAAACGATTTTTTATAGGTGGCATTCATTTGCATATGAGAACAACTACTTTAAAAACAATTTTTTATAGGTGGCATTCATTTGCATATGAGAACAACTACTTTAAAAAAGATTTTTTATAGGTGGCATTCCTTTGCATATGAGAACAACTACTTTAAAAAAGATTTTTTATAGGTGGCATTCATTTGCATATGAGAACAACTACTTTAAAAACAATTTTTTATAGGTGGCATTCATTTGCATATGAGAACAACTACTTTAAAAACGATTTTTTATAGGTGGCATTCATTTGCATATGAGAACAACTACTTTAAAAAATATTTTTTATAGGTGGCATTCATTTGCATATGAGATAAACTACTTAAAAACAATTTTTTATAGGTGGCATTCATTTGCATATGAGAACAACTACTTTAAAAACAATTTTTTATAGGTGGCATTCATTTGCATATGAGAACAACTACTTTAATAAAGATTTTTTATAGGTGGCATTCCTTTGCATATAAGAACAACTACTTTAAAAAAGATTTTTTATAGGTGGCATTCATTTGCATATGAGAACAACTACTTTAAAAAAGATTTTTTATAGGTGGCATTCATTTGCATATGAGAACAACTATTTAAAAAAAGATTTTTTATAGGTGGCAATCATTTGCATATGAGAACAACTACTTAAAAATATTTTTTATAGGTGGCATTCATTTGCATATGAGAACAACTACTTTAAAAAAGATTTTTATAGGTGGCATTCATTTGCATATGAAAACAACTACTTTAAAAAAGATTTTAATAGGTGGCATTCATTTGCATATGAGAACAACTACTTTAAAAACGATTTTTTATAGGTGGCATTCCTTTGCATATGAGAACAACTACTTTAAAAAAGATTTTTTATAGGTGGCATTCATTTGCATATGAGAACAACTACTTTAAAAACGATTTTTTATAGGTGGCATTCATTTGCATATGAGAACAACTACTTTAAAAAAGATTTTTATAGGTGGCATTCATTTGCATATGAGAACAACTACTTCAAAAAAGATTTTTTATAGGTGGCATTCATTTACATATGAGAACAACTACTTTAATAAAGATTTTTTATAGGTGGCATTCCTTTGCATATGAGAACAACTACTTAAAAAGATTTTTTATAGGTGGCATTCATTTGCATATGAGAACAACTACTTTAAAAAAGATTTTTATAGGTGGCATTCATTTGCATATGAGAACAACTACTTAAAAAACAATTTTTTATAGGTGGCATTCATTTGCATATGAGAACAACTACTTTAAAAAAGATTTTTTATAGGTGGCATTCCTTTGCATATGAGAACAACTACTTTAACAAATATTTTTTATAGGTGGCATTCATTTGCATATGAGAACAACTACTTTAAAAAAGATTTTTTATAGGTGGCATTCATTTGCATATGAGAACAACTACTTTAAAAAAGATTTTTTATAGGTGGCATTCATTTGCATATGAGAACAACTACTTTAAAAAAGATTTTTTATAGGTTGCATTCATTTGCATATAAGAACAACTACTTCAAAAAATATTTTTTATAGGTGGCATTCATTTGCATATGAGAACAACTACTTTAAAAACAATTTTTTATAGGTGGCATTCATTTGCATATGAAAGCAACTACTTTAAAAACGATTTTTTATAGGTGGCATTCATTTGCATATGAGAACAACTACTTTAAAAAATATTTTTTATAGGTGGCATTCATTTGCATATGAGAACAACTACTTTAAAAACAATTTTTTATAGGTGGCATTCATTTGCATATGAGAACAACTACTTTAAAAACAATTTTTTATAGGTGGCATTAATTTGCATATGAGAACAACGACTTAAAAAAAGATTTTTTATAGGTGGCATTCATTTGCATATGAGAACAACTACTTTAAAAAATATTTTTTATAGGTGGCATTCATTTGCATATGAGAACAACTACTTTAAAAACAATTTTTTATAGGTGGCATTCATTTGCATATGAGAACAACTACTTTAAAAAATATTTTTTGTAGGTGGCATTCATTTGCATATGGGAACAACTACTTAAAAAGATTTTTTATAGGTGGCATTCATTTGCATATGAGAACAACTACTTTAAAAAAGATTTTTATAGGTGGCATTCATTTGCATATGAAAACAACTACTTTAAAAAAGATTTTTATAGGTGGCATTCATTTGCATATGAGAACAACTACTTTAAAAACGATTTTTTATAGGTGGCATTCCTTTGCATATGAGAACAACTACTTTAAAAAAGATTTTTATAGGTGGCATTCATTTGCATATGAGAACAACTACTTAAAAAAGTTTTTTTATAGGTGGCATTCATTTGCATATGAGAACAACTACTTTAAAAAAGATTTTTATAGGTGGCATTCATTTGCATATGAGAACAACTACTTCAAAAAAGATTTTTTATAGGTGGCATTCATTTACATATGAGAACAACTACTTTAATAAAGATTTTTTATAGGTGGCATTCCTTTGCATATGAGAACAACTACTTAAAAAGATTTTTTATAGGTGGCATTCATTTGCATATGAGAACAACTACTTTAAAAAAGATTTTTATAGGTGGCATTCATTTGCATATGAGAACAACTACTTAAAAAACAATTTTTTATAGGTGGCATTCATTTGCATATGAGAACAACTACTTTAAAAAAGATTTTTTATAGGTGGCATTCCTTTGCATATGAGAACAACTACTTTAACAAATATTTTTTATAGGTGGCATTCATTTGCATATGAGAACAACTACTTTAAAAAAGATTTTTTATAGGTGGCATTCATTTGCATATGAGAACAACTACTTTAAAAAAGATTTTTTATAGGTGGCATTCATTTGCATATGAGAACAACTACTTTAAAAAAGATTTTTTATAGGTTGCATTCATTTGCATATAAGAACAACTACTTCAAAAAATATTTTTTATAGGTGGCATTCATTTGCATATGAGAACAACTACTTTAAAAACAATTTTTTATAGGTGGCATTCATTTGCATATGAAAACAACTACTTTAAAAACGATTTTTTATAGGTGGCATTCATTTGCATATGAGAACAACTACTTTAAAAAATATTTTTTATAGGTGGCATTCATTTGCATATGAGAACAACTACTTTAAAAACAATTTTTTATAGGTGGCATTCATTTGCATATGAGAACAACTACTTTAAAAACAATTTTTTATAGGTGGCATTAATTTGCATATGAGAACAACGACTTAAAAAAAGATTTTTTATAGGTGGCATTCATTTGCATATGAGAACAACTACTTTAAAAAATATTTTTTATAGGTGGCATTCATTTGCATATGAGAACAACTACTTTAAAAACAATTTTTTATAGGTGGCATTCATTTGCATATGAGAACAACTACTTTAAAAAATATTTTTTGTAGGTGGCATTCATTTGCATATGGGAACAACTACTTAAAAAGATTTTTTATAGGTGGCATTCATTTGCATATGAGAACAACTACTTTAAAAAAGATTTTTATAGGTGGCATTCATTTGCATATGAAAACAACTACTTTAAAAAAGATTTTTATAGGTGGCATTCATTTGCATATGAGAACAACTACTTTAAAAACGATTTTTTATAGGTGGCATTCCTTTGCATATGAGAACAACTACTTTAAAAAAGATTTTTATAGGTGGCATTCATTTGCATATGAGAACAACTACTTAAAAAAGTTTTTTTATAGGTGGCATTCATTTGCATATGAGAACAACTACTTTAAAAACAATTTTTTATAGGTGGCATTCATTTGCATATGAGAACAACTACTTAAAAAACGATTTTTTATAGGTGGCATTCATTTGCATATGAGAACAACTACTTTAAAAACAATTTTTTATAGGTGGCATTCATTTGCATATGAGAACAACTACTTTAAAAAAGATTTTTTATAGGTGGCATTCCTTTGCATATGAGAACAACTACTTTAAAAAAGATTTTTTATAGGTGGCATTCATTTGCATATGAGAACAACTACTTTAAAAACAATTTTTTATAGGTGGCATTCATTTGCATATGAGAACAACTACTTTAAAAACGATTTTTTATAGGTGGCATTCATTTGCATATGAGAACAACTACTTTAAAAAATATTTTTTATAGGTGGCATTCATTTGCATATGAGATAAACTACTTAAAAACAATTTTTTATAGGTGGCATTCATTTGCATATGAGAACAACTACTTTAAAAACAATTTTTTATAGGTGGCATTCATTTGCATATAAGAACAACTACTTTAAAAAAGATTTTTTATAGGTGGCATTCATTTGCATATGAGAACAACTACTTTAAAAAAGATTTTTTATAGGTGGCATTCATTTGCATATGAGAACAACTATTTAAAAAAAGATTTTTTATAGGTGGCAATCATTTGCATATGAGAACAACTACTTAAAAATATTTTTTATAGGTGGCATTCATTTGCATATGAGAACAACTACTTTAAAAAAGATTTTTATAGGTGGCATTCATTTGCATATGAAAACAACTACTTTAAAAAAGATTTTAATAGGTGGCATTCATTTGCATATGAGAACAACTACTTTAAAAACGATTTTTTATAGGTGGCATTCCTTTGCATATGAGAACAACTACTTTAAAAAAGATTTTTTATAGGTGGCATTCATTTGCATATGAGAACAACTACTTTAAAAACGATTTTTTATAGGTGGCATTCATTTGCATATGAGAACAACTACTTTAAAAAAGATTTTTATAGGTGGCATTCATTTGCATATGAGAACAACTACTTCAAAAAAGATTTTTTATAGGTGGCATTCATTTACATATGAGAACAACTACTTTAATAAAGATTTTTTATAGGTGGCATTCCTTTGCATATGAGAACAACTACTTAAAAAGATTTTTTATAGGTGGCATTCATTTGCATATGAGAACAACTACTTTAAAAAAGATTTTTATAGGTGGCATTCATTTGCATATGAGAACAACTACTTAAAAAACAATTTTTTATAGGTGGCATTCATTTGCATATGAGAACAACTACTTTAAAAAAGATTATTTATAGGTGGCATTAATTTGCATATGAGAACAACTACTTAAAAAAAGATTTTTTATAGGTGGCATTTATTTGCATATGAGAACAACTACTTTAAAAACAATTTTTTATAGGTGGCATTCATTTGCATATGAGAACAACTACTTTAAAAAAGATTTTTTATAGGTGGCATTCCTTTGCATATGAGAACAACTACTTTAACAAATATTTTTTATATGGGGCATTCATTTGCATATGAGAACAACTACTTTAAAAAAGATTTTTTATAGGTGGCATTCATTTGCATATGAGAACAACTACTTTAAAAAAGATTTTTTATAGGTGGCATTCATTTGCATATGAGAACAACTACTTTAAAAAAGATTTTTTATAGGTTGCATTCATTTGCATATAAGAACAACTACTTCAAAAAATATTTTTTATAGGTGGCATTCATTTGCATATGAGAACAACTACTTTAAAAACAATTTTTTATAGGTGGCATTCATTTGCATATGAAAACAACTACTTTAAAAACGATTTTTTATAGGTGGCATTCATTTGCATATGAGAACAACTACTTTAAAAAATATTTTTTATAGGTGGCATTCATTTGCATATGAGAACAACTACTTTAAAAACAATTTTTTATAGGTGGCATTCATTTGCATATGAGAACAACTACTTTAAAAACAATTTTTTATAGGTGGCATTCATTTGCATATGAGAACAACTACTTTAATAAAGATTTTTTATAGGTGGCATTCCTTTGCATATGAGAACAACTACTTTAAAAACAATTTTTTATAGGTGGCATTCATTTGCATATGAGAACAACTACTTTAAAAACGATTTTTTATAGGTGGCATTCATTTGCATATGAGAACAACTACTTTAAAAACGATTTTTTATAGGTGGCATTCATTTGCATATGAGAACAACTACTTTAAAAAAGATTATTTATAGGTGGCATTAATTTGCATATGAGAACAACGACTTAAAAAAAGATTTTTTATAGGTGGCATTCATTTGCATATGAGAACAACTACTTTAAAAACAATTTTTTATAGGTGGCATTCATTTGCATATGAGAACAACTACTTTAAAAAAGATTTTTTATAGGTGGCATTCCTTTGCATATGAGAACAACTACTTTAAAAAAGATTTTTTATAGGTGGCATTCATTTGCATATGAGAACAACTACTTTAAAAAATATTTTTTGTAGGTGGCATTCATTTGCATATGAGAACAACTACTTTAAAAAAGATTTTTTATAGGTGGCATTCATTTGCATATGAGAACAACTACTTTAAAAAATATTTTTTGTAGGTGGCATTCATTTGCATATGAGAACAACTACTTTAAAAAAGATTTTTTATAGGTGGCATTCATTTGCATATGAGAACAACTACTTTAAAAAAGATTTTTTATAGGTGGCATTCATTTGCATATGAGAACAACTACTTTAAAAAATATTTTTTATAGGTGGCATTCATTTGCATATGAGAACAACTACTTTAAAAAAGATTTTTTATAGGTTGCATTCATTTGCATATGAGAACAACTACTTTAAAAAATATTTTTTATAGGTGGCATTAATTTGCATATGAGAACAACTACTTAAAAAAAGATTTTTATAGGTGGCATTCATTTGCATATGAGAACAACTACTTTAAAACAATTTTTTATAGGTGGCATTCATTTGCATATGAGAACAACTACTTTAAAAACAATTTTTTATAGGTGGCATTCATTTGCATATGAGAACAACTACTTTAAAAAAGATTTTTTATAGGTGGCAATCATTTGCATATGAGAACAACTACTTGAAAAACGATTTTTTATAGGTGGCAATCATTTGCATATGAAAACAACTACTTAAAAAAATATTTTTTATAGGTGGCATTCATTTGCATATGAGAACAACTACTTTAAAAAAGATTTTTTATAGGTGGCAATCATTTGCATATGAGAACAACTACTTGAAAAACGATTTTTTATAGGTGGCATTCATTTGCATATGAGAACAACTATTTTAAAAACGATTTTTTATAGGTGGCATTCATTTGCATATGAGAACAACTCCTTTAAAAAAGATTTTTTATAGGTGGCATTCATTTGCATATGAGAACAACTTCTTTAAAAAAGATTTTTGACAGCTGAGTGAGAAGTTTGAGATTGAGATTTTTCGTTGTGTACGAGAAGTATTATTAACTTCATAACTGGATTACAAGCTATTGTGGCGAGAAGAGGGGATTATGGAGTCAGGAATTGTAAGGTTAAGCAAGTATGTGATATCGCACTTTAGTTGAGATAGTGATGTAGTCGGGGGGGGATGAAAAAAGTTAAATTGATGACTAAGCTACAAAAAGTGCAAGACCTTGATAGTTTCATTCCACTTCTTCCGCACAGAGATGCACTTGCTCTCTACCTTGAGATGAGTAATGAAGACCAATTGGATGCGGAACTCATCGAAATGAGACTAGTGGCAGCGTACACAGAAGGGCCTTTCGAAGCATATTAAAAGCTGAAAAGGTTGGCTGAACTAGCAGAATACCAAATGTGGAGAGGGGTGCATACAACTAAACTTGCGTTCATTACGGGATTCACAGACGACATATTTGTGGCACTATAACAGTTACCTCACGTAGAGCAAATGGACATCAGCATAACGATGATAAACAAATCGAAGATACAAAGGTATTACAGGGCAGCCTATAAAACCCTGGGAAATGGAATAGTGTAGCGACATCATCGGACATTGAAAGAAATAGCTGAGAGCGGAGGGATATCACCTGAAGAGGTCACATTCTGCTACAACATGGTACCCAAAGTCGGACAGAGAGGAGACAGTGCCGCATGGATCAATTTTTAATCATGAATGGAGGCACCCAAAAAGATTAATCCCCAGAAATCCATGAGCAAGGGCCAGCCAGAATCCAAATAGGAGGAGAGGTTTAGGTGAAGCCACCGAATGCACAATAATAATTACTGGAGTGCAATCCGCTAACAACTTGAGCGTTGATGGGATGCCATGCCACATTTTAGATTTAAGACGCGTGGTTCATGCACACGTCGGAGATGTTAGCGTCGAACATGAAAGTGAGGCGGTTGCAAGGATAAGACAGCAGAGGGGACGTAATTTGCCGATTTGGGCACGGAATTATGTGATGTGAAATGATATTTGATGGCCATGGAGGCGTATGGTTTAAAATACAAAAGAGAATTAAATGTTGCCTACTGTAAAATTAGAAAGAAAATGAAGGGTTACCAGCTCTGAAGTGTGTTGACCGTTTATCGTGGTATGCACTCGATTTTCAGCGAAAAAAAGAACTTGTGTTCGTAATTAGATTTTTTTATAGGTGCCATTCATTTGTAGGAGAACAACTACTTTAAGAAAGAACGAATGCTAGAAAACAGTTCAGTTCGAATTTTAACAGCTGAGAGAGAAGTTTGAGATTGCGATTGTTCGTTGTGTACGAGAGGTTGCTTTAAATTTATTACCGGATTACCATAACAATGCCATTTAATTTTCTTTCTTATATATAAAGTGGACTCTTTTTCCCCGTGTACCTTTGGCGAGAGTAAGAAAATAACCACATGCATCATAGGCTACTAAACCCATCACTCTATTCACTTTATTCACTCGAGCGTGTTTCAAGAGATTAATGACTATTTTCATCATTTAACAAAAAATGCTACTTTCAGACCGCCCTCTCAAACTCTCACAAAAACATACTCCATAGGGATGGTAGCAAAAATTTTTCTCTCTTACTCCCCCACTTAACACCGGTAAATAAATTACATAGGATAATTTATAGAATTATCTCCGTAAATATTTAAGTTCATTCTTCTAATGATTTTCTACATAATATACAAGACTGCTAAATCAATTAATAACCGCTCCCCGATATTCCTTCAAAATTAAATATATATACTTACTTATTGTTCGTCGTTACTTAAACTGATTCCGGTTTCCGGTTTACATTATGTAGGGAACATGAACATGAAGGGGGTTTACTTGCGAAACGTCCTCGAGTTTGCCTGTCCTGTGGGCTGCAAGTGAAAGAAAGAAATCCAACATGGCGTCCATGAATGTTTATTGCATACAGTTCACGCAAAATCTCGCAAAGTCTCGTTGCACGTATGGAAATTAGGTGTGCCTCGATATTATAAAAGCGGGTCTCGTACCGTCTCAGAGGAATTCAGTGTGTTAAGCAAGTGCACGTAACGAACGGTGAGAGCTGCTTTGAAAGTTAACAGAGTGATTTGCGACCTTCGTTATTACTACAAGCTATCTCGGCGATGGACAAATTCGACTTGAGATTAATACCCGAGTTCGACGGCTCCCCCTCCGAATCCTCTGTAGTCGAGTGGTGGGAGAAAGCCGAGCGCGTCTGCAGAGACTTTGCAAGATAAAGGATCCTGCACTGGTCATCCCGCTGAGGTTGACCAAAGGAGCATATTCGGTGTATCAGCAGCTCGGAGACGAACCAGGCCTGGAGGAAGTTAGGCAGGCGCTATACGCAGCCTTTGCTGTGGACCTTTTCGTCGCCTGGGAGAAAGGAAAGCTGGGAGTGGAAAGCCATTGGAGCCGGCTGGCGATGGATATTACTCACCACAACGGCGAGGATTTCCTGACTCTTGCGATCCATCCAGGTTTGCGATATGGCGCATGTTGCGCCGACAGGATGCAGCCATCATCGTCCGTCAGTTAAACAGTATTTTTCTTGAACGTGGCCCCCCAACGGAGATATTAACCGACAATGGCGCTGCATTCACTAGTGAGCAGTTCAGAAAGTTTGCTGATGGCTGTGGAGTACACCTGAGGTTTCGATGCGCCCACGTACCGAGTGGAAATGGGGTCATCGAGCGGAATCACAGAACCGTCAAAACCATTGCGGCCAGGACGGGCTGCACGGTATTTGAGGCAGTCTACCTGTATAACGTAACCCCAAAGGATAATGTTTCACCCTCTACAGCGCCGGCTGACACCTTGCACAGGTATCACGTCAGGGTGAAAGGTATAGAGACTAACCCGCTGCCCGAACCGGAAGTAACCAAAGAGAAACTGAAAAAAGGGGATGTCGTCTGGATTAAGAACCCGCGCGGCAAGTGTACGACGAAATACGGAGTTGGACGCGTCACCGAGGTAATCAGCCCAGAGGCAGTGCGGGTCGACGGTATGCCCCCGTCACGTTAGAGACCTACGGTTAGCAACGCAACCATCACTGGACGACAAGAGCGAGTCGGAGTCAGAGAGCAGTGAGGCATCGCTCTGGATTGCAGCAGCCCCATCGGACAGTGACTCGGATATCAGCAGTATCCCAGCGGACGCGAAGTTTCTCGACCCTCAGACCGCGGACGAGAGCACAAGCGAAGATGAGGCTTGCGTTGTCCCCCTCCGAAGAAGCAACCGACGAAGGCGATCGATGCCTCCCTGCCATCTCTGTGATCATGAGATCAGGGGGGAGTGTAGGGAACATGAACATGAAGGGGGCTTACTTGAGAAACGTCCTCGAGTTTGCCTGTCCTGTGCGCTGCAAGTGAAAGAAAGAAATCCAACATGGCGTCCATGAATGTTTATTACATACAGTTCACGCAAAATCTCGCAAAGTCTCGTTGCACGTATGGAAATTAGGTGTGCCTCGATATTATAAAAGCGGGTCTCGTACCGTCTCAGAGGAACTCAGTGTGTTAAGCAAGTGCACGTAACGAACGGTGAGAGCTGCTTTGAAAGTTAAGAGCGATTTGCGACCTTCGTTATTACTACACATTAACGAACTAAATAAATTCTTTAAAATATTGATTCAAAATGGCGTGATCTACTTATCAATCTTCTCGAGACAATTCATTTTAGTTGCAAATCTTCGATTGTTACACGTATACTTTCTTTTTATATGTTATATTTTTATGCCTTGAAGAATTCGGCAATTTCATGCATAACACTTTTACGGCTTATAACTGAATTTAAAACAACGAACAGCGTAAAACGAACAGCGATCCACGGTTAAAAAACATCCAATTGCTAATAAAAATCTTATGGACACCCGTAATAGCTTCCTTCCGCGACACTGATCAGTAATAAAAACACACACAAAACAGGTAAATTGCTTCAATTTTGACCATCCGTATTTATCGAACATTATTAAAACAATCACAAAAACTATTCATTTCTTTATTTACTTACTACAATACACAAAAAGGTTAATTTAATTCGGTTTATTTTTACTCATTCTTTTTTAAGTTTAAAAATATAATTAACTTTACAGTGTAGTATCTGTTACTTAATCTCTTCTCGGTCAGTGACGTACTAAACTTATTCTTTTCTTTCCTCTCTCAGTGAAGGAGAAATCCTTCTAGACTGCGTCAATTTTTATTTGTTTCCCCATGAGATTGATTTTCAACACATTAAAAACCAACATTGCTTTTTATGGTTGGTAAATTCATTCTACAACCAAAAAGGGCACCCCGGATTGGGATGAAAATTGTATCAGTCTAGAAAGATTTTTTTCTTCACTGAACTTGGAAACATTCACGCATAGTTTTGATTCACATTTACCTTTTTATCGGGGGGGGGGGGGTATTTTCACAAATAACCCGCTACTTAAATTCGCAGTGAGAAGGGGGGGGGGTCACACAAAACTAAGAAAACTCTATTTTGTTTGATTCAAAACGTTAATAAATCCTATTTTAATCTCCTAAATTACTTACAGGGTTCTTTTCAACTTCTCTTTCATTAATTAATACTCTAATACTTATATATCTCTCCCTCACAACGCCGGGACACGGGTCCTGCTATATTAAATAATACGTTAATTGCCTCTTTATGGTACATATGCAGTTTACGGACCGGGCTTACTTGCCTCTACAATAGGGCACACTTAGACAAAAGGTCGGTTTTAATGTGGGGAAAAATCCATCTACCCAAATAAGGACACTCTGGATTCGGACTAAAATAAAAATTGCCGCAGTCTAGAAGGATTACTTTCAATGGCAAGATTGCAACAACTAACCATGGTAAGAAAGTTATTACTACACGTAATTATTTCAGCAGCTGTTTTACATTAACATTGTGGGGGTTGTGTTCGCGCTGGTCAGTAATAAGCACCAAATAATTCAAGAGTTACAGATTTTGCAAATAAATAGATCACGTCGGAGTCACCATTTATAGTGCGGGAGAAGTAATCTATCTACATTGCTTAAGTCACGTAACTGTCACACGAAAGGAAAAACCTTTCTTATAACAACTAATAATGGGTTTATTAAATAAAGTTGTATCCGCTGTATAGTGTAGGTAAAAGAAGTTGAACAGTGTTTAAGCGAGAAAAGTTCTTTGGGCTGCCGAAAGTCTGTCAGCAGATATCTTCGGGTGAAGATAATAGGTGCTGTAAGCGTCCAGTGGACGGGGTCGGGAGAGAGAATGTAGACGTGTTTCCTTGTTGCTGGCAAGGGTCTCTCTTCTGACCGATTGTGATTCCCAAAACGGTTGAAGTAGTTCTTCAGCGGATAGATGGGATCAATGCGTCCTGTAAGCTGATTGGTCAGTGTGTAACCAGATCACTAAACAGGGACATTTTTGAGAAGGAGAAAATAGGTCTTTGTTTATGACTGCTACATAACTCCTTGACTGCTACAAAAGAACATAGAGTTTAACTTTCAGATAAATTAAAACAAGACTTTGAAACCTTGAAAACAAAAAAAGAGACCATTAAAAATTCATCCTTGTTAAAATAAGTAAGTTCAGACAATATAATTTCAACAAAGTTAAACCTATTTTCTTAATTAGTGCACCAAGATTTCGACGATCAGAATAACTTTCATTTTTTTCCTTTTCTTCCCCATTTTTTCTTGTATTTCTTCCTGCGTGTTAATTCCTCATGATGTGGTTAATTATACGCGCGGTCTTATCAGCAAACATACATATTACAAAATGAATTGTCTAAATATATGTGACGATAGAAAGTGCAACTTCGTTTAAGTGCAATAAGATGTTCCTTCGTCTTCATTGAATGAAAAAAGCAAAATTGAAGAAAAAACAAATAACCAAATTGATTTCTACGGATTTTCGATTTACGTTTTCTTCCTCACTTTCTAAACAAAATTAACTTTTATATTAACAGTGAAAGTTTCTGGTAATTTCTATTACAAAATGAAAATCAATTAATTACTAAGGACCAATTGTAAATTCAGCACTCCATTTCCGTTGGCGTCTGAAAAGAACGGGTTTAGCACGACTACGTATATGGCGCCATTCCCAAACGTAAACAACAAAACCTATCACGTATTTTCAAATCGACTTTGTCTTATAATCCCAATGCACTTGATTCTTTAATAATATCTAGTCATAATATTTGAAAGAACACAGATTATTTTATAGAGTAAGAGTTATCGGAATTTCTTTGGTTTTAATGCGGGCAAAACCTATTTCTTGGCAAGCATGATTTCACGAACCTCTTAAATTTGACCTGCAAATAGTTTTGTATTTTCACGCTATAATAAACTTTCAAATTAACACGACTTGATGTTTTTATTTGTTAGTATTTTGCAACCTACAAGCAAGAACGCCTTTCTACCAAGAGTGATTTGTGAACGTCAACCTTTGCTGGAAACGAGGCTGTTTGATTTTCTCTCTGACCTCCACTTGAGATCAATTCAAAACAACGTGACAGGTGAGGTAAGTGGCCATTTTGAGCAGTTCTCCTTAACCGAGGGAGAATTAAACTAGGGAACCAAGTGGGGCGAGTAGGCGATAAAACAAAACAAACAAAAAAACAAGCAAACAAAAACAAAAAGCAAAAACAACAAAAAGAAAAATACAAACAAGAAAAAGAAAAAAAACAAAAAACAACAAAAAGAAAAATACAAACAAGAAAAAGAAAAAAAAAGAAAAAACAAGAAGAAAAATACAAACAAGAAAAAGAAAAAAAACAAAAAACAACAAAAAGAAAAATAAAAACAAGAAAAAGAAAAAAAAAGAAAAAACAAGAAAAAGAAAAATACAAACAAGAAAAAGAAAAAACAAATCTTTCTATAATAAGTAACGAGCAATAATAAATATAATTATGACAGGCACATCACTAAAAAATATTTGATGGTCGTCTTAAAAGTCAGGCTCACTTTGTTTCAAAAATAAAAATAAAGCTTTAATTTTAAAAATTAAATATCTAATATATAAAGTAAAGTCGCTTTTCTCTTAATTCGATGCTCGATAACTTTCTTAACAAAAGTTTCATAAAAATTTGTTTTCTTAATCGGATAGGGCACATATTCGTCCGTGTTGTTCCAAATAAATATTTTACTTTCGATCAATTGTTCGAATTTTATGTATTATCTTGATCAGTATTTGGTTTTTTAAATTCAAATTTAGAGGAAGCTGGAGGAGAGTTTACCCAATATCTGGCAACTCTTGCTACTTCACTCATATTCACCGGGGAAACTGAAGACGCTTAATTCGGTAAGTACCGGCTCGTCTCTGTTTTACTATTGCTATCACATTTCTCAAAAAAGTTTTTGTTACTTGACAAAATAATTGAGCTAAAGCTAAAGAAACACCATGAACACAATAATTATAGGTGAAAATATACAAATAGACTAATTCTTGAGCAGAAAATCCGAATCATTAATCGCTTTTCTTCGAATAGCCCACATTTCAACAAATATTATCATAGCACTGTTGGTCTCCCATACCAAAAACAGAACGAACGGTACTACATTTCATAGCGTGTCCGTAGATGTCTACTGTTAGAAACCGGCTGTGACGCATCGTACTGTTAGATAATAGGTGTGTAGGTTTTACTAGTACCGATTTTAGCACAGGTGAATGAGTGCGATTACATGTGCGTGAAACGGATAGGATCACAGAATGTGTTCTGGAGTGATCTGACACCAAGAGAAGAGTTGAAAGGGAACGCTCAACAATTGAGAAAGCCGAGGACAAAACGAGTCGCTCTTAAAATCCCAAAACAACGAAGTTATGCCTTTTGAGTTGACGCGACAAATGAGTTCAAAAAGCTGCCCGATGAGATAAACAGACTCAACTAAATGTTGACCTTTTGTGAGTAAAAAAGAGAAGAGCTCAGACCACGAGAATATGACCTACGCAGTGATAATCAAACTCATATCAAAAGAAAATTAAAATGCGTAATTAAGAAAGGAGAGCTCAAACCAAGAGAAAAATGAATTACGCAATGATAATTAAATTCAGATCAAAAGAAAAGAAAATGCGTATTACAAATTGATAAGTCGTCAGTGAGACTTACAGGCATGACGCAAAATGCGATACTAAGTGAGACCAGAAAGGGGAGGGAGAGAGAGGATGCGGAAGGGTCAGATATAAAGGGCGATTGAAAACGAGACCGAGATTGGAAGGTGACGTCGAACGGTCGCTAAAAAAATGCCTTAATGTGATAAAACTGTTGAAAATCGCACGCGGCCATGAGCGATGTCTGTCTGTCTGTCTGTCTATCTATCTATCTATCTATCTATCTATCTATCTATCTATCTATCTATCTAATAGTTACTTAAATTAAGACTTCTGTCCTACATAATTAAGTGTAAATGGTACTTGCGATGATTTAATATTTTTCTCTCAATAAACCTCCATTTCCAAACTCTGTCTTCTTTCAATTCTTCTTACTCTAACTCAACGAAGTTATACGAACACCGAATCTTAACCAGAGACGATACGGAACGCAAAGGGAACACGACGATAAGGAGAAGCTGCCAACAATAAAATTGAAGAAGCGACGAAGAATCAACACGGTACGGAGAAAGAAAAAAACCACGACGCAGATCATGACGAAAGAAAAGTGAATACAACAACAAGCTGACGCGTTATCGCCAGACACGAACAAATAATTTTCCGGATTCAAATTAAAATTATAAAGACAATTTACAAAAAGTAGTTATCCGTTTCTGAACTCCGTTTTAGGTCTCATAGAAGATATAAATAAACACAACATGCTGAAGAAACAACAATGACACAGAAGTTTGTATAAAATATAAAATTTATTAATTCGGATATAAATAAAACATGCACGACAATATCATGATAGAGTAAATAAGTTAACGGAGTGGAAAGGTATCGGTGTTGTGCCTGAGGGTAAATGAGGTTTTTGGGAACAAAGCAAATTCTAAATGTTAAGACGTTGGTATGAAAATGGATAATGTTTTGGTTTGCAATAAACGAAGTTTCTGTAAATTAAAAAAAATATTCCAGAAGGTATTTATCTTTTTGGAGGAGATGGGCGCCAGTTGATTGAGAAATTTATGCGAAAGAATGTGAAATGTTCAATATGTATCTGAGATGATCGCCGACATAGTTCGAAGAATAATATTTCCGTCTCTCTCTCTCTCTCTCTCTCTCTCTCTCTCTCTCTCTCTCTCTATATATATATATATATATATATATATATATATATATATATATATACGAGACCTGTCTAAAACGTTTCCGACGTTAGTCCAGAAAAAATATGTCAAATACGTAACGAGGTTGGAGCTATAATCCCCTTCAAAGTGGGCCCCTTATGCTTGCACACACTTAGCCCACCGATCCATCCACTGCCGGAAACACCTCTGGAAGTCTTCTTTTGGAATGGTGTTCATCTCCGCCGTCGCGTTTCGCGTTATCTCTTTATTCGCACCTTCTCAGCAACAGCTGCACTCCGAGCAGTTTGGGGCTTGCCAGAATGCTGGTCACTCTTCGCTGATGTGCGGCCATTTTTGAATCGGTTGAACCACTCCTTAATTTGTGTTACACCCATCGCATCTTCTCCAAACACCTGTTGGATCTGACGCGACGGCAGAGATGAACACCATTCCAAAAGAGAACTTCCAGAGGTGTTTCCGACAGAAGATGGATCGGTGGGCTAAGCGTGTGCAAGCACAAGGGGCCTACTTTGAAGGCATTTGAAATATTTTTTCTGACCTAAGGTCGGATACTTTTTAGACAGGCCTCGTCTCGGGGGTGTTAAAAATAGACTGTCAAAAAGCTCTAATGCAAAGTTCCGAATACGTTCGTCGAACACTCTCGACTAGTCTTCTTTCTGTGCCCACTTCTAGGTACATATAGATCTTAATTTCCCTTAATTACGTGACAGTTTCCGTTGGCCGAGTGGATATGGCGACTGCTTGCAGATTCTGTGAACCGGGTTCGCGCCTCCCAACCGTCTAATATTGTTATTTTCCTGCACTGATGAGAGCAATAAGCTTGAAACGGTAGCGTCTATAGGTATTAATAATTTAATATTTATTTATAAATATTATATTTTATATATATATATATATATATATATATATTTATGAAATCGGATAAAGATCAGATTAAACGATGCAAATATTTTTTTTAAATAAATGAAACATTTATTTTATTCATTTTTTGAAATCAAATAATTTCGGCCTCACATGCCTTCCTCAGTGTAATACAACCATTTTTTCCTTTTCTTCATTGTCGAAATCTATCGGCGGCGAAGCCGTCGAAGATTCCCGAGTCCTCCTGACGGTAATGGGATAGTTTTAAAAGTCCGAGTAAGTGTAGCGATCACGCTTGCATGTGTGTATTTATTGTGTGTTTATCAAGTTACTGCTCTGGACTGCTGTTTATTGAATTTGAACAGTATTAGAAATAGCTATTTCCGCCCACTGTATATTTTGTTATTCCCGCCAATATTGTTATTTTGTATTCAGTTCCAGTAATAAATTTGATCATCGCACACGTGAATATTTTAATGCCCCCCCCCCCCACCATTTGTATAATTTCTCGTTTCATTTCTCGCTTATCCAATCATTCTAAAATGAATGAAGCAGCGGGTTATTCAACTAACCTCAACTCACCAGGTTATGGCCTTAGCAGAAACAAACTTCATTTCAATGGGGATGAAGAGGATATCCAACTTTGGAAAATTACATTTTTATCGTTCCTACGTCTGCAGAAGCTATCACACATCAGAGAGTCAGGCATAAATATTGACGAAGACGCCAAGAGAAGAACGCCGATGTATTTGCGTTAATCATGCAGTTTTTAACGACAAAAGCTTGTCATTGATAATCTGAGAAGCAAGAAATGATGAAAAACAAGCTATGGGAATATTAAGAGACCATTACGTTGGAAATAGTAAACCCAGAATTATCGCGTTATACACATGGCTGAAAACATTGAAAATGAAGTCACATGAAACCGTCACGGATGACATAATAAGGGCTGAGAATGCGACATCATCTCTTAAAACAACCGGACAAATAATAACAGACAAATAATAACGGACAAATAATAACGCAATGATTTTAAAGGGGTTACCGGAAGACTTTTCTACGGTAATTACCCAACGGAAAGAAGAGTTGAAATTCAGCGATTTCAAATCTTTACTTAGAAGCTACGAGGAGACAGAAAATGTCGAGAGAGACAAACACGTGATGATCACATGATGAGGATATCCGTACAATCGAAAAACGGAAGAGTTGAACGATGTTATAACTGCGGAAAAGCAGGGAATAAAAGCTTTGAATGCAGAAATAAACACACGTCTACATGTAAAAGACGATGGTGTGAAAATTACAAAACGGGAAATTACAACACGGAATATTGCAGAAAAAAGAATAACTCAGTTAAATCTCATTTGAGATCAACTCATTTTCATTTGCAGTAAATACTACTGAAAACCTTTACAAAATGAACACGTTTTATTTGCTTGTAGACTAGGGCTACCACCCACATAATTATTATTAATTAATCTAAATTTATTTGAACAGATAAACATTTTGATAAATCAAAACATACTATTGGCTGATGGAAGTCGTAGTACTGGCATAGTTCACGTTAAAGGCGACGCTGAAATTTACCTCAGAGACGACTATAATAATAAACGTAAAGTAATTTTACGAAATGCATATATGTTCCACCTTACAGATAAAATATTTACTCGGTACAATCAGAAACAGGAGATGGCGCTTTGATCTATTTTTTTAAGAATCGCGCCAAATTGAAGACCCCGGATGAAGCACGTATAACATTAATAAGCACAGGAAACTGTATTTTCTCAACGGTATCAAAACCAAACAAACGCATTCGCTGAAGATAGGTTAGGACACTGCAATAAAGAAGACATTTTGAATTTGGAACGAGCTGTTAATACATTTAATTGTGATGTATGTGCAAAAGGAAAAATGTGCCAATATAAAAAATAGAAAAGCAGACAAAAAAGCAAACATTTAGCAGGTCCAATTGAACCAACTTCGATAAACGAACTGAAATATGTAATAACATTTGTCGATGATTACTCAGGACTTATTAACATTTATTTTCTGTAAATAAATCGCAAGCAGCAGATGCAACACAAAGATTTTTGTCTGATTTAGCAGCATCCTACGGATCAGTCAAAAGACTAAGAACAGAAAACGGAACGGAATTTACTTGCTCTCAGTTTAAAAACCTACTTACAAAAAATAAAATAAGACGAGAATTTTCGGCGCTTTATTCGCCACGCCAAAACGGTACTTTTGAGAGGTCGTGGAGATCACTTTTCGAAATAGCGAGATGCTTGTTAATACAAGCAAAGTTACCAAAAGATGTATGGAACTATGCGATTAGAGCATCGGCCTACATAATGGAATAGATGTTTTAGCAGAAAAACTGGAAAAACTTCTTTCGAAATGTTCACAAACCAAAAACCTGATATAAGTAATATGCCTACTTTTGGTACTGCATGCTTTGCTTACATTCAAAATGAAACAAAATTATATCCAAGAAGTAAACAAGGAATTTTCGTTGGATACGATGTTGGAAGTCCAGCCTATCTCATTTACTTTCCAGATATAAGAGAGATCAAGAGAATAAGATGTGCACTCTTTCACGAATCTTAACAATCAGACATAGAATACGATGAGAATAATTCCTTTAGTTATCTCAGAGAAAAAACAACTCAGCCAGAAAAATATAACAGAGAAGAAACAACCAAACCAGATGAAAAATATAAAACATCATATGCAGATAAAAATATGAAACAACAAAACCAGATGAAAAATATGAAACAACAAAACCAGATGAAAAATATGAAACATCAAATGCAGATGAAAAATATGAAACATCAAATGCAGATGAAAAATATGAAACATCAAATTCAGATGAAAAATATGAAGCATCAAATGCAGATGAAAAATATGAAGCATGAAATGCAGATGAAAAATATGGAGCATGAAATGCAGATGAAAAATATGAAACATCAAATGCAGATGAAAAATATGAAACAACAAAACCAGATGAAAAATATGAAACATCAAATGCAGATGAAAAATATGAAACATCAAATTCAGATGAAAAATATGAAACATCAAATTCAGATGAAAAATATGAAACATCAAATACATGTGAAAAATATGAAACATCAAATTCAGATGAAAAATATGAAACATCAAATTCAGATGAAAAATATGAAACATCAAATTCAGATGAAAAATATGAAACATCAAATTCAGATGAAAAATATGAAACAACAAAACCAGATAGAAAAATATGAAACAACAAAACCAGATGAAAAATATGAAACATCAAATGCAGATGAAAAATATGAAACATCAAATGCAGATGAAAAATATGAAACATCAAATGCAGATGAAAAATATGAAACATCAAATGCAGATGAAAAATATTAAACATCAAATGCAGATGAAAAATATGAAACATCAAATGCAGATGAAAAATATGAAACATCAAATGCAGATGAAAAATATGAAACATCAAATGCAGATGAAAAATATGAAACATCAAATGCAGATGAAAAATATGAAACATCAAATGCAGATGAAAAATATGAAACATCAAATGCAGATGAAAAATATGAAACATCAAATGCAGATGAAAAATATGAAACATCAAATTCAGATTAAAAATATGAAACATCAAATACATGTGAAAAATATGAAACATCAAATGCAGATGAAAAATATGAAACATCAAATTCAGATGAAAAATATGAAACATCAAATGCAGATGAAATATATGAAACATCAAATACAGATGAAAAATATGAAACATCAAATGCAGATGAAAAATATGAAACATCAAATGCAGATAAAAAATATGAAGCATCAAATGCAGATGAAAAATATGAAACATCAAATGCAGATGAAATATATGAAACATCAAATTCAGATGAAAAATATGAAACATCAAATTCAGATGAAAAATCTGAAACATCAAATGCAGATGAAAAATATGAAGCATCAAATGCAGATGAAAAATATGAAACATCAAATGCAGATGAAAAATATGAAACATCAAATGCAGATGAAATATATGAAACATCAAATTCAGATGAAAAATATGAAACATTAAATTCAGATGAAAAATATGAAACATCAAATGCAGATGAAAAATATGAAGCATCAAATGCAGATGAAAAATATGAAACATCAAATGCAGATGAAAAATATGAAACATCAAATGCAGATGAAAAATATGAAACATCAAATGCAGATGAAAAATATGAAACATCAAATTCAGATGAAAAATATGAAGCATCAAATGCAGATGAAAAATATGAAACATCAAATGCAGATGAAAAATATGAAACATCAAATGCATATGAAAAATATGAAGCATCAAATGCAGATGAAAAATATGAAACATCAAATTCAGATGAAAAATATGAAACATCAAATGCAGATGAAAAATATGAAACATCAAATGCAGATGAAAAATATGAAACATCAAATGCAGATGAAAAATATAAAACATCAAATTCAGATGAAAAATATTAAACATCAAATGCATATGAAAAATATGAAACATCAAATTCAGATGAAAAATATGAAACATCAAATGCAGATGAAAAATATGAAACATCAAATGCAGATGAAAAATATGAAACATCAAATGCAGATGAAAAATATGAAACATCAAATGCAGATGAAAAATATGAAACATCAAATGCAGATGAAAAATATGAAACATCAAATGCAGATGAAAAATATGAAACATCAAATTCAGATGAAAAATATGAAACATCAAATTCAGATGAAAAATATGAAACATCAAATGCAGATGAAAAATATGAAACATCAAATGCAGATGAAAAATATGAAACATCAAATGCAGATGAAAAATATAAAACATCAAATTCAGATGAAAAATATGAAACATCAAATGCAGATGAAAAATATGAAGCATGAAATACAGATGAAAAATATGAAACAACAAAACCAGATGAAAAATATGAAACATCAAATGCAGATGAAAAATATGAAACATCAAATGCAGATGAAAAATATGAAACATCAAATGCAGATGAAAAATATGAAACATCAAATGCAGATGAAAAATATGAAGCATGAAATGCAGATGAAAAATATGGAGCATGAAATGCAGATGAAAAATATGAAACATCAAATGCAGATGAAAAATATGAAACAACAAAACCAGATGAAAAATATGAAACATCAAATGCAGATGAAAAATATGAAACATCAAATTCAGATGAAAAATATGAAACATCAAATTCAGATGAAAAATATGAAACATCAAATACATGTGAAAAATATGAAACATCAAATTCAGATGAAAAATATGAAACATCAAATTCAGATGAAAAATATGAAACATCAAATTCAGATGAAAAATATGAAACATCAAATTCAGATGAAAAATATGAAACAACAAAACCAGATAGAAAAATATGAAACAACAAAACCAGATGAAAAATATGAAACATCAAATGCAGATGAAAAATATGAAACATCAAATGCAGATGAAAAATATGAAACATCAAATGCAGATGAAAAATATGAAACATCAAATGCAGATGAAAAATATGAAACATCAAATGCAGATGAAAAATATTAAACATCAAATGCAGATGAAAAATATGAAACATCAAATGCAGATGAAAAATATGAAACATCAAATGCAGATGAAAAATATGAAACATCAAATGCAGATGAAAAATATGAAACATCAAATGCAGATGAAAAATATGAAACATCAAATGCAGATGAAAAATATGAAACATCAAATGCAGATGAAAAATATGAAACATCAAATGCAGATGAAAAATATGAAACATCAAATTCAGATTAAAAATATGAAACATCAAATACATGTGAAAAATATGAAACATCAAATGCAGATGAAAAATATGAAACATCAAATTCAGATGAAAAATATGAAACATCAAATGCAGATGAAATATATGAAACATCAAATACAGATGAAAAATATGAAACATCAAATGCAGATGAAAAATATGAAACATCAAATGCAGATAAAAAATATGAAGCATCAAATGCAGATGAAAAATATGAAACATCAAATGCAGATGAAATATATGAAACATCAAATTCAGATGAAAAATATGAAACATCAAATTCAGATGAAAAATCTGAAACATCAAATGCAGATGAAAAATATGAAGCATCAAATGCAGATGAAAAATATGAAACATCAAATGCAGATGAAAAATATGAAACATCAAATGCAGATGAAATATATGAAACATCAAATTCAGATGAAAAATATGAAACATTAAATTCAGATGAAAAATATGAAACATCAAATGCAGATGAAAAATATGAAGCATCAAATGCAGATGAAAAATATGAAACATCAAATGCAGATGAAAAATATGAAACATCAAATGCAGATGAAAAATATGAAACATCAAATGCAGATGAAAAATATGAAACATCAAATTCAGATGAAAAATATGAAGCATCAAATGCAGATGAAAAATATGAAACATCAAATGCAGATGAAAAATATGAAACATCAAATGCATATGAAAAATATGAAGCATCAAATGCAGATGAAAAATATGAAACATCAAATTCAGATGAAAAATATGAAACATCAAATGCAGATGAAAAATATGAAACATCAAATGCAGATGAAAAATATGAAACATCAAATGCAGATGAAAAATATAAAACATCAAATTCAGATGAAAAATATTAAACATCAAATGGATATGAAAAATATGAAACATCAAATTCAGATGAAAAATATGAAACATCAAATGCAGATGAAAAATATGAAACATCAAATGCAGATGAAAAATATGAAACATCAAATGCAGATGAAAAATATGAAACATCAAATGCAGATGAAAAATATGAAACATCAAATGCAGATGAAAAATATGAAACATCAAATGCAGATGAAAAATATGAAACATCAAATTCAGATGAAAAATATGAAACATCAAATTCAGATGAAAAATATGAAACATCAAATGCAGATGAAAAATATGAAACATCAAATGCAGATGAAAAATATGAAACATCAAATGCAGATGAAAAATATAAAACATCAAATTCAGATGAAAAATATGAAACATCAAATGCAGATGAAAAATATGAAGCATGAAATACAGATGAAAAATATGAAACAACAAAACCAGATGAAAAATATGAAACATCAAATGCAGATGAAAAATATGAAACATCAAATGCAGATGAAAAATATGAAACATCAAATGCAGATGAAAAATATGAAGCATCAAATGCAGATGAAAAATATGAAACATCAAATGCAGATGAAAAATATGAAACATCAAATGCAGATGAAAAATATGAAACATCAAATGCAGATGAAAAATATGAAACATCAAATGCAGATAAAAAATATGAAAAATCAAATGCAGATGAAAAATATGAAGCATCAAATGCAGATGAAAAATATGAAACATCAAATGCAGATGAAAAATATGAAACATCAAATGCAGATGAAAAATATGAAACATCAAATGCAGATGAAAAATATGAAACATCAAATGCAGATGAAAAATATGAAACATCAAATGCAGATGAAAAATATCAAACATCAAATTCAGATGAAAAATATGAAACATCAAATGCAGATGAAAAATATGAAACATCAAATGCAGATGAAAAATATGAAACATCAAATTCAGATGAAAAATATGAAACATCAAATGCAGATGAAAAATATGAAACATCAAATGCAGATGAAAAATATGAAACATCAAATGCAGATGAAAAATATGAAGCATCAAATGCAGATGAAAAATATGAAGCATCAAATGCAGATGAAAAATATGAAACATCAAATGCAGATGAAAAATATGAAACATCAAATGCAGATTAAAAATATGAAACATCAAATGCAGATGAAAAATATGAAACATCAAATGCAGATGAAAAATATGAAACATCAAATGCAGATGAAAAATATGAAGCATCAAATGCAGATGAAAAATATGAAACATCAAATGCAGATGAAAAATATGAAGCATCAAATGCAGATGAAAAATATGAAACATCAAATGCAGATGAAAAATATGAAACATCAAATGCAGATGAAAAATATGAAACATCAAATGCAGATGAAAAATATGAAACATCAAATTCAGATGAAAAATATGAAACATCAAATGCAGATGAAAAATATGAAACATCAAATGCAGATGAAAAATATGAAACATCAAATGCAGATGAAAAATATGAAACATCAAATGCAGATAAAAAATATGAAACATCAAATGCAGATGAAAAATATGAAGCATCAAATGCAGATGAAAAATATGAAACATCAAATGCAGATGAAAAATATGAAACATCAAATGCAGATGAAAAATATGAAACATCAAATTCAGATGAAAAATATGAAACATCAAATGCAGATGAAAAATATGAAACATCAAATGCAGATGAAAAATATGAAACATCAAATTCAGATGAAAAATATGAAACATCAAATGCAGATGAAAAATATGAAACATCAAATGCAGATGAAAAATATGAAACATCAAATTCAGATGAAAAATATGAAACATCAAATGCAGATGAAAAATATGAAACATCAAATGCAGATGAAAAATATGAAACATCAAATGCAGATGAAAAATATGAAGCATCAAATGCAGATGAAAAATATGAAGCATCAAATGCAGATGAAAAATATGAAACATCAAATGCAGATGAAAAATATGAAACATCAAATGCAGATGAAAAATATGAAGCATCAAATGCAGATGAAAAATATGAAACATCAAATGCAGATGAAAAATATGAAACATCAAATGCAGATGAAAAATATGAAACAACAAATGCAGATGAAAAATATGAAACATCAAATGCAGATGAAAAATATGAAACATCAAATGCAGATGAAAAATATGAAACATCAAATACAGATCAAAATTTTGAAACATCAAATGCAGATGAAAAATAAGAAGCATCAAATGCAGATGAAAAATATGAAGCATCAAATGCAGATGAAAAATATGAAGCATCAAATGCAGATGAAAAATATGAAGCATCAAATGCAGATGAAAAATATGAAACATCAAATGCAGATGAAAAATATGAAACATCAAATGCAGATGAAAAATATGAAACATCAAATGCAGATGAAAAATATGAAGCATCAAATGCAGATGAAAAATATGAAACATCAAATACAGATGAAAAATATGAAGCATCAAATGCAGATGAAAAATATGAAACATCAAATGCAGATGAAAAATATGAAACATCAAATGCAGATGAAAAATATGAAGCATCAAATGCAGATGAAAAATATGAAGCATCAAATGCAGATGAAAAATATGAAGCATCAAATGCAGATGAAAAATATGAAACATCAAATACAGATGAAAAATATGAAACATCAAATGCAGATGAAAAATATGAAACATCAAATACAGATGAAAAATATGAAACATCAAATGCAGATGAAAAATTTGAAGCATCAAATGCAGAAGAAAAATATGAAGCATCAAATGCAGATGAAAAATATGAAACATCAAATGCAGATGAAAAATATGAAACAACAAATGCAGATGAAAAATATGAAACATCAAATGCAGATGAAAAATATGAAACATCAAATGCAGATGAAAAATATGAAACATCAAATACAGATCAAAATTTTGAAACATCAAATGCAGATGAAAAATAAGAAGCATCAAATGCAGATGAAAAATATGAAGCATCAAATGCAGATGAAAAATATGAAGCATCAAATGCAGATGAAAAATATGAAGCATCAAATGCAGATGAAAAATATGAAACATCAAATGCAGATGAAAAATATGAAACATCAAATGCAGATGAAAAATATGAAACATCAAATGCAGATGAAAAATATGAAGCATCAAATGCAGATGAAAAATATGAAACATCAAATACAGATGAAAAATATGAAGCATCAAATGCAGATGAAAAATATGAAACATCAAATGCAGATGAAAAATATGAAGCATCAAATGCAGATGAAAAATATGAAACATCAAATGCAGATGAAAAATATGAAGCATCAAATGCAGATGAAAAATATGAAACATCAAATACAGATGAAAAATATGAAACATCAAATGCAGATGAAAAATTTGAAGCATCAAATGCAGAAGAAAAATATGAAGCATCAAATGCAGATGAAAAATATGAAGCATGAAATACAAATTTAAATGAAACTGAGAAAAGATGTTCTCAACGAAAAATCAATAAACCTAAATATCTAAATAATTACGTGTTAGATCCTGACAATTCGAACATAGCAAATTGTTCTATCGAATATTGTTACAGAATAAAAGACATTCCTGAAACTTATGAAGAAGCAGTGACATCTACCGAAAAATTAAAATGGGAAAGAGCCATGAGTGATGAAATAGATGATCTTAAGGAAACCAATACTTACGAACTTACCCCTGTTCCTAAAGACAAGAAAATAATGGAAGGCAGATGAGTTTATGCAGTGAAGTTAGGACCGAACAATGGGGAACAATTTAAAGCTAGATATATAGCAAAAGGATTTTCCCAGATACAAAATATAGATTATAAAGAAACATTTTCTTCTACAGCTAAGATCACATCTATCCGGATTTTGATACAAATAGCAGTACAAAATGATTTAATTGTACATCAGATGGACTTTAAAGCAGCACAACTTAATGCTAATATTGACTATGAAGTATATACTGAACAGCCAAAAGGTTTTGTACGAACAAATAAAAATGTTGAGAAGCTTTTTTGTAAATTTAAAAAATCTGTATATGGGCTGAAACAAAGTGGAAGAAATTGGAACAATTTGTTGCATAAATTTTTAACAGACCAAAATTTCAAACAGTCATTAAATGATTATTATGTGTATAGGACAAATTATATTGGTAAATTATTTTGTAACATTATATTCGTAAAATTATATTGGTAAATTATTTGGTAACATTATATTCGTAAAATTATATTGGTAAATTATTTGGTAAAAATTATAATGATTAAAAAATAATTATAATAATTCCAGCTCCAGATTTAGAAAGTATGAAAGATATAAAAAGTAACCTATCCCAAAGTTTAAAAATGAAAGACCTTGGTCAATTATCTTATTGTTGGGAATAGAATTTGAATTTATTAATGGTACTATAAGTCAAACAAAATATGTGCAAAGAGTTTTAAACAGATTTAGAATGAACGATTGTAATCCAAAAGCTATACCATGTGACCTAAATGCTAATAAGAATAGTACAGAATCAAAAGAATGACCAAATAACAGATTCTTCAGAGAAATAATTGGCAGTTTAATTCACGCAATGACTTAAACGAGACCTGATTTATGTTATGTAGTTACCATGTTGTCTCAGTATTTGTCAAAACCAACACATTCACATTTGAATCTAAGTGTGACAATATTAACTGGCCCTACGAAGGTCGGCGCTCAGCATACGCGGCTAGTATAAATTGGCCCAGTAGAATATAATTTAATTTTTTGTTTGAAATAAGAGTATCAATTTATATTGTCAGAGTGACCTATAGACCTCTTATGTATCCATAAACATTAACCAACATTGGACCTCAAATAAACAAAATGAGAATTAGCTTGATAAATAACATTTCTCCACTGAAGATAAACAAGTTTATATATCAAATTATATGGTCAGTGACCTCAAAACATCTTCAATCTCAGATGGCATTATCGGAATTGAACCTTGTTGTTTCGAATTGGAAAATAGTGGAAATGTAATATACTTATAATTTGGATAAGGATAAACAATTTTCAAGTTTGGTTTATATTATCAGAGTGATCTATAAACATCTTATGTCTCAATAACATTATCGAAGTTGAACTTTGTTGTTAGATTCACAAGCCATTTCCATATAAAGGAGTTGATATTGAGAGAGTTAGTCAGTCGGTGATAGAGAGTCGGCGATAAGCATCGGGTGAGGACTGGCCAGTCGGCGATAAGCACCGGGAGAAGACAACCCAGTCGGCGATAAGCTTAGAACAGCAGAGAGATAAATTGTCCATCGGTCCAATTACATTCTAGAGTGAACTCAACATTATCTGGCCAACTGGCCTAGTGACTCAACAAGTGTATATTTTATTTCATTATTCATTATTAAGAATAATTATTTTCTAAGAAAACCACAGCGGACTTGACTTCTTTCCTTCAACAGTTCTGCATGAATGACCTTTCATTCCACAGGGATCCCGAGTTGCTGATTCCCCCTCAACGGTCACCCACTTATCTAAACAAACACAACGTGGGGGTGGATGTGACCTTACGAGAGGTCTCTTCGACAATCGCGGCCTTCTTCGGAGCAGCAACTTGTGTACCAACAGGATCACGTGACTAACCAGCCCAGGAGCGGCCAACTGGTGACGTCACGGGTGGGTAAAAGGCCCTTTTCATAAGTAGATTTGTTTTGAAGTATATTAAAGGAACTCTTTAAGAAATCTGAAAATAAGGCAAGGACCCGTGGCGAAGTAGATAAAGTACTAGGTAAAATTCAGTTCTAAGTGACAGTCATTTGTAGGTTCAATCCCCAGTGCCGCCGATACGAAGAAATGCGAATTACTGAAGACTTCTTCCCAGGCATGACAGATGGAACGAAAGCATTCTACCCCCGTGGATTTAATAAAGGGTTCCGTTCGAAATTCCGTCCAAATTCCTGAGTTCGCTAGAAAGATTCCCGAGTTCGATAAGGTACACCTTAAGAAGGTTGGAGGTTACATCGGCCGAAACGTGGTGATGAAAACACCCAAAATGAGAACAGTAGTCCGAATATACCAAATTCTACAAATTTGAATTTAATTGGTTTTTGCGATTCTGATTGGGCAAATTCAGAAGATAGAAGTATTTCTGAATATTGTTACCAATTAAATAATGATTATCCATTGATATCATGGAAATCTAGAAAGCAAACGACTGTCGCTTTGTCGACTTGTGAAGCTGAATATATGACTCTGTGTAGTATATGTGAAGGCTCTGTGTAGTATATGTGAAGGCTCTGTGTAATATATGTGAAGGCTATGTGTAATATATGTGAAGGCTATGTATAATGCAGGAAGCAAATTTTCTAAAACAATTGTATCAAGATACGAGCGGTATTGAAATTGAAATAAATATGTAGATAATCAAGGCACTATTACATGAGCAAAAAATCCTATTCATCATCAAAGATCTAAGTATATTAATGTAAGATATCATTATATAAGGTCTCAAATTCAAAATAATAATGTATATCTACATTATATACCCTCAAATGACGATATTGCTGACACATTCACAAAAACAGTAAAGAAAAGAAAATTTAAGAAGTTTTGTATTATAACAGGTTGAAACAAAAGAAGGGCATCAAAAGAGTTATCTACCCTTTTGACCATATTTTGAAATGATGCAACTGTAACGGTGAGCTGTAGTTTGAGAGGGAGTGTTGACATATTGACAGTGTGCTTATGTGCGTATGTTTTTTTTTATCAAGCTGCTGCTGTTGACTACTGATTATTGAATTTGGACAGTGTCAATAGAAGCTACTTCCGCCCGCTGTATATTTTGTTATTCCCGCCAATATTGTTTGTTGTATTCAGTTCCAATAATACATTTGATCATCACACAGTGTATATTTTTATGTCCTCCATTTGTATAATTTCTCGTTTCATTTCTCGCTTATCCAATCATTCTAAAATGAATGAAGCAGCGGGTTATTCAACAAACCTCAACTCAACATCGACAATGAAAAAAAAAATGAAAAAAAAAATGTCTGTGCAACACCGAGGAAGGCATGTTATGCTGAAATTATTTGATTATAAATTTTTTTTTCATACATGTAGATATTTTTCCTCATAATACTTTTTATAGTTTGTGTAATATAATAAATGTTTAGCTGTGCTACTCCCTACATGTAATATTGCATCCGTTTTCTTGAACCCTTAGAAACATCCCTAAATACTGTTTTAGCCTGGTCTGCTATAATTTAAGGACTACATACATCAACTCGACGTTTTTGTCGAATTTTCTGTGTAATTGAAGATGTTAGTATATGAACCATTGATGCTGTCTATATGCCTTTAATTTAATGTCTATATCCTATTCTGGCGCTGAGATCTGAGAGTAATAATAAAAATATATGGTTTCTGAAACGGTTGTACACAATTCTGTTGATTGTTGATTTCTTGGAACGCAAATTTATCATGTAATCGGGTTTACATAAATCTATGCTGTATATATATATATATATATATATATATATATATATATATATATATATATATATATATATAATTTTGGGTCTTCCATACCAACAAACAAATGAACGATCAGTACTTACTTTGGTAGCGTGTTCGAAAAGAACACTTCTGAACAGACACACGTACACACACACACACACACACACACACACACACACATATATATATATATATATATATATATATATATATATATATATATATATATATATTGTGTGTGTGTGTGTTTAGGCAGCATGTTTTCATTTAGACATACATAATAACGTATGTCTAAATGAAAACATGCTGTCTAAACACACACACACACAATATATATATATATATATATATATATATATATATATATATATATATATATATATATATATATTTATTTATTCTGGTACAGAAAAATTAGTACAACATTCGTACCGTCGGTTTCAAGCACGGAAGGTCTTACCCATCCGGCTCTCTTCAGCTTCTGATGACAACAGAAGCTGAAGAGAGCCGGATGGGTAAGACCTTCCGTGCTTGAAACCGACGGTACGAATGTTGTACTAATTTTTCTGTACCAGAATAAATAAATATTATGCTCTTAATTTTTAACTTTAATTCTTAATTAATCGAGCACTCTGCTGGGATTTTTCCTACCATTTTACAAAGAAGTTATATATATATATATATGGAAAATGAAAAAGGAAAAACCAAAAGATGTTTTTTTTATGTATTCATCAACGTTTCGTTTTTATTTGTAAGACTTCCTCAGGATGATGATTTTAAGAAAAATGTCATGCAAGTACATGAAAGTATTGGGTTAACATGATGGGTTAATGAGAAGAAGTAGTAGCCACTACTGGGAGCGCAGGACCGAGGTCCGGGCTGAGAGAAGTCAGTGGCAGGGACTGACATTAATGTGGATGGCTGTGAGTGAAAAAGTGGAGGGTGGGGAAAGAGGAGGGGAGGGGAGGGGGAGGTTCTGTGTTTTTGGTGTGTAGGTAGTGTCATAGTTTTAGAAAAGATTTGGTTTTTCCTTTTTCATTTCCCATTACGTCTCGGATTAACCTCATCCTTCCTTTCTTATATATATATATATATATATATATATATATATATGATATTAATTATTAAAAATCATAATGAGCAATTAGAACGCCATACAATGCATTTTAGTTTTATTAACTTTTTTTTTCCAATTAAATTTTCGGAGATATACTTCATCATCAGAATTTCTGAATTTCAAAATAAAGATATATTAAAATACCTTATTTTCCCCCCTTTTCTTCATCTCGTTTTTGGTGTTATCGATTCGGTGTTGATGAAACGAATATGGGGTGAGAGTCTCTTTTGTTAAGGACGGCACGTGGCAGTGCAAATTGTAATAAGAAATGGTGTCCTTCTTTTAGAAAGCATTGTTTATATGGGAATAGTAATTATTAAAAATAATAATGAGCAATTAGGAAAAAAAGTTAATAAAACTAAAATGCATTGTATGGCGTTCTAATTGTTTCATCAACACCGAATCGATAACACCAAAAACGAGATGAAGAAAAGGGGGGGGGGGAAGAAGGTATTTTAATATATCTTTATTTTGAAATTCAGAAATTCTGATGATGAAGTATATTTTCGAAAACTAAATTGGAAAAAAGTTAATAAAACTAAAATGCATTGTATGGCGTTCTAATTGCTCATTATTATTTTTAATAATTAATATTACCATATAAACAATGCTTTCTAAAACAAGGACAACATTTCTTATATATATATATATATATATATATATATATATATATATATATATATATATATATATAGCACGGAATGTTAATCTTCTCGATCTTTCGGATAATCCTTCTTGTATTCCTGTTTAATTGTCGGATGTAGGCTTCGTAGGTCTTTTGTTCCATTTTTTTTACGAGTACTTTCGACTGACTCTCTCAATCGTCTCTAGACGGAGGGTTGGACTTGCTTATTCATGACTTCTGAGTTCGAGCTGTGCCGTAAATTTATAACGTTTTAAAAGAACGTATGGGTGATGAAATTCCGTATTTTGAACGTGATCACGTGTTAGGCGAGTGGCTAATTAAAATTTACAATATTTAAACATTTTAATTTACAATATTTAAAAAGGCTAAACGTAGAGATTTTTTTGTAAATTTCTAACCTAGGCACTTTAGAATATTTTAATTCGATTCCTAATTAATGTTGTTTATTGCGTCTGGTATTTATATACAAGATCTCTGCGATTTTTAGTCTTTTCACATTTGAGTCGTAGTGTATAAACAATTCACAACTAATAATAAAAAGGAACATCTCTCAGGCAAAAAATAAACAAACTAGTAGAACGAACCAATGTAATTTATCAGTTTGCATGCCTCTTGGGAGAATGTATCTCCTCCAATAATAATATTAAAACTAACTGTTACATTGGCCTCACAACTACTACACTTTCCTGAAGGCTCACCTTACATCTTTCGGGCTCAAGGTCAATCTGCCAGCATTTGAAGCAACACAACTGCCTCATTCGCAATTCAGACAACTTTTAGTTAATAACACAGACATTCTACACTGCGATTCAAACGTAAAAAGACTAAAAATCCTAGAGATCTTGGATAATAAAGACCAGACGCCACACAATAAACAACATTAATTAATTACAAACCGAGTCAAGATATTTAAAAGTGCCTATGGTAGAAATTCACAAAAACACTCTACGTTCAACATTGTAAATTTTAAATTTTAAATATTGTAAATTTTAATTAGCCATACGCCTAACACGGGATCACGTTCCAAATACGGAATCTCATCACACAGTCCATGTGTGTGTGTGTGTGTGTGTGTGTGTGTGTGTGTGTGTGTGTTTGTGTGTGTGTGTGGTAGGGAGAACAATATTTTGGGGTATATAAATATATATGTCGTGGCATTTCCATAATAAAATGGATTCCAAGACGAGAGGTCGAAAGTTTTCTCTCGATTAAAATCGGATTTCTCTGAGGGATCCAATCTTAGACGTATTTTTCAAAGGATGATTCCAACGCGTCTGGATTGATGGTGGTGAGAATAGATGAAAAATTATGATCCGAAAGGTTTTTGAGGACGACCTTGCAGCGAACTCACATTTCTGATGACAAGATGAAAACTGCTTTGGCTAAGACTTGTTTGTAATACATATGAAAGGTGGCCGCTTGTTTGGATGGGTCGCTAGCGTCAACGGTAGTGTCGGGTCACGTGATAGTGGATGGCCGTAATTCCTCATTTCAGGTTTTCTGACGGCAATTTTGTTTCGAAGGGAAAATTGGGAAGGTCGCATTTAGAAAGTGATTCTTAATCAAGTGGGACCCCGCTTTCCTTTGAAACTCAGGCATCATGGCGCTAACCACATTCCGAGTCTGTGTGAAAAGATTCTGGAACACGAGGATTTCACACGTCTATGCTAAAAACACATGCAACTCTCGCATCTCGTTTCAGCCTTTTGGTCGAGATCAAAGTGTAGTATCTGTTCCGATGGATACTGCACCCTATAGACTGGTATTGTCTTGGCCTTCGGGGCTTGATTTACGCCGGTCTATGGGATTGTCCTGTGCAGTTCTAGGAGGTCCACCCTCCCAGGCTTTGCCTCCCCTCTTTGGGGAGGAGTAAGTTAATTGCTTACTGCTTGAGGCGCCCCTACCGGGGAATGCCGACGGGGCTGCCCAGGCAATTTTTGATGGTCAGAGTGCTCACCTCTCGGGCGCTGGCTTTTCAACCCCCACTTTCCGACCCGAGCTTGGGTCACATCTTACTTGTGGGAGTGGGATAAAAACTGGCCTTGTGCCTAACTCCTGGAGAGGAGTAAATTACTCTATGCTAAAAACACGTCATGTCATTAATCTTTTGCTTTGCCGAATTCAGGGATGGGATAGAAATAAATAAATATTTTTGTATTTATTTAAACGTGAAAAAAATTCTATCTTTTAATAAAAATAAAAGGAGATATTTTGGGAAAATTAACAAACGGAAATCTCGTATTTATAAAATCCGATACGTGACACTACTACTATTAATATCTGCAAGTAATCTAATACTAGTTTCATGTAATCTACCATTGTTTTTCATTAATAATATGTGTCAAAACAAGACAGTGAACAGTGGATTTATATTTATAAACATTCTCCAATGATGACCTAATTTAGTTATTTACGAAATATATAAACTGAAAAAAAATAATTATGAAATAGCTAAAATAAAGAAAACATGATTACGGAAATTATAGTAGAATACGATATTATGAAAGTACAGCTATTTTTGAGGAGACAAATAGGAATATTAAATTGCTCTTTCATATAATTGCCAATTTTTAAAAACATAATTTCATAGCATTTTTGGTCTTCCATACCAACAAACAAACAAACGAACGATCAGTACTGATTTTGGTAGCGTGTTTGAATCGAACACTTCTGAAGATATATATATATATATATATATATATATATATATATATATATATATATATACAGGGCTTTACGGAGCCCTCCAAAAAGGAGCACACTCCAGGAACACGCTCCTTTTTGCTGGAACGAAGGAGAGTAGGGCTGATTTTATATTCAGCGGGAGTGGAGCGGGGCAACTACATTTGGGACTAAAGAGCGTGGTTTTATCGCTCCGCACTCTTCGCTCCAAAATTATTTGATTTTTTTTTAAACATTAGTTTTTTTATTCAGCAATAAAAGGTAAAAGAAAGTCTCAGAGTCTCAGAGTTATTGTTCTAAATTATATATCTGATAAATGTATATGAGAGAAAGAGGGAGGGGAAGGGAGAGAGAGAGGGAGAAAGTACGAGAGAGTTACGCTTGAAAACAGAACATTTTTACATCGACATGTTAAATTTTTGATGAGACAGTTTTCTTAAGGCAGGAGACAATTTGGCAACAAATGTCTTTAAATGCGCCAGTGAGTCTATAGATGTCTTTGAAGTTATTTTCTTATAGATTTGAACTTTAAAAACATTTATGACAAGGATGTTTTATGCCAATTTTTCTTTTAATTCGTGTTTTTAAATAAAGAATTTTAGGTTCAATTATACTATAGGGGCCGTTGGATTTTCTCACCCATTTCGCTCGGTATTCACCCAAATGTTCGATAAAATCGATTTTTGGGGTGAAATGGTTCATTTTGTCCTGACAAAAAATTCTAATTTATTTTTAGCATATATCAAATTGAACTTTTATGCCACATTTTTACCCGTCGTCTTTTCGGCGACATTTTGTTGTTCTTAAATTCACAACTAGTATGTTTTAACCTATTCATGTTTTGTTTTAAATTCGTTAAATTCCGTTAAAACTTGCTTTTGTAAATAGAATGTTCAAAGTTTTTTTTGTGTGTTATAAAATGTTAAAGCAATAAAAAGTATCTTTAGTCCAAGGAAAATATATATTTAGTCCAAGGAAAAAATATCTTTAGTCCAAGGAAAAAAACCCAACAAAACCAACATGGCCGCCAGCGATTAAAACCTGGAATTAAAGTTAGATTCTCAACACTTTTTAAAAAGTTTTTAGTAAATGAGAATTGTATTTCAGGACCAAAAATACAATTAAGACCAACAATCAGTTTTATCAAAAATTTGGGCGAATACCAAGCGAAATGAGCGAAAGAAAACAGCGGTCCCTATTCTACAATTAAACCGATGTTTAAACTTAATTAAATTAAAGAAAATATCTTAAATTTTAATTTAAAAAAGCAAATAATTAGACTTTCTGACTAATTTGTTGTCTTTTTAGAACCGAAAGTAGATTAGATATCTTTCTTTATCTTAAAATATCTATTATCGAATATTAAAATTGTAAACAGTTTGTTTTTGTTAGAGATTTCAAATATAGACGTTTTCACCTTTTTTATTCAAATTTTTAATTTTAATAAATGTTTTTGCTCGACTTAGGAAAACTTGCCCCAGTTAATTTTTCGGGGGAAGAAAATTTGACCCGATATTTTTTACACCTCCCAAGGTCTAGGCCAGATATTTTGTATGAAATCTTAAGACATTAAATGGATCTCTGAATTATTTATTGACACTTTATTGATATTTTTTGGGCAACTTATGAAAAGTATTTTTTTTATTCAATCTTTAAAAAATAAACTTCATTGGTTTTTTTTTGCCCCAAATTGTACTATTGAGAAAAAATGGATAAATCGATTTGCTTGAAAGTACTTGCGCGTTTCTCTGTTGTAAATAATAATATACATTATACAATATAATTACGTTCGTGTTTGTCCTGTGCAGTTCTAGGAGGTCCCCCTCCCAGGCTTTGTCCCCCTCTTTGGGGAGGAGTAAGTTTTTTGCATACTGCCTTAGGCGCCTCTACTGGGGAATGCCGACGGGGCTGCCGAGACATTTTTTTGTAGGCCAGAAGTGCTCACCTTCTCGGGCGCTGACTTTTCAAATCCCACTTTCCCGACCTTGTGTCACATCTTACCGCTGTGTGAGGAAGATAAATAAAAATTTAAATATTAAACAACAACGACGATTAATGTTGTCCTGGTTGTCTCTCCTCTTCCAGAGAAATGTTTTCTTTAAAAAGAAAATAATCACTAATAATGTTTAAAAGTAAAACTTTATTTACTTAAAACAAATCTAAATTCCTTTCCAAAATAAATAGAAAAAATATCAGGTCAAATTTTCCTTTCCTGAAAAAAATAGGTTGTTAATGTAATGAAAATTAAAATTGTTTTAAAATACTTCAAAGATTTTTTCTATTTCTATTTTATACCCCAGGAAACGAAAATTTACGTATAATCCTATACTTTGTCCGACATGTTCTCCTATAACTCTCAAAATATTAGCGAGATTTTGTCAAATATTACCTTACGGTCTTATACTTAAAGTGACATCCCAACCCATATTGACGAGATCCTTTGACGCCCACCCCTATCCTTTGACGACTCATTGGCAGAATAGAACGTTTATGAAAGAAGGCACATTTTCATTATGGAGCGCTGAAAAAGGGCCGCCTCTTTTTTTATAGGAGTTGGGGCAGGAGCGGCTCCTGTTTGAAAATGGGGAGCGTGAGAGGAGCCAGCTCCAATTTTGGGCGTTGGAGCAGGAGCGGGAGCAGTTACAAAAGTAGTGGAGCGTATATATATATATATATATATATATATATTTCACCCCAAACAAGGCAGACCACCACTGTAGACGTAAAGGGCTACTGAGAATTAGGGTGTAAGTTTTGGGGGTCATCCTAAGTTGGGAGCTGTGCAGCGAGATGTCTGTTTACATTAGTTTTAAATTTTTGCATATTGGTATGAACAGGGAGAAAAGAGGGAATTCTAGAGGCCTGCAGCACGAGGAAAGAAGCTATTGGAGTAGAAGGCTCTCTGGCACCTGGGGACCTCCACAGTGAATGGATGGGATTTAGATGATTGTCGGGTTGTTCTAGTGCATTTACGTCGAGGGGGCACTAGAGCAGCTAGTTCATCGGAGCACGAACCATTGAAGTATTTGTAAAACAAGCACAAGAATGCAACATTGCGGCGATGGGATAGGGGTTGGGGCTTGGTGAATAGTGAGGGACCTATTAAATTGGCGACTCTTTTTTAACCTTGTCTAAGAGGGAGAGACTAGTAGATGATGCCCCAGCCCAGATGTGGCAACAATACTCCATGCAAGGGCGGATGGTGACTTTATAGAGATACAGGATAGTGTCAGGAGGAGTTTACTAGCACGGTAGAGGTAGCCAACCTTATTTGCGGCAGCCTTGGCAATGTCTTCAATGTATTTGTTCCAATTCATGTTACCTGTGAAGGTTAGGCCGAGGAGTTTGAATGATGACCTCTCAGGTAGGGTGTTATTTGCCATGACAATCGGTGGTTGGAGAGGTTTCTTGTAGTTATTGAAGGAAAGGAGCTTTGTCTTTGCGGTATTAAAAGTTACCAACCATTTATGACCCCAATCCACTACAGCCTGGAGGTCATTTTCTAAGGATTTAGTCATTGCCTCGGATATCCACGCGTCCGTTTTGTCTACTTGACGAGAGTAGAGCGTGGTGTCGTCAGCAAATATACCTGTATCAGACTCGAATGTCATTAGGGAGGTCGTTTATGAAAATCACGAACAATAAAGGTCCAAGGATCGATCCCTGGGGTTACACCAACATTTATGTCAGATTGTTTGGATGAACGGCCATCAAGGACAACCTGGATTTTTCTTTTGGTTAGGAAAGAATCTAATTATATTAAATATTTGTCCAGTAATACCATATGAGTGAATTTTTAGGAGAAGCCCTTTATGCAATACATTGTCTATATCAAGCGCTACTGACCTAGCTTCACCTGCCTTGTTCAGTGTATGATATATGCGTTCAGAGATGACCGGTAGTATATCTGCAGTGGATCGTGCTTGTCTAAATCCATACTGGCGGTCAGAAAGAAGTTTAGCATTAACTAGGTGCCGGACTATCGCTAGATTGATTAAGGATTCAAAGATTTTAGCAAAGATCGAGAGTAGGCTGATTGTGCGGTAGTTCTGAGGATCAGTTCTCTCCCCAGAATTATTGAAGACTGGTACCACAGAGACAATTTTCCAGCTATCAGAGATAGATTCATATATATATATATATATATATATATATATATATATATATATATATATATATATATATATATATATATCTTCAAATTAGATTATATGGAATAATTGTAGCAGTCAATCATGCGGGTTCACGAGGTAAAAGAGTGAGAGTTGCGCCGTGTATCATTCATTGGGGATCGAACTCAGAGTATTCCGATTACATGATGGAATGTTGTTATTTCTGTGCGAGGACGATTGTTTTGCATGGACGAATTCTCGTTGAAATAAAAAGAGGCGAAACTTTTCTTCCCCGTGTGTGGCGATAACATTTAGTTAGCGTCATGTTACGGACATACAAGTCGAGGTTCCGATCAACAATCTGTCCGCCAGAAACTGGGCCACTTTGGTAGCCTTTTCTTCTGTCGGGCTGAGGTATTCGTCCTGCGTCATCCTAGGAGGCCCACCCTCCCAGGCCTTGCCACTGTCTTTGGGGTGGAGTACGTTTATTGCTTACTGCCTGAGGCGCCACGACCGGGGAATGTCGACGGGGCTGCACAGACAATTTTTTAAAAGGTCAGAGTGCTTCTTCTTTAAATGCACTGGCTTGACTCTCCCCACCTTCCGGCTTCGTGCCACATCTTCCTATGGTTGGAAGGAAGTAAATGCCGTGACGATAACATTCAGTTGGCTTCATGTCACAAACATACCTGTCACGGTTCTGATCTCGACAATCAGTCCGGCAGAAACTGTGGCATTTTAGTGACCTTTTATCGGTCGGATTTAGGTATTCGTGCTCGGAAGTCCTAGAATGTCAACCCTCTCAGGAAACTCTCTTTGGGGTGGAGTAAGTTTATTGCTTACTGCCTGAGGCACCCGACCGAGGAATGCCGACGGGCTGCCTAGGCCGGAGTGCCCCTTCTTTAGGGGTGCTGGCTTGACTTTTTTCACTTTCCAACCTTGTGCCACATCTTCCTGCGGTGGGAAGGAAGTGAATAACGTGACAATAACATTACGATACGTCGAGTGTTAAGCGAGAAAAAGAGAGAGAAATTGAATAGGCGTTTCAAAGTTAGTGAGAAAGGGATATATATATTTTGATAACGTAAAGACTATAAAATTAGTTTCAAAGTTAGTGAGAAAGGGATATATATAAATATTTTGATAACGTAAAGACTATGAAATTAGTTTCAAAGTTAGTGAGAAAGGGATATATATAAATATTTTGATGACGTAAAGACTATAAAATTAGTTTCAAAGTTAGTGAGAAAGGGATATATATAAATATTTTGATGACGTAAAGACTATAAAATTAGTTTCAAAGTTAGTGAGAAAGGGATATATATATATTTTGATAACGTAAAGACTATAAAATTAGTTTCAAAGTTAGTGAGAAAGGGATATATATATATATATATTTTGATAACGTAAACACTATAAAATTAGTTTCAAAGTTAGTGAGAAATGGATATATATATATTTTAATAACGTAAACACTATAAAATTAGTTTCAAAGTTAGTGAGAAAGGGATATATATATATTTTGATAACGTAAAGACTATAAAATTAGTTTCAAAGTTAGTGAGAAAGGGATATATATATATTTTAATAACGTAAACACTATAAAATTAGTTTCAAAGTTAGTGAGAAATGGATATATATATATTTTGATAACGTAAACACTATAAAATTAGTTTCAAAGTTAGTGAGAAAGGGATATATATATATATTTTGATAACGTAAACACTATAAAATTAGTTTCAAAGTTAGTGAGAAAGGGATATATATATATTTTATAACGTAAACACTATAAAATTAGTTTCAAAGTTAGTGAGAAAGGGATATATAAATATTTTGATAACGTAAAGACTATAAAATTAGTTTCAAAGTTAGTGAGAAAGGGATATATAAATATTTTGATAACGTAAAGACTATAAAATTAGTTTCAAAGTTAGTGAGAAAGGGATATATAAATATTTTGATAACGTAAAGACTATAAAATTAGTTTCAAAGTTAGTGAGAAAGGGATATATATAAATATTTTGATAACGTAAAGACTATAAAATTAGTTTCAAAGTTAGTGAGAAAGGGATATATATATATATTTTGATAACGTAAACACTATAAAATTAGTTTCAAAGTTAGTGAGAAAGGGATATATATATATTTTTTGATAACGTAAACACTATAAAATTAGTTTCAAAGTTAGTGAGAAAGGGATATACATATATATTTTAATAACGTAAACACTATAAAATTAGTTTCAAAGTTAGTGAGAAAGGGATATATATATTTTGATAACGTAAACACTATAAAATTAGTTTCAAAGTTAGTGAGAAAGGGATATATATATTTTGATAACGTAAAAACTATAAAATTAGTTTCAAAGTTAGTGAGAAAGTGATATATATAAATATTTTGATAACGTAAAGACTATAAAATTAGTTTCAAAGTTAGTGAGAAAGGGATATATATATATTTTGATAACGTAAAAACTATGAAATTAGTTTCAAAGTTAGTGAGAAAAGGGATATATATATATTTTGATAACGTAAAAACTATGAAATTAGTTTCAAAGTTAGTGAGAAAGCGATATATATATATTTTGATAACGTAAAGACTATAAAATTAGTTTCAAAGTTAGTGAGAAAGGGATATATATGTTTTGATAACGTAAAGACTATAAAATTAAAACCAACTGTCACTATTGTGGTTACAATCACCAAAGCAATCACGATATGTGAAAAATGCAAGGAAAAAGGACACTATGCAAAAATGTGCAAATCAAGAAAATGTGTGCATAAAGTGGATACATATTCCGACGATGAATCAGACGACAGCGCACACGAACTCAAAATGATCACTTCAAATAAATCCCGCGTGCACAAAATTGAAAAGTTTGAGACTCCGAAAGACATTTAGACAGTCGAAAGGATATCTTTGCACAGATGCATAATCCAAAATATTTTTCGAAACTTGATGCATCTAATGGATACTGGCAAATTCCAGTTGACGAGGAAAGCTCCCACCTACTAACATTGAACACACTTTTTGGAAGATATCGGTCAACTCGATTACCTTATGGAATTCACAGTGAAGTTTTCTCAAACGTAATATTCAAAATTGATACTGGAGCTGACGTGACAGTTTTGCCATTCTGAGTATATAAAAATATTAGACCAAAACCCCAACTACAAAAAATAGCAACTCGATTGTCAGCATACAACACCACAGCAATAAAAGTGCTGGGGAAATGCACAGCAAGTGTTAAACACAAGGGAGTAACGAAACAAGAAATATTCATTGTTGCCAAAACCAAATCAGACGCTGTTATAGATGCACAGACAGCTCAAGATCTAAACCTAATTCGCAGAATCTTAAAAATAAATTCGTCCAACGAAAACGACATAACGAAAAAACACAAAGACTGCTTCGGAGAAATCGGCACGTTGCCAATTACACATCATATCACAGTGAATCCAAATATAACTCCTGTAATTAATCCACCAAGATCGGTCTGTTTTTCTATAAAGGAAAAACTAAAAAAAGAATGAAAAAATATGACAGAATTGGGTATCATAAAACTCGTCAATGAATCGACAGACTGGGTGACTTCACTAGTCATCGTTGAAAAACCAAACGGAAAACTCCGCCTCTGTTTAGACCCTAAAAATCTAAACAAAGTCATAAAAAGGCAACACTTCAAGCTCCCTACAGCAGAGGATATCTTTGCACAGATGCATAATCCAAAATATTTTTCGAAACTCGATGCATCTAATGGATATTGGCAAATTCCAGTTGACGAGGAAAGCTCCCACCAGTAGGTGAGAGCTTTCCTCAACTTTTAACACACCTTTTGGAAGATATCGGTTCACTTGATTACCTTATGAAATTCACAGCGCCAGTGAAGTTTTCCCAAAAGAAATCACAAAAATAATAGAAGCATAGAAGGAGTAAGAAATTCACAGGATGACATTATAATCTGGTCCAGCATTTTAGAAGAACACACAAATAGACTACAACAAGTTTTTGAATGAATCCGAAAACACGGATTAAAATTAAATAAATCGAAATGTATCTTCACTGTATCACAAATAACGTACCTTGGACATCTATTCACCAGCGAAGGGATAAAACAAGATCCAACCAAAGTGGAAGCGATTATTCACATGCCACTATCTACAGGCAAAAAAGAACTACAAAGATTCCTAGGTATGACAAATTACATATGTAAATTCTTACCAAACAACTCCGAAGTTACAGCACCATTACGACAGCTTCTGCAGAATGATACGTTATGGTCATGTGACAAACCACAAATTGAAGCAATAAAAAAGATAAAAGAAATTATTACCAGAAAACCAGTACTACAATTCTATGATCCTAATCTACCAGTAAAAATAATTACAGATGCTAGTAAGCATGAACTAGGAGCCATACTCGAGCAGAAACACAACGAAAGATGGTTACCTGTTTCATTTGCATCTCGTGCAACAACGCAAGCGGAACAAAACTACTGTCCGATAGAGAGAGAAGCTCTCAGTATAGTTTTTGGATGCAAAAAAAAATTCATCAGTTTATATATATATGGAACTCATTTCACAATCGAAAACGACCATAAACCGTTGAAACAAATATTTTAAAAAATCAATCACTAAATGCCCCCTCCAGGATCCAAAAATTTTACTAGCATTACAAAGATACGATTTTGATCTGAATGACACACCTGGTAAACAAACAATTGTTTCAGATACTCTATCTCGTGCATACCGAGAACAAACGACTCCAGAAGTATCAGACGAGGATATGAAATCGCACATACATGCAGTAATAAAAAATTACCCAATAACCAACACTAAACTAAACGAGTATAAAGAAGCTAATGCAGATGACCCGTCGCTTCAAACACTCATCACATATACTAGAACAGAATGGCCCTCAAATCAAAGACATGATTAACACGTGCTCATACTGCATCGATTACAAAAATCAACAACCAGCCGAACCACTAATAAATCATAAAATATCTACCATACCATGGACCAAAGTAGGTACAGACATATTTCACCTATATGGAAATTCGTATGTCACAATCATTGACTACACAACACGATTTTTTGATTTACACGAAATAAAAGATTGCCAATCAAAACCTGTAAAAATTCGGCATTCCACAAACGGTTGTTAGTGACAACGGTCTAGAATTCAATTCGGCTGAATTTAAAGAATTTGCAAAAAAGATGCATTTTCATCACACGAAAAAAAGTTCACATTATCATCAAGCAAACGGTATGGTTGAGAGGAATATTCAGACAATAAAAAAGATGTTAAAAAAATCATTCAAAAATGGCGAAGAACATCAATTAGCACTTTTAGTATTACGCACGACCAAATTACAGAATGGTTCTCCATCTCCTGCAAATCAAATGATGAATAGAATATTGAGAACAAATCCCCCAAACATACAACACGACAAAATTTTTCTCAGGCCACACGAGCAGAAAACATCTAAAACTACAAAAGAACTCCCAGAATTAAAACCACACGATACCGTTAGAATTGAGTTCGATAACAATTGATTTAGAAGGGGTAAAATAATTCAGAAACTAGAATAACCGTGCTCATATTTAGTAGCAACAGAAGACGGTACGACAGTCAAACGGAACAGACAGCACTTCCTTAAAACAAAAGAAAACATTTGCATAAAAGAAGAAATAGATTACGAAACTATAATTCCATATTCAAAAAACACGCATGAAAAAACAAAAACAGCACTACAAAATTCAACACTCCAAAGTGACAAAACCACAAAAAGGTGGACGACGAGTAATCCTCCCCTACAGGTACAGAGAAATATAATAGAATAAATAAAGGAAGATGTTGACATCTGTAACATCATCATCAACATGTGGAGCATGCACGGGACAATTAGCGTCACCCAGTTATTTTGTAAGGAGATGATGATGAGTGGATGAAAGGGGTTATCCTTTTATCTTCTCGTAAAGAAACGGAACAACGAAAAGTATTTCTGTAACTATAACAAAAAGGGGTTTTATTAACTCAAGGTTACCTATACCGTTTGGTATAGGTAGAAGAGAGTGGGACAGTGTCCGTCTGAGGAAGAGGAAGAATATAAGAGTTCTTAGGGCCGCCCGTGGATTTCTTCAGGTGAAGATGGTAGTAGTCGTCAAGTGGCGACGGCGGCGGGAGAGAGAGCGTTTCCTCGTTCCTCGCTGGTGCTCTCTGCGATGTGTCCAAGCTGGTGCCAGGAGGTCGTCTGATCTTTTTCCTCGAACCCTAAGTAGTCCCTTAGGGAACTAACGATATTACTGCACCCTGTGATTTGATTGGACAAGCCAGCTCACAGGGACAGTGATTACGCATTCAAAAGTAGTCCCTACAGGTGACTGCTACAATTTCCCCTTTTACGAGACGGTTGGAACTCTCCTGTTTGTGTAAACTTCAGTCTAATAAAAATCTCTTGTCTTATAGCACGTCTTTACATCCTTCTCTCTCGTTCTCGATCTTTCAATACTATTCCTTTCCGTTCATGCTTGGTACATATATATATATATATATATATATATATATATATATTTGAATAGATTTTTGTGGTACAACATTTTATTATACATTTAAATAAAATAAGTGGAGCCATCTTGAATAAAGAGCCATATCACAAGTAAAAAGTAAGAAGAGGGAAAAAAAATTTGTTCAAGTATAATTATCGAATAAAACAATTAAGAAGTTTCGTTACGAATAAAAGTGGAAAAAAAAACCAACCCAAGGTACCTTTCGTCCGACACATTTTCAAGGGGGAACGTCGGTGGAATATCGTTTTAAAGTAATAAAAAAAGAAAAGATGGTTTTTACAAGGGGAAAGAGAGAAAAATTTTTTTTTTATAAAGAACCATGGAGAGCAAAAAAAAAAAAAACAATAAAAAAAAAGAAAGGCACAAATCACAGGAAAGGAATGAACTATCGCCAAAACCTTAAAAACAATCACGCAAAATGGATAAAATGATAATCGACATACTGCAGGCAACCTTTTTTTTTAATTTTTCAATTTTTTATTAGAGGTCTCTAAATAGATCTAATTTGTGAGACAACTCCTTTTGCCTGCAGAGTAAGGGTTTTCGTCTGGTAACGCTCACGGCCTCCAGAACCTTCAGATGGTGTTTAGAACGGGCCTTGTGCACGATACGAAACCAATCATCGGTATAGTTCTCGCCACATTTTTTGTTATCGTATAGGTGCTGTCCAATAGATGACTCATGGACCTGTGAGCGTTCAAATGTACTTTGTAGACGTCCGGATCTTCGTTGCAAAGATCCGGCTACGTCCGTCGATGCATTTCTCCTCAGGGCGCGTGAATTACGAAAACAAGCCGGGATGTGTTGGGCCACTCTCACTCCCAATCGTTGTACTGTACGACCGACATAGTCAGCTTCACACTGACATTTAAAATGGTATACTATGTGACTTTTTTGAAGTGTCGGTAGTATGTCCTTCTTGGAAGCTGGGAAAGCAGTCCTTGTGTGGAACACCACTCGAGGCTGTACTGCGAAATAGCACCGTGAAACAGCTGAAGTGATTTTATCCGAAAATCCCTTACTGGTGGAACCAATGTAAGGCAATTTCAGATAAACCGGACATGTGGGTGGACCAATGAAACTGTCGTCTTTAAATTTCGCAAGCTTTGTACGTATGCACCTAGAAATTAGTCCCTCCGGGAATCCATTATTAGCAAGAATTTCTGTCAACTTTTTCAGTTCAACCGCAAGTTTACCAGAAGTGCAGATCATCAGTGCACGGTGAATAAGATTATTTACTAAACTGATCTTCCTGCTCATGGGGACAAAAGAATCCCAACTAATATACAGGCCCGTAAACGTCGGTTTCCTGTATATAGTTGTGGTAAATTTGTCCCCCGTCCTTTCCACTGATACGTCCAAAAATGGCAAGGAATTAATCTGCTCTTCCTCCATAGTGAAACGCAGTGTTGGGTGTAGCGTATTTAATTTCAGGAAAAATTGATTGGCCTCGTTACGGGACCCAAAAATGTCAAAAGTATCGTCCACGTAACGCCAATAGCGAAAAGGCCTGGAAACCTGAGAAAATAGTAATGATTCCTGAAAACCTAGGAAAATATTCTCTAGGGTAGCACCCAAAGGACTACCCATGGCCACCCCATCAATTTGTTGATACATAATATCATTGAAACTGAAACTGACCGACTTAGTGGCCAGTCCCATAAGTTCTAGAAAGATGTTTTCAGGGAAGGTGGGAGGGGTTAATGTGCTATGATACAACATGTCAGCACATATTTGTATGGTTTCATCGAGGGGTACATTGGTGAATAGGCCGGTAACATCAAAAGAGCAGAGAAAGTTTGTACGCAAATCACAATCGAAGTCACGCATTAAAGCAGCGAAACGGAAAGAATCCGCAATACAATTTACTGAAAACTTCTGCATGACAGGATCAAGGATATCAGCAAGCCACTTCGCTAGCTCATGCTGAGGAGAACCAATCATTGATAGATGATTATATATATATATATATATATATATATATATATATATATATATATATATATATATATATATATATAACAACAGCTTCTGTCCAAGTACTGCAGGCTTGTGGAACTCTCTTCCTGCTGACTGTTTTCCGTCTACCTATAGCCTTGGTCTTTTCATGACTACGGCCAATAGGCATCTCTTGTCTTTGCGATAATTATCTCGTTCCTGTTAGCTCTAACATCTAGTGGCTTCACGCCTAGTCTGGAGCGATTTTCGATAAAAAATGAAATGATTTTGGCGAAAAGTAGGTAGTACTTTGATAAACAAAACATTTCAGTGATTCTTGAATTTAATAATTATTAAAATAATTTTCAAAATGAAGTCAAAATTTTATTTTTACTTTTTCGAAAGTAATGAATAAAAAAACGAGAATACGATCGAAATATTTTTTTTATTATTTAAATAAGTAAAATTATTTTGCCTATTTTAGATTTCAATTTTAAGCTATGCTATTTGAAATAAAACAACATCTTCGTAAATGCGTTTTTTTGCTTTGTTTTTCCGAGATCGTTTGGAGTCCGCTGCTTGAATGGAAAACTTGATGACAATGTTTCAGCTAAGAAATGGAACTGATATTATCGTTAGAATGCATGAAAATGAACAGAAAACTAGTGTTGTTGACTGTTTTTGATTCTTATCAAAATGTGCGTGTCCACAAATACAAGAAAACTACTTAATATTGAAATCTAATGCGTTGGTGCAGAAAATGGCCGATAAACTTGATTTGATAGCAAACTATTTCCAAAAATGTGATTAAAAAAAACTCACTTTTATTTGTTGGTTTCAAATAAAAAAAATATTTACATCATGTTTTGCTTATTATTACGGAAGTGAGTGATGAGACATCGTTTACAGATATAGGATTATTCGTCTGTTTTACGGCAAATCAACCCCTTTTCAAGTATGTAATATCGAAGTACAACTGTAAACGATTCTTTGAACACATGATGCTATTTTACCCATAGCTATAGGGAGGGGTTCGGGTTCATACCTTTCCCAACAGTATTACTGCGTGAATAGATCAATCCGACAGGATTTAAACTCGACATTGCCGATTCCATAAGTCATCCATTAGAACTATCATTTACATTAAAAATATAATTGATTAGAATATGGTGTTCTTGAAAAGAAAAACTTATTTTTTAATACACCATGGTTAATCATTCTCCTTTGAAAATGGAATTTCTTAAAAATTACCACTATTAATAATTAATGCCAATTTGACAAAGGTTTAATTAAAACACTTTCTCAAATTGACATTAGTTATTGATGAATGTAAAACAAGAAATTATCTCAAATTTAAGAACGTGTTAGTTTTTTTAAATCTATATATTCACATTGTATATTTTGTGAAATACTAAGACTTTATATGTATATATATAGATAGATAAAATAGTTATCTACAGACACATCCTTCGCCGGTACTGCGGCTCATCAGCGTGGCTGACTATGACCGGGTTCGAACCTGTAATCATTGGGACTGTGGCTGAATGCGTTAACCGTTACGCTTCTGAAATGACAGGACAATTTATCGTGGATGAAGTTATTTTTTTTTGTTAATTATAATTCACTAATGGTATATTTTGCTCACTTTGAGCGTACGGGGTTGCCTCTAATTTACACACACACACACACACACACACACACACACACACATATATATATATATAAATATATATATATATATATGAAAGCGGTTTGAAGCCTAACAATGCATTTTTCTTAAAATAAATATTAATTTATTTAAAAGTAGTCCCAAATTTTCAACGTAATACGTCCTCATCGAGGATGCAAGACATTTTTTTTTCCTAGCGACATGTTTATCGCTAGTAGAAGGTAGAATCCGTAAGATGTTGATTCGGTAATAATTCAAATGTCGAAGTCTTGTAGGTAAATATGCGCGGACACGCGTAAAAGATAAGAAGATATGGTGGTCTCCTACGGGTGCATTGTTAGGCTTCACACCGCTTTCTTACATTTAGATATCCAATGCTTTTTTAAATAAATAAATAAAATAAATAGTACGAAATGGATGTGAGTTGTTGCTTTCATAAAACTATTTTTCCTTTCGAATATGAAGAATGTTTTATAATTCTGTAACTGGGTATGAATATCTCGTCTTTCTGCGCACCGATTGTCAATTCAGGTAAGTTTTCACCTTTAGTCATCATATCAGCAATTACGTCAGCCGCAGACAAATTTGAAGTATACACTTTCACCAATCTCGCCGGTGAGAGAAGCTCGCCTTTTTGCTTTGGTCATCATGGTGCCCTGGTGGAGTAGCAACAAAGTGGATGTAGTACTGTCCAATTACACATCGACAAATGATCAAATTATCACATCGACAAATTCCACAAACGTGTCAACTGCAAACACCGACAAACAGCAGAGGTATTTTTTTCTCCATTTTTGTCTTAATAGCGAGACCAGATTTAGTTTAACTTTTAAAGTTTGAAAAAAGTTCGGTTTAGCCTTTTAACTTTGGGTATTTTTTCTCCATTTTTGTCTTAATAGCGAGACCAGATTTAGTTTAACTTTTAAAGTTTGAAAAAAGTTCGGTTTAGCCTTTTAACTTTGGGTATTTTTTCTCCATTTTTGTCTTAATAGCGAGACCAGATTTAGTTTAACTTTTAAAGTTTGAAAAAAGTTCGGTTTAGCCTTTTAACTTTGGGTTATAATTATTTTTGTTTTGCATAAAGTTTAATAATATGTAATCATTTCGAATTATGCGGGATGTTTCCTTAAAACATTGTTTTTTTTATTGAGATTTGTTTGTTGAGATCATTCTGATTATATATTTTCAGCTTAAGCAAAATACATAAATGTTTTAAAATCATAAGTTTTACCTCGTCCAACATTTCATTTGAAAGTGTTGGGGTATGCATTTCCTGTCATCTATACTATATATCTGGTGTCTCTGTCTGTCTCTCCGGATACAATTGAAAACAAAGCTCTATATAAAGATCCAATACAATTTTTATAGCATAAAATTTTGTCAAGAATGTAATGGCGTTATCAATTTTGCATAAGGATTTAAAAAATAACACCGTGGGGTCTGCGTCCGTGCTGAGTAACCATACACAACAAAGATGACGTTTTACTTGGAAATTGAAAAAAAGGGGATAAAACTGATAATATGAGATTCAGAACACGGACCAAGAGTATATATGGTTCTTATTAATTCCTGGGCAACCTCGGGATGGAGGATTTCCTCTTCTTTTTAACACTTTTGCAGGCGTTATCAAAATGATATCTCAATATCAAAATGATATCAATCCATGTCAAAATGACATTAATCCATATCAAAATGACATCCAACCATATCCAAATGACATCTATTGATATCAAAATGATATCAATCAATATCAAAATGACATCCATCAATATCTAAATGATATCTATTCATATGAAAATGACATCCATCCATGTCAAATATTTTATGTACATGTTTTAAATTATTTTTAAAGCAAAAAACAAGATAAATTCGAGAAGTAATAAAACTAACCCTAACCAAATAGTCTATACACTATTTTTTATTGTACGGTGAAACACTAAGTAGTTTCCCCACTTTAATGTATTGTGATAGTAAACATTTGGCAAACTTGTAGATTAGATGAAGGTTAAGTTTGTTTGAAGAGGCGATATGACATGCTGAGTGTATTGGAGTTAAAATCGAGTGGCCCACCACTGCCCGCCACCAATCATAATCCAGGATTTGTCTTACGTGACTCAAATTAGTTAATTTGAAATAAAAAAATCTTCTGCCGTGAATATTAAAAAAAAAACATGAAATTTATTTGTACATCTACTCTGAATATTTGCCGACTTTACAATAATTTTTTCTCGGTTTATTTTTATTTTTTATTTTTTATTTTTCAAAAAAGAAAAGAATTAACGTTAAAGTGTAGTATCTGTTCTGATAGTATAGTTTATCTTTTCTGTCTTCGGTCAGTGAATGCGAGACTGTGGCAATTTTTATTTTTGTCACAATCCGGAGTGATTTTTCCCATGTTAAAAACCGACCTTATGTATAATTCTGCCCTCGATTCCAATATTTGCCGATCTTACACTATTTTTTCTTTTCGTTTTATTTTTATTTCTTACTTTATAGGTATAAAAGCTAACTTGTTCTTTTCACTTATATTTTGATTTCTTAAATCATTCCAGTATATATCATTATGTTATTTAAACATGTTTTCTCAGTCTAGCAGGATTTCTACTTTACTTTCCAAGGACAGAAAAGATAAAGTATAATATACTGCACTTTAACGTTAATTCTGTTTTGAAAAGTAAAAACAAAATACTGTAAAATATGCAAATATTTAAATCGAGGGCAGAGTTAAAGACGGGCAGTAGCCGGCATGGAAAGCACTGCCGGTTAAAATCAATTTAGAATTACGTATAACATCTGAAGAAAAATACGTTTTAAATGCTAGTGTTATCGGCTTATTTCCTAGATAACGACATACTTCATTGGATCAGGTTCGATGGATATAAGAAAAGTCTGTTTGTTACATATATAAAAATAATTTAAATACAAAGATGTATAAATAAAAGTATTGGTTTAAAAACATAATTCTTGTGTTTTCGCAATACAAGTTTATTCAAGAAAACACTGAAAACATTTTGAAGTCTTAAATAAAGTTTCGTATTTTTTTTCACATTTAAATATCCTAGAAATCTGAGTATTGACTTTTGCTAAACAAATAATTTTATAAATATTTTAATTTTAAAAATAAAATATTTGTATAACTCACTAAAAGACTTTTAACTCCAAATTTAATATATGACGACAGTGGTAATTTCCTAGTTTAGTCACCCAATCATTGTCGCCGTAAAAAATAAGAGATAACTAAAAATGAAGAAACAAATATTGCAAACAATTCAACTGTGACCTAGTTGAGTTAATAAAAGCATGTAATCTCTGTTCTGATACTACACGTCATCTGTTCTGTCCTCGGTCATGGAAGGAGAAATCCTTCTAGACTAAGGCAATTTGTAAAGAAAAAGTTTGTAAGAAAAGTTATAAAAGAATTTTGAAAAATACTCAAAGAACACATGAATAGTGAAAAAATTGTCGTGCTCACTACGAATAATGGTCCGTGTATTTTACATCCAATCCGATATTCCTTTCGTGTATTTGACATTCAATTCGATATTCATTTAGCACACGAATAGCCAGAACATGTTCCGGCGTTGCACGGGGAAAATATAAAATATTGATTTAATTTTTTTTAAATAATAATACATATCAAAGTATCAGTTCTGATGAAAAGAAAAGAAATGTTTCTAAATAAGTAAATGAAAGTGAATTCTTTAAATTCGGAAAGGGGGCTCGGCTCCTAACAATATAGGTATAAATAGTGTCCCCATCTCGCCGATAGTACTATAAAATAAATAGTTTTAATTAAGTATTTATTGTTTAGTAAAATAAGTAACTGTAATAAAAAAAATAGTCGAAAAAGCTTACCGAAGTAGACGTCTAAAGTCTTAGCGGATATTTGTTGTTTTTCAGGACTGCGAATGTAAAGCGTTCGTAAGTGTAATCTGCTATTCTCGAATGAAATCCGAGTTCTAAATAAATAATCTGTATTAGTTTAATTTCTATGGAGAGCCCCGATACTGCTATTATTTATGTAAATAGTATGATGTATAAAATGCGAAGTGAACTTTAAAAAAAGAAGTCGATATGTAAATATAAAGCGAGTATGTTAGTATTCTGAAATAAACGATGTTAGTATCATTATTATACCATGAACAATTAGTACCCGGTGATTCTGGTGGCGGGAGGAGTAGGTAATTAGATGTGAGTAAAAATGTCAGCCACCTTCTCTTTTGAAGTCGTATTTGGGAGAAGCAGGCAATCCGGATTAAATGTAAGAATTTTAAAATAAAGACGAAATGAAAGCATAATTTCTGGAAACACACACGAGAGCTTAGGCTAATTGGGTTGCTGAACAGATTAACATATGAAGGTTTTGTTATTAAGCTATTATGTCTGAATGCGGGGGCAAATTGACTTTACTTTATTATATAAATTAATACTGTTGTTATTATAATTGATATTTGTGCTAGTCTGTAAACTAAAGTACGTCCTACTACTAAAATATATTCCCTAATATTCTCTATTTTTATTTTTATTCGAAATAATAAGATTATTTAATATTATCTTTTGTTACTAACTATTTTCGTGTCTGTCTGTAACCAAAACTAGGTCGCATTTCTCAGGTATATTACGTTATATTCGGAAATTCAAAGGAAACATGCCACAGTCAATAATGATGTATATAATGTAGTGTAGAGCCTTCATTTCACCTTGATACCATGCCATTTTTTGTCTCAAAATTGTTTAAATAATATTGAATAATTAAATTTAACAAAATCTGCAAAAAAATCTCCACGAAGCAGTTCAACGTCAAAAATAGCGAACGTTTTGTGTGCCGTCTAATAAAGTTTCAAAGAGAATGAAAGCCGTAATGTGATCATGTATCAAGTAAAATGTAAAACGGTCTGAATCATGTAAATGATAGCAATTACATCAATACCTCAGAAATCGATATTTTGTCGACGTCTGCCATTCAAGCAGATCCAAATTGAAATATTTCGTTGGTCTTGAATGATATTCAATAGATTAATGTTCTCAAGATTATGACGCGCGTTTTGTAGCATTGGATCATTGTCGCAATAGTTTTCTGCGGATCTATTGTCTCACGTGTATCGGCACATGTTCGTCTTTAACCACTGTCCGTTTTTCACAACTTTTTACTGACCATTTTTCTTTTCTTTTTTCGGTGTACACTTATCTATCAGGCTGCTAGAGAATTCCGGCGTTTTTGGAATTTTTTTTCAAATATTTTACATTTTAGGAGGGGGGATCAGTTTCCAATGTTAATTCAACGTAGACTGATCCCTCTTTTTGACCATCTCATTTTTGTTAAAAATCTTTTTCGGTGTACGATTACCTATCATGTCAATAGAGAATTCCGGGTGTTTTGGAAAGAAATTTCAAAAAATTGATATTTTAAGACGGGGGATCAGTTTTCAATGTAAATTCAACGTAGACTGGTCCCCCTCTTTTTGACCATCTCAAATTTTTAAAATTATTCTTCTGCTTACAATTACCTATCATGTCGCGAGAGAATTCCGGGGTTTTTGGAAAGAAATTTTAAAAAATTGAGATTTTAAGACGGGGGATCAGTCTTGTTCGTCTTTGTCCATAGTCCGTTTTTCACAACTTTTTACGTCTTAAAATCTCAATTTTAAAAAATTTCTTTCCGAAAACCCCGGAATTCTCTCGCGACATGATAGGTAATTGTAAACAGAAGAATTAAAAAAATTTGAGATGGCCAAAAAGAGGGGGGGGGGGGCCAGTCTACGTTGAATTTACATTGAAAACTGATCCCCCGTCTTAAAATATCAATTTTTTAAAATTTCTTTCCAAAACCCCCGAAATTCTCTACTGACATGATAGGTAATTGTACACCGAAAAAGATTAAAAAAAAAAATGGAGATGGTCAAAAAGAGAGGATCAGTCTACGTTGAATTAACATTGGAAACTGATCCCCCCTCCTAAAATGTAAAATATTTGAATTTTTTTTCAAAAAAACGCCGGAATTCTCTAGCAGACTGATAGATAAGTGTACACCGAAAAAAGAAAAAAAGTGGTCAGTAAAAAGTTGTGAAAAACGAACAGTGGTTAAAGACGAACATGTGCCCGTGTATCTTTAAAACCATGCACGGATTTCCCCTGATTGAGAATTGCTGTTATTATTGGATAAATAATCATAAAGTGTTCTTTTATTCCTGTGATAAACATAAACTTTTCTCACACATTTCTTTTCATCCACGTGATTTACAGTTTGATTAAATGGTTAAAAGATGAAAACTGACCGCCAAAGTTTAAATTTTCTTGGTATAAAAATTGCTATAATTTTTTTTTATTAAATGCTAATAGTGAGCAATTAAAGAGAAAATGTGCAAAACGTAGACTACAAATCGGAAAATTTTTGTTGCCAATTTCATCTAATCTAATAGATACAGTCAACTGGATTTTCGACTTTAAACTTAAATAGCTTCCGTCCTAAAATATCAATATTTCATTCAGAATAGCCATTTCCTTTTCGTTGGCGTTGTTAAGAAAAGAAATTGTAATTCGATTTCATTTCTTTGCAAATACAAGTATTCATGTTTTGGATATTTTTCGCCGGGAAGCCACCTTTCTTTTCTAAAAATGGAAACAATTTTTCTATCAGCAACAAATTTCGCTATTATTACAGAATACTAATACTAATACATCGTTTCGTTTATTAATAAGTTAGTACTGTTAATAAAAAGTTAGGTATATTTATATGCTTATGTATTTTTATGTACAGGATTCACTCCTAAACTAATTAATAGATCATTATGAATTTTGGAATACAGCTGCTATGCGTAAGGGGTCAAAATGTGGGCTATATTTGGTTTAATTCAGTTTTGAGCTTTTTAAGGGTTTTTTCGTGAAAAATCAGATACTTCGGATTTTTGTGAAATTCAAAAAAATAGGTATTAAACATCCCTTTCAATTCTCGTCCAAGTCCCGTGTATTTGCTTCGTTTTTCCGTCTCTTTGATCTTCACTCTATTGGCTGCTGGAATGGCGAAGTCTACGATTTTGCAGGATTTTTCCTTCTTGTTGATTATTATAACATCCGGTCTCCTTGCTTGTATGAGTTTATCTGTTTGTACATCCATATCCCAGAAGATTTTGTGTTTTTTGTTTTCCAGTACTGTCTCTGGTTTATGTTTGTATCATTTGTCTGCGTGTTCGAAATTCAATCGTTTGCACAGTTCTCAGTGTACTGCTTTCCCCACGCAGTCGTGTCTGTTCTTGTATTGTTTTGGGGCTAATTTGCTGATAAATACGACCAGAATCTTCAGCCAGGACATTCAAATTTATTATTATATGATTTGCCGTTTCGTCTCTTTGGCCACACAGTCTGCATTTACTGTTTTCCTGGGTTTTATCTATTTTAGCTTTAACATAGTTTGTCCTAATCGCATTGTTCTGTGCAGCCGTCAGTAAAGATTCCGTTTCCCTGTTCAAGTGTCCTTTTCTTGGCCATGCACAGTTATTTTCGTTGGATTCTTCTCTTGTCAGTTATATGAAGCGTTCATGTAGTTTTTTTCTTCCCACTTTTCTTTTCTTGTCTTTTTGTTTTTGGTTTCGGTGCTCCCCGTGTTGTTCGTTGTGATGGTGTCTCTTGCTACGGTGATTAGCCTTTCCATGTTCTGGGTTATGTATTTCTCCAGTTTTTTTTTTGTGTCTTCTACACAGTCTTCTATACTTACCAGTCCTCCTTTTCCCTTCGTTTCTTTTCATTTAAAGTCTGTCCGTATCGTCTTTCTGGTGTAGTTCGTTGTGCATGGTTATTAATTTTCTAGTCTTCTGATCAAGGTGCCCGAGTTCTTTAGTCCAGCCTATGAATGGTCCAGAGTATCTTATTAGTGATACTGCCCATGTGTTTATTCCTTTTACTACATTTCTGCTATATAATTTCGTTTCTAAGAGTTTTCTTGTTCCTTGCAAATATTCTTTTCCAATCTTCTCTTTCATTTTTGTAGATTTGATGGTTTCTGCTTCCAGAACTCCCAAATATTTATAGTTCTCCCGTTTGCATCTTGGTTGGGCAGTTCCATGCCCTCTGTCGTCCCCAGTTTTCCTCTTTTCATCTCTAGCAGTGCACACTTTTCTATTCTGAATTCCATTTGAATCTCCTGGCTGAAGATTCTGGTCATATTTATAATCTTTTCCAGATCTTTTTTGCTTTTTGCAAATAGTTTAAGGTCGTCCATGTACATTAGGTGGTTTATTCTTTGTTCTTTAAACATTTATCCGGCATCACATTTTCTGAGAATATAGTTGAGTGACATCGTGGCTATTATAAACAGTAGTGGTGATAGAGAGTCTCTTTGGAAGATGCCTCTGTATTTTTATCTCAGTCAGGTGTTGCCCTCCAGCTGTCAATTCTAGTCTCCATGTTTCCATTGCTTTCTTAATAAGATTAATAATCCTGTCTGGTATCTTTTATATTTTTAAGCATTCAATTATCCATGCTCGCGGGATTCTGTCGCATCATCATCATCATCATCATCATCATCATCATCATCATCATCATCATCATCATCATCATCATCATCATCATCATCATCGATAACATTGGTTCTTTCTACTATTTGAGTTGTTTGTTACTACGAGATTTTGGGTCTTAAATTTCTTGTCGTGAATTTCTTGTAGTCTCTCCATATTTTTTAATTTGAGAATCACGATGAACTTAGACGATTAATGAACATACTAAAATCGTCCAGAAGTTTATGATCTATTTTTACATAACACAGTTTTTCTTTTTCTTTTTGAACTTTTGTGAAATTTCCTAGTACTATCCCAGAATTCCAAAGATATCAAATTTATTTAAGATATTTATTTTGGTGTATTTTTCTACCCCGAAACATATAGTTACTTTTTGTTTCTACGTTGTCGTTTTTAATTTGTATGATATGGGGAGTCTAAAACGAAATGTTAACGTTACGTTAGAAGGCATCGATCCTATTTTTAACGTTATGACGTAACGTTAGAAGGCATCCTACTTTTAACGTTAGAAGGCATCCTACTTTTAACGTTATGACGTAACGTTAGAAGGCATCCTACTTTTAACGTTAGAAGGCATCCTACTTTTAACGTTATGAGGTAACGTTAGAAAGCATCCTACTTTTAACGTTATGAGGTAACGTTAGAAAGCATCCTACTTTTAACGTTAGAAGGCATCCATCCTATTTTTAACGTTATGACGTAACGTTAGAAGGCATCCTACTTTTAACGTTAGAAGGCATCCTACTTTTAACGTTATGACGTAACGTTAGAAGGCATCCTACTTTTAACGTTAGAAGGCATCCTATTTTTAACGTTAGAAGGCATCCATCCTATTTTTAACGTTATGACGTAACGTTAGAAGGCATCCTACTTTTAACGTTAGAAGGCATCCTACTTTTAACGTTATGACGTAACGTTAGAAGGCATCCTACTTTTAACGTTAGAAGGCATCCTACTTTTAACGTTATGACGTAACGTTAGAAGGCATCCTACTTTTAACGTTAGAAGGCATCCTACTTTTAACGTTATGACGTAACGTTAGAAGGCATCCTACTTTTAACGTTAGAAGGCATCCTACTTTTAACGTTATCACGTAACGTTAGAAGGCATCCTACTTTTAACGTTAGAAGGCATCCTACTTTTAACGTTATGAGGTAACGTTAGAAGGCATCCTACTTTTAACGTTAGAAGGCATCCATCCTACTTTTAACGTCATGACGTAACGTTAGAAGGCATCCTACTTTTAACGTTAGAAGGCATCCTACTTTTAACGTTGGAAGGCATCCTACTTTTAACGTTATGACGTAACGTTAGAAGGCATCCTACTTTTAACGTTAGAAGGCATCTTACTTTTAACGTTATGAGGTAACGTTAGAAGGCATCCTACTTTTAACGTTAGAAGGCATCCATCCTACTTTTAACGTCATGACGTAACGTTAGAAGGCATCCATCCTACTTTTAACGTTAGAAGGCATCCTACTTTTAACGTTATGACGTAACGTTAGAAGGCATCCTACTTTTAACGTTAGAATGCATCCTACTTTTAACGTTATGACGTAACGTTAGAAGGCATCCTACTTTTAACGTTAGAAGGCATCCTACTTTTAACGTTAGAAGGCATCCATCCTACTTTTAACGTTATGACGTAACGTTAGAAGGCATCCTATATTTAACGTTATGACGTAACGTTAGAAGGCATCCTATATTTAACGTTATGACGTAACGTTAGAAGGCATCCTACTTTTAACGTTATGACGTAACGTTAGAAGGCATCCTACTTTTAACGTTAGAAAGCATCCTACTTTTAACGTTATGACGTAACGTTAGAAGGCATTCTACTTTTAACGTTAGAAGGCATCCTACTTTTAACGTTATGAGGTAACGTTGCCGGGGCGTCGTGGGGATCGACAAAAACTCATTGCAGCAATGTTTTTACACCGTCTGTGTCACGTCGTAGCAAGGCCATCTTGCTAGCTGGAGGACAACTGCACTTGGGTAAGCAGAGGACGAGTGCACTTGAATGATAAGTAACCGCCTTTGTTACTTTTTAAGGTGTCCAGACAAGATTACAAATAAGATAACAAAATCCTCCGTCGGTATATCTCACGACGAACAAAACTGACAGAAAACCGATTAAACTATTCAAACGCTTTAAAATGAAACGTTCAACGAACATAACTTAAAATCTGCTTCTCAGATCGCATTCTTTCCATATTGAATTGCCATTTGATTTGACCCCCGAACGGCTGCAACACATTCAGATTAGTGTTCTAGAACAAACACATGTAACATTGTTCAGTGAAAAGAACGTAACAAGATGGAAAGTTAAGTGTGTATTTGTGCATCTGCTGAGCCCCCCCCCCCAAAAAAAAATGAGTATCTGTCACGTGATAATTGCCTCTTTTGCAAACATTCAAGTAGGACCTTTTCCATTTCATTAGTTTCGTTTTGGTTTTTACAATTTGAAGGCAATACGTCATGCAGTTGATCTTTTTGTTTCCTTTCTTATGTAAACAACAAAATGGCTGATATAATTCAGCTGCACCGCATGACCTGTTTGTTTTTCACTCTTTCTTTGGAGTTCATGTAAATGTTTTAATTATCTCATACCGAACAGAATTCCTTTAACAGTGTCTACGTAAGTTTACATATTGGTATAAAAAGTAAAACGCACTAGTGGTATATTGAGAGAAGCAAGGGAATGAGACGAAAACAATGCCAGGACATAATGGATTCTTAACATTTTCAAAGGTATAAAACCCACTGACCACTTGTAGAACTAACAAGTTTAATTGATTTCTTTTTTATTAACCAATCAGGAAATATAACATTGCACCATAATTCTATATCACATTTATTCGTAAGGTGTGCACAGTACAAAATATGTATACCCATTCCATCTTAATGCTCCTTTTTTTCTTATTTTCGGTGGAAAATCTGGGAAATACATGGCTTTGTTTTAGCAAGGGTGACATCCTTATATGATTTGCCCAATCAAGCCTGTCCCTTTTAATCTCAACCAATTTTGAAAACCAATGTCCTTAGTGATCTAGCATAACAAACGACGTGACAACTTTAGCAATGTAAGGCTGCCCTTCCATCTGGCGGCACCAACATGTTGAGAGTCTTGTGCCAAAATCTGCTGAACTTCAAATAGGTAATCGACAGTGGCCATTCTTCAAGGATGAACTATTTTGATATGATCGTGGTCCGGCGTACACTCAGTGTCGTGTTCTCGATGACTCGTCATTAAATGGCCCATCCGATGTCACGAGGATCGTATCCGTTCTGACTAGTTGCCCTGGCAATTGTTCTACACCACACACGCTCTTTTGGTCGAGATCAAAGTGTAGTATCTGTTCCGATGGATACTGCACCCCATAGACTGGTATTGTCTTGGCCTCCGGGGCTTGATTTACGCCGGTCTATGGATTGTCCTGTGCAGTTCTAGGAGGTCCACCCTCCCAGGCTTCGCCTCCCCTCTTTGGGGAGGAGTAAGTTTATTGCTTACTGTCTGAGGCGCCCCTACCGGGGAATGCCGACGGGGCTGCCCAGGCAATTTTTAAATGGCCAGAGTGCTCACCTCTCGAGCGCTGGCTTTTAACCCCACTTTCTCGACCCAAGCTGTGGTCACATCTTACCTGTGGGAGTAAGATAAAAACTGGCCTTGTGCCTAACTCCTGGGGAGGAGTAAATACCTACACCACACACGCTCTTTTGGTCGAGATCAAAGTGTAGTATCTGTTCCGATGGATACTGCACCCTATAGACTGGTATTGTCTTGGCCTTCGGGGCTTGATTTACGCCGGTCTATGGGATTGTCCTGTGCAGTTCTAGGAGGTCCACCCTCCCAGGCTTTGCCTCCCCTCTTTGGGGAGGAGTAAGTTAATTGCTTACTGCTTGAGGCGCCCCTACCGGGGAATGCCGACGGGGCTGCCCAGGCAATTTTTGATGGTCAGAGTGCTCAACTCTCGGGCGCTGGCTTTTCAACCCCCACTTTCCGACCCGAGCTTGGGTCACATCTTACTTGTGGGAGTAAGATAAAACTAGCCTTGTGCCTAACTCCTGGGGAGGAGTAAATAAAACACCACACACGCTGTGTTGAAAAGATCCGCAGAACTTTGGTCTTGGCACAGCTCTGTCAGAAACTTGGCTAAGTGGTCGGTTCTGTCGGTAACAAGACAAGAAAAACTCGTCGTGAAAAATAACGAATATTTATCGAAACACAAGTGTATAACAGTAATAAAAAGCTAAAGTTATGTTGCTCCCCTTGTTGAGGAATCCGATTAGTCTTGGTTAGGGAACTTTAACATTTGCTTAGTGTTTTTGTCTCTGAAAAGAGATCGAATTAGGGAAAGTATTTTCCTCGGTCTTTTCAGTTTCTTTCTTTGATCGTTCACCGACAGATTCTACAAGTTTCATCAGGAAACTTTTTACTTAAGACGAGTTTTCTGATTCCCTACCCAATCGCAATTTGTATGACATTTTCTGCTTTTTTTATGGTTAGTCGAGCAATGAAACCCCTTTATTTTATCAAAAAAGATTAGCCTTAAGTATAAACCCCCAGGGTCTTATTTCAAAATTATCACGTCTTAGTATTTCTTGATGGGTAATTATATTCATCATATATGGAAACATGCTACTATCGTGACCGTTTTAATTTTCCAACACAGAATTGTTTGTCAGAAAATCGTTCCTTTTAACCTTTTCAAATAATGACTACAATTCATTATGAAAATCGTTCCTTTTAACCTTTTCAAATAATGACTACAATTCATTATGAAAATCGTTCCTTTTAACCTTTTCAAATAATGACTACAATTCATTATGAAAATCGTTCCTTTTAACCTTTTCAAATAATGACTACAATTCATTATGAAAATCGTTCCTTTTAACCTTTTCAAATAATGACTACAATTCATTATGAAAATCGTTCCTTTTAACCTTTTCAAATAATGACTACAATTCATTATGAAAATCGTTCCTTTTAACCTTTTCAAATAATGACTACAATTCATTATGAAAATCGTTCCTTTTAACCTTTTCAAATAATGACTACAATTCATTATGAAAATCGTTCCTTTTAACCTTTTCAAATAATGACTACAATTCATTATGAAAATCGTTCCTTTTAACCTTTTCAAATAATGACTACAATTCATTATGAAAATCGTTCCTTTTAACCTTTTCAAATAATGACTACAATTCATTATGAAAATCGTTCCTTTTAACCTTTTCAAATAATGACTACAATTCATTATGAAAATCGTTCCTTTTAACCTTTTCAAATAATGACTACAATTCATTATGAAAATCGTTCCTTTTAACCTTTTCAAATAATGACTACAATTCATTATGAAAATCGTTCCTTTTAACCTTTTCAAATAATGACTACAATTCATTATGAAAATCGTTCCTTTTAACCTTTTCAAATAATGACTACAATTCATTATGAAAATCGTTCCTTTTAACCTTTTCAAATAATGACTACAATTCATTATGAAAATCGTTCCTTTTAACCTTTTCAAATAATGACTACAATTCATTATGAAAATCGTTCCTTTTAACCTTTTCAAATAATGACTACAATTCATTATGAAAATCGTTCCTTTTAACCTTTTCAAATAATGACTACAATTCATTATGAAAATCTTGACAATTCTATTAAAATGAAACATGATTTTCTCTCATTGCGAATTTCAACCGTAGACTCGAAATTATAATCTCTCACCTTACGATTTAATCATGACCTTTTACACATCACTCGGGGTCAGCAATGTCGAGGATAGGATATTATCAAATAACAAAGTCTACCCTTACAAAATAATTATTTTTTATTAACAACTCTTTAAGACAACGAAATATAAAGAGTGTGTTAAGAATAAGAGTTCAAAGTGCCCAAACACATTCTACGTAAAAGAAGGAATTTTGTCTTGTAAAAAGTGAGTACACATGTTCATTTTGTCTGGCATTGTGTGCGTTTACGTGTGATAGTGTGTAAATTGGATAGGCATTGAAAATGGTGTGTACATTAGCATGTCTGTTGTGCCAGTGAGAAAGTGTATGTATGAAGTTGTGTGTGAGAGAATTCATTTAGCAATGTGTACGAGGCCTGTCTAAAAAGTATCCGACCATAAGCCAGAAAAAATATTTCAAATACCTGACAAGGCTGAGACACTAATTCTACACTTCAATTCTTCACCGATCTATCCACTGCCGGAAACACCTCTGGAAGTCTTCTTTTGGAATGGTGTTCATCTCCGCCGTCGCGTTCCGCATTATCTCTTCTCTAGTCTCAAAATGGGAACCTTTCAGTGGAGTCTTCAATTTTCGAAACAACCAGAAGTCGCAAGGAGCCATGTTTGGAGAGTAGGGGGGTTGGCAAACGACTGGAATTCTATGTTTGGCCAAGAAATGTTGGATCAATTGGGATGAATGTGCGGGGGTGTTGTCGTGATGCAGTTGCCAGTTTTTCGCCGTCCACATGTCTGGTCATTTGTGCCGAACTGCGTCACGGAGACGCCAAAGAACATCTTGATAGTACTCCTTTGTGACTGTTTGTCCTTCCGGTGCGTATTCGTGATGTACAATTCCAAAGATATCAAAGAAGACAGTCAGCATCACCTTGATTTTACTTCGCACCTGTTGCGTTTTTTTGGCTTTGGAGACTCTGGATGTTTCCATTGTGATGACTGTCTTTTTGTTTCTGGGTCGTACATGTACACCCATCACTCATCTCCAGTTATCACGAAACCTAGGATCAGTGTTGGCGGTCACCAGAAGGTCCTGTACAACTTGAAAATAGAGGTCATTTTGTTCCTGCGACAACAACTTGGGCACAAATTTCGCAGCCACTCTGTGCATGTTCAAATCATCGCGCAAAATTGCATGTGCGGAATCTTTACTCACTCTGACTTCTTGGGCGATCCTCCGCATGGTTAAACGACGACTTTCCATCACCAAATTTCGCACCCTCTTAGCAACAGCTGTACTCCGAGCAGTTTGGGACCTGCCAGAACGCTGGCCACTCTCCACTGATGTGCGGCCATTTTTGAATCGGTTGAAGCACTCCTTAATTTGTGTTGCACCCATCGCAACTTCTTCAAACACCTGCTGAATTTTACGAATTGTTTTGCTTTGAGAATCACCAAGCATTTGACAAAATTTGATGCAGTACCTTTGCTCAACACGTTCAGTCATCTTGAGAAAATCGGTAATCCGACGAACATGTTGTATAGCACTTCACTTAGCGACCCACAGGCAGCGACTAAAATTCACACATGCGCATGAAGGTGTCTTTCTTAACTGTGTAGAGTGGCGCCGCCCTATCGTCTATATTTCGCACGGAACTTTTTAGACAGGCCTCGTATATTCTGCCGTTGTATTTAATAGTTCGTGTGTGTCTATCATCATGTGTGTGCTACTAGTCGAGGGTCTTTTTGCCTCAAAAGGCCTAGGCATGATGTGTCGTATGCATGTGTGTTATCTTTAAGAGAAAGCAGAAAAGGGAGAAAGAAAACTGTTTGTTTGAGTTTTTATAGAACGCGCGAATATTTGAAAATGAATATTTATTATGCTGTGATCGGTTGAAAGAAACTGCTGATTTGAGATTTAAAAAAAAACATTCACTACCACTGCTGCTTCCAACAATATAATTTACATTGTTTGAACTAAGCTCCACCTGTCGCCCATGATACAAAGGTAGACATAGTCGTGGATCTGAAAGATATAGACAGTTGCGGATCATAACTTAGTGAATACAGACACTTTAATTGTAAATTCCGAGTAGATACGGGTGCTCATAGTTTCGATGGACAGAGTAGATAAGCATGACAGAAGACTACTCAAACATAAGGAAATGGATCTATATGTAAATAAATAATATATAGATTTGTTTTCGTGTCCTATTTCATATATGAACATGTTTCAGCTACCTGTCCAAAATCCGTCAATCCGGAACGAAAACGCGAACCAAGAGGTCAACCGTATCCGTTAAAGAGCTAAACAAGACGACGTGAAAATGTTTTCATTATTCATCTACTAGCAAAAACAAACCCCTTCTTCAAGTTTAATGTCATTTTCTCATTTTAACATAGATAAGGTCTTCTGCGGCCATTTTAATATTTGCTGTTTTGCTGGGTTTGGGCTATCTTAGCTTTGATATAGTTAGTTCTAATCGTATTGTTTTGTGCGGCTGTTAGTAGTGATTCCGTTTCTCAATTTAGGTGTCATTTACGTAGCCATGTCAAGGTGTTTTGGCGAGTCTCTTTTTTTGTTCTTATGGCTCGTCAGTGTAGCTGTTTCTCGTTTCTCTGTTGCCTGTATTGTTCATTTCGACGGTGTCTCTTGCTGCAGTCATTAGCCTTTCTGTGTTTTGGGTTACATATTTTTCTAATTCTTATTTGTGTCATTCACATAGACTTCTATACTTACAGGTCTTTTCGCCCCGTCTTTCCTTTTTACGAAGAGTCGGTCAGTATCATTCTTCGAGTATAGTGTATTGTGAATGGTTGTTAGTTTCCTTGTAAACATTCCTCAGTTCTTTGGTCCAGCATATGAATGGCCCAGAACATCTTACTAGTGATACTTCCCAGGTGTTTATTCCTTTTACTAGATTCCTGTTGTATAATTTAGTTTCTAAGAGTTTTCTTGTTTTTGTTACATTATACGTAAACATATTTTCTATCAATACTAAAGTAATGTACATTGCACTTATCAATCATCATACTTCGGATTGACGACACCTCGAGGCCAACGCTTCCAGCAACACCATAACTACGAAAGTCGAAATAACACGAAAAGTTCCTCGGAAGCATACGAAAGTTTTTCGGAAGCGCTGAACAAAGGCTCGTCTCATGAAATCGATACAAAGTTCTTAATATCTTTTCTTTTTAAAACATTTCTTTTTAGCACTTTTCTTTTTAAGCATTTTTTTCTTTTTAACATTTACTATTAACACTTCTCGTTAAGCACATTTCTTTTTAAAACATTTTTTTTCTAAAACATTTTTCTCATTAAGAATCTTATATTAAACACTGTTCTTTTTATACAACTTCTTTTTAAACACATTTGGCTCACTTTTTCCTTCCTTTTTAAACGTCACGGCTTTTCTTTTCAGCTTTTCAAATTAGGACCCGAAAATGTTCAATTGTACACAAAAAGTTACTGTTGTAGACCCGTGCAAGGGGTCACAAAGATAACAACCACAAATTGTGACAGGTTAAAATATACAATGTATTTATATCATAGCAATACAGTAACACCACTAAATGTGGTAGGAGATGACCGGATTCCTACCATGCGGTAAAACATGAATAGGAATGTCCAATATTTAACACCTACCCACTATAGGAGTATGTGACACAAGGTCGGAAAGTGGGATTTGAAAAGCCAGCGCCCGAGAAGGTGAGCGCTCTAGCCATTAAAAATTGCCTGGGCAGCCCCGTCGGCATTCCCCGGTAGGGGCGCCTCAGACAGTAAGCTATAAACTTACTCCTTCCCAAAGAGGAGAGGCAAAGCCTGGGAGGGTGGACCTCCTAGAACTGCACAGGACAGACCCATAGACCGGCGGAATCATGCCCCGAAGGCCAAGACAACACCGGTCTATAGGGTGTAGTATCCATCGGAACAGATACCACACGTGGTATGAAGACTCTCACATGATAGGAAAGTCCTCTTTATTTATCTCTTTAAATATTTACAGAAAATATAAAAACAGATGTGGCACAAGGCCAAAAACGGGTATGGGGAGGAGTGGGGTCGGGGGTCGTCCACTGGTCTATGCCCTAAAAAACTAGCTTCAATCACCACAATACCACATTTACTCTATGGACTTAATCTACTTAAAAGATCCCCAGGTTGTTTCATGATTTTTATTTACAAAAGGAATATGTACAGTGTATGGTGATAGGGAGTGGGAGAACAAAAAACTAAGCCTTAAAAAATCCCCCAAAAATAAATAAAAATAAAATGGATGTAAAAATAAAGAAAATAAATAAAATGCTAATTATGGTAAGTTAGTAGGACCCTCCCATCCTATCTAAGGTATGAACTGCTCACTGTCTTTCGGAACAACCGAAAGCAAGAGCGTCAGCTCCTAAGTGGGAGTGGGCGTTGCCTAGGGGGACAAAATAAATATTGGGTGTGGTTTTTTAAAGGGATGTGCGGTGTCCTCCAGGATAAATACCATTAGGGCAGGCCAGGGATAAAGTAAATCGGGGAGCGGGCATCCTGGAGGAGTTCTGACACCTAAAATAAAGATGGGGAAACAGGACTCATTTGTACTACTAGCTATAGGGACTGATCCAACAATTGGATATTTATGACAAACTTGTCAAAAAGAAATACCTAAGGTCGCCGTGTGCCATGCTTAGGCAGGGAACACGAACTCAATTCTATTCCGTATGAACACACATAAACTAGCGGTGTGTATCCACCTACTTTTAAATAGCGAGAAGGGTAACCTCCTTCTATCACATTTAATTTTGATTTTAAGTTGATGCTTAAAATACGAAATTAAATCGTAATGAGAAGGCGGCACCCCACCACTCCCTATGTCTAAGCGTGAAGACCACACTACGAGTCTAGCTACGGCTAAAATCGCAAGTAACACCATTCGTTTCTCCCTGGGCCACAAGGGGTCCATGTTGAAAACAACGGATTCTAAATCCAGGCACGTCACCCGCTCGGGAACGATGCGAGCCGTCACCTCGTTGACATACGTCCAGTATTCACGCAGCTTGGAGCAGTTGAAAAAGGCGTGCTTGGCCGTTTCAATTTCATCATCCTCGCAACGTGGACAAAAAGGGTCTATACTTAGACCAATACTGAAGCGTATGCCATTAAGGGGTACTACATTTCGAACTAATCGCCAGGTTAGAGAAAACTCAGTATTGTTAAGATAACTCCGGCCTGGCGCCCAATTCCACTGAGAGCGAACCTCCTCCTCCGACAATCCAAGTCGCCCCCCAAGTGGATCCAAAGCGGTCCCCACCACTAACTCCCGATATAGTGTTTTCCTAGACCGGGCGAGGTCACTGGACCCCGGCAGCACTCTGAGCGCAGTTCGGCATTCGTTGAAGAACCGCGATTGACCCCTTGGCTTACGACGGCATTCAGCCAAGTGGTCAGGGATGAGGTTGGGAAAAGCCTTCTCAACCGCAGGGCCCCACGCGGACTCCTCTGTCAAAGTTCTACTCAGGAATGTTAACCTCTCGGCATATAAATGGCTCGCCAAGTCGGGCATTCCCAAGCCCCCAACATCAGGACGTTGAGTACAGACCTGTCTACAGACTAGCGGCTTTCTCTTGTCCCACAAAAGCGAAAAAAGCATACGCGTTAAAGCCGCCAAGCAGTCCGCAGGCAGAGGTAGTACAGCCAATCGGTAAAGGATAAGAGGAAAGACGTACATGGCGCACGCCTCAGCTCGACCTTTAAGGGAAAGCCCCCTTTGAAGCCAAATCCTTACAGACGCTTCGACCTTAGACTGTACTTCCGACCAATTCTTATCAAGCTGGAGACCCGGTCCGAACCACACGCCGAGGATCCGAACCGGGCCATCGGACCAGTTGAAAAGGCCCGGCAGCGCAGCCGCGCCACTCCAGGCAGCCAACCTTAGGCCATTGGATTTGCTAAGGTTGACCACGGCCCCTGTAACATCTTCATACCTTTTGAGTGCCTTAGTTACCGTGGAGATGTCTCGACGGCACGAGACGAACACGGTAACATCATCGGCATACGCGGAGACCCTGGCTCGAGCACCACCAGGTAGAGCGATACCGCGTAGGGCGAGTCCAGCCTCCCCTTGCCTCAGCTTGCGCAGGAAGGGCTCCAACGCAAGAACGTAGAGGAGAGGAGACAACGGACACCCCTGACGTACCGACCGAGAAACAGCAAACGATTCCGATCGCATCCCGCTTACCTGCACCACTGCCGTCGGCTATGATACAGCATGGAAATCCATCTGCGGAAGTCCGGTGTTAAACCGGCGGTTTCTAAAACAGATCCCAAGAACCGATGGTCAACCCTATCAAAAGCTTTGGACTGATCTAAATTGATCAGCGCGGCTTCGGTGTCGTCTTCTAACCCCTCTAAGATCGTGCGTATCAGATGCAAGTTGTTCTGAATCGATCTCCCCTTCACAGCATAATTGTGACCAGGTTCAATCAATTCACCAATAACAGCCTGCAACCGATTTGCAAGAACTTTGGCCAAAATCTTTAAATCTGTATTTAACAGAGTTATGGGCCTATAGTCATCTAAACCCCCAACATGCTCGCCCTTTTTCTTAAGCAATGTGATCACTCCCCTGGTGACTTGACCAGGGATAGAACCCTGTGCAAACCAGTGGTTGAACACATCCGTCAGAATAGGTACGAACATGTGCGACAGCCTCAAGAACAATTCATAGGGCAACACAAAGTCCCGGAGATTTGTCGTAGCCGACCTGCTTCAACGCAGTCAGGACCTCACATTCTGTAATGCGCCCATCACAACTAGCCGCCTCAAGGCGGGGCGAACCGGCCAAATAGTTGCCAAACTCCTCGACGCAGAGTCTGGACAGGTGGATGAAGCGATCCGCGAAATGCTCCCGAAACCCCTCACAAATCTCCCGAGCCGACACAAGGGTGTGTCCTTCCGGGCTTTGAATTTGACGAATATATCCGTCCGAGTTGCGACCTAGTGGAGCTCTACGCTCTGCAGCGTCAACATTCACGGCTTCGTTGGACACTCTTTCTAACCTAGCCCTGACTACTTGACCTTCATACCGCTCGTTAGCCGAACGTTTCAGGTCCCCCTTAGCTAAGTTTATGGCTAGGAAATCCCCCCCCCTTCCACCGCCCGGGCCAGCTTATTTTCTAAACGCTTTTCTGTTTCAGCCTTATTTAAGGCGAGGCGTTGGCTATATTTGACAGAAAAGCTCCTAATGCCACATTTGGCGTTAACCCACCACTTACTCCCGGTTACCGCCCCCACTAATCCCTTTTGAAAATTAAGTGTTAGCCTGTCCCGGAAGTCACGTATCTCCAGTAAGGAGGTATTTAACTTCCAGTACCCAGCTAACTTATGGGTTTTAGGTTCTATTTCCATACTGGCCACAAGTAATTTGTGGTCAGAATGGGCTAACCAGTGGAACGTGGGACAAGAGATATAATCTACTTTGCCTCTTCTCACTAACAACCGATCCAAGTAAGTACTTGAAACGGAAGGCCTGCTAGAAAGCCACGTCCACCACTCCCGCCCCGGGTGATCGACACGAAGCCTATCGACCAGATCACATTCAGTCATCAGATCAGAAAGGCTTGTCTCACACCCACCAGACTCTCTAGGCCCACCCACCTTATCAAGGATGGCATTCCAATCCCCCAGTAAAATTAACCGCTTTGAACCCCCGAGGAACCCCTCCAACCCCCGGAAAAAGAGAGCTCTCTCCCGAGCGATATTGGGCGCATAAACCGCGACGATTCGAAATGCGGCACTTTTTACGGCAACATCGGCCACGACCAGTCTGCCATCAGCATCCGCGTGAACAACGTTTACACTTGCGGACAGGGTGCGTCTTACTAACAAGGAAACTCCCCTAACACAACGGTCACCGAAAGCTGAAAAAACATCGAAATGCTTCGACAGCAGTCGGTGATCGTCGATCGAATCATAGTGAGTTTCCTGTAACGCAGCCACATCTATGTCAAAAGACATGAGGTCCCCCAGTATGCGTTTAGCTTTGCTTAAAGACCTCATGCCCCTTGTGTTCAGGCTTCCTAAAACTAAGTTCGCGGCCATCTGCACTAATCAGTGTCAACCACCGGTCTGAAGTCTTTCGGGACGAGGATGCCGCAGGCATTAGCCATGTTACCCGTTAGTAAGTCGGACGTAACCCGTCCGTCTCGGGTAATGCCTCTGACATCCAATGGAAATGTGAGTTTGAGGGCCCTATAAAAACAAGGGTGGACGTACATGGGGACCCTCTCTTCGCAATCTTTTCTCAGCTGTTTGAGGGAGTCATGGGTATCATCCACCAGTTTCAAACCCGGAATTGCCCCCTTGGCGGCCTCAACCATTTTCCAAAGGCTTTTCGTCCGGCCTTCCCTGGTCTTTCGGATGAAAGTGATGATTAAGGGGGCATGTGGAAAATTTTGGGGCTTGCTGACATCCAGCCCCTGGGTCTGAGTGAGGAGCTGCAGTGGCTACACGATTTTTAGCTGTCTCGAGTTGAGATTGGCAGCGACAAGGTGAAAATCTGCTTCGCAGATCTGGTCCCCTGGCAAGAAGGGGAGCTTTCGGGGGTTTTCCTTCCTCACTGGGGAACGAGAAGCAGACCTGCTGCTAATTTTGGGCTCCGGCTTTTTATTTTGAGACAGAGAGCGGGAGCTAGCTGGGGTAGAATCAACAGGGGAGGGGGATTTCTGCTCAGTATTAGGGGTAGAGGGTTGGGATTCAGGAGTCTGAGCAGAAGAGATGGTCATCTCTTCAGACGTTGGGGCAGGGGATTGGGGCCCAGCCTCTTTAACTTTCTTAGCCTTTTTTGTGGCTCTTTTCAACTCCCTAAATTCCTGTTTCTCTGTCTCTGGAGCCGGCCCAGCGTCATCTTCCATTTTGTTTTCGTCTTCTTTCTCCCCTTCCGAGTCTGATGATGTCAAGGGGACCGTCTGCTTCCTTTTAGTTGCCGCTGCCAATCCAGATGTTGAAGGCTGCAGCTCCTTGGTGGGAATATCAAGATTTCGCGACACTGTGGGTAGCCGCCCCCCTTTTTCACCCGGGGGCTGCACCTTTTTGGAGGGGGACTGCTCCGGACTGGAACTTGGTTCTTCGGTGGGGATGGTCTTTCCACCTTTCACCACCTTGCTCCAGACTTCTTTTGTTGTTGTTGTTGCAGTGCCCCCTCCGGTCGTTGGTGGAGGAGCTGCTGGTGCCACTGACGCCGCTTTCACTCCCGGGCCTTGAGCAGAAGGGGTCTTCTTAGGTGGAAATTTCTTCGGGCAGGCTTTCACCATATGCCCCTTCTGCTCACAATGCCAACAATGTGGCCTCCTGCCCTCGACGATGACACTCATTGTCCAGGTGTCCCACTTGAGTAGGGGTGGGATATTATTGAAGCCGTCCCGGTCAACTCTCATATTTATTTTGTAGTCCCCTACCATAAGGTTACGGGGACCACGGACCGGGACTATAGCTTCGACGTCCCCATACTGACTTAGGACAGCACCAAGCTGTTCTGAGCTAATATAACAGGGGACGCCAAGGACGGTGACTAAAGTCCTTCTCCTACTCAAGTACTCCGGCCTGAGAATGAGATTTTTAAATCTCAGGTCGGCTCTGGACACTTTTTCTGCTTCCTGTTCACTTGGAAGCAGAATATCCCAAGTGGCGAACCCTCTGCGACACACATAGGATGCTGGGACTTTAAGCCCCCACAGAAGGTCCGCCATTTGATTAACTTCGACCCCAGCCACCCCCTTGGTTTTGGTGTCGATGATGACTAGCGATACTATTCTTTTCGCTAGTCGATCCACCGCACCTGGAGCTGCTTTGATGTTGTTACCGTCGGTCAATTGTTTGTATTTTTCATCAAACAACCGACGGTACTCTTCGGGGCTTAGCTGGGACTGGGGTCCCCACTTGTCTTGAGTTGCTGAGAGGGCAGGAGATGCTGATACTGTAGGTGATGGTGGTGATACAAGCGGCGTTTTCTGCCCGGGATGGATGGTCCTGTCCTGGCTGGACAAACTTTGAGTATGAGGGAGGGACGCCTACTCTTTCGGAGATGCCAAAGGATTGGACACCTTTGGAGTGGCCAACTTGGTCCCACCTCCCCTTTTGCTGGCGGCACCAACTGCTCCAGATTTTATTTCTGGTCCAGCGACCCCCTTCGTTCTCGGTCTGGATTTTCTTCCACCGGTTTTCGTTGGGCTTTTGTTTGGTGCCCTCATACTGTTGCTGCTGCTGCGGCTACTACTGCTACTGTTGGTAACTGGAGCTCCAAACAGCTCATAGTCCATTTCGGACATTTGAATCTGAGCAGCCTCCCGGTCGCTTGGCCTTGGCGGCTGACCTGGATCGGTGGCTCCTTCCTTCTGGAGCTCCACCGACCTGGCTGGCCTTAATCCTACAGGCATGAGACTTTTCCTCCTGCGAGCAGGCGGGTTGACGGTTAAAGCCCGTCGACCAACTGGTGTGATGGGGAGTCTCTCTCACCGACCCAGATCACCTCTCCCAGCTGAGCTAAAACCTACGCTGCCGGGG
>OY744517.1:1881723-1934223 GCA_963556195.1 Sepiola atlantica | reverse complement strand
TAATGGTAATAATAATAATAATAAAAATAATAATAGTGGTCAATAATATTTTAGAGTTTATAAAAATAATAGTTTAGGAAAGAAATAGAATAATTAAGGAATATTAGGAATCCTAGGGGGTAGTGATTATCATAATAATATTAAATAATGATAATGATAAGATAATGTTTGCCGATATTATGATATGGGTTAATGGTTGCAATAATGCTGATCATATAAAAATAGTGGTTTAACAGACAACAGTAATCAGAGTGGTAATCCCAGAAATCTTAACAATAGTAGTGATGATAGTGAAAAATTATAGAAGTAGTCATAATGGTGGCAATAACAGTAGTAGTAGTAATAATAATAATAATAATAATAATAATAGATACTCCTAATAATTGAGGTGAAATAATGAAAATAATAATAAATGAAGTATAATAAAAATACTAAAAAATACTAAAAAATACTAAAAAATATTAAAAAATATTAAAAATATATAACTAAAAGAATAACTGGAAAATGCTGGCGTTATTAATTATTAATAATAATAGTAATAATAATAATAATAATAATAATGATAATAATAATGGTAATGATAATAATAATAAAAATAATAGTTTAGGAAAGAAATAGAATAATTAAGGAATATTAGGAATCCTAGGGGGTAGTGATTATCATAATAATATTAGATAATGATAAGATAATGTTTGCCGATATTATGGTATGGGTTAATGGTTGCAATAATGCTGATCATATAAAAATAGTGGTTTAACGGACAACAGTAATCAGAGTGGTAATCCCAGTAATCTTAACAATAGTAATGATGATAGTGAAAAATTATAGAAGTAGTCATAATGGTGGCAATAACAACAATAATAATAATAATAATAATAATAATAATAATAATAATAATAATAATAATAATAATAATAATAATAATAATAATAAAGATAATAAAAATTAATAAAAAAATTAAGATCGGATTCTAACTCTGCCTGATGAGATCTCAGTTTATAGTAACTGTTGATCGATAACATCGACATGCCAGTGTCGCAGATTTTGTACATGTCTGTGTAAATAAAACTATCATATATATATATATATATATATATATATATATATATATATATATATATATATATATATATATATATAAGTATGTGTATGTATGTATGTATGTATGTGTGGTGAGTAATTTTATTATCAATTGATTTTTATTATTTTAGGGGATTTTCTGAAACCTTGTATATTCAGCATTTTCCAGTCATTCTTTTAGTTATATTTTTTAATATTTTTAATATTTTTTGGTATTTTTTAGTATTTTTATTATACTTCATTTATTATTATTTTCATTATTTCACTTCAATTATTAATGGTATCTACTATTATTATTATTATTATTATTATTATTATTATTATTATTATTATTATTATTATTATTATTATTATTATTATTATTATTATTATTATTACTACTACTACTACTATTCCTGTTACATTTAACGAATATACTTATTTATTCAAATTAACTCCAGACAAATTATAAAGACAATATAAAGACCCGGAACCGCGACACATTTTATCACCGCCCTAACCAATATAACAATCAGCCCAATTTGCACGCACGCATACTACAGTTCACTTGGAAAAAGACATTTATAAACTCGACGGTTTTTTGACACCTAATTCGTGCATGTCTACTACCCCCCTCCTTCCCTCCCGACCTAAATCAACAGACGCCCTCTCTCTCTCCTTCTTCTTCTTCTTTTTCTTTTTTCCTCTATGTGTCTCTCCCCTCATCATTATTTGTTCCTCTTTCCACCATATATTCTTATTTTTTTATTTATTTATTTATTTATTTATTTATTTGCCCTGTCTGTTTCAGATTCTAGACCTTAGATTTTTAGATTTTTTAATTTTTAATTTTTAATTTTTAATTTTTAATTTTAATTTTAATTTTTTAACGGCTTTAATTTTTGAAATGTTAAATTTCTTTCCTTCTTCTTCTCTGTCTCTACCCCTCCACTTCATTCTCTCCAAATATGATCTGAGGTTAAGATCGGATTCTAACTCTGCCTGATGAGATCTCAGTTTATAGTAACTGTTGATCGATAACATCGACATGCCAGTGTCGCAGATTTTGTACATGTCTGTGTAAATAAAACTATCATATATAAAGCTCTATTTTGATATTGAGCACTTTTTATAAACCCGGTTAAAATTCTCTGGATTACCACCCTGTGGATATTTTTCACCTGGATTATTACCATTATATATATATATATATATATATATATATATATATATATATATATATATATATATTATTATTTTTATTTTTTCACACATATATATATATATATATATATATATATATATATATATATATATATATATATATATATATATATATATATAATTGGCCGATCGGTTAGCGACGTTGGAGTTGGGTTGAAAAATACTTGTAGGTAGTGAATAGTCATATATCTATGCTGAAGAGTCCCGATTGAAAAAGGACGAAACGTATACGTACATAGATAATAAACAATAACAAATATTTATATTTGAAGCTCCTCGTAAAAAAGTAGAGCACTGTAAATTGTAGTACTAACACAGCATTACGTCACTTGCTTTATATGCATCATTCCTTCCCTTATAGAAGTAGAATGCATGTACGTAAATGTGTTAAAATTATCATTGTTTATAAGCTATTCAGATCGGTTAGCGACGTTGGATTTGGGTTAAAAAATACTTGTGATCCAGGGTTTCGAATCGTGTGACCGGTAGTGAATAGTCATATCTCTATGCGGAAGAGTCCCGATTGAAAAAGGACGAAACGTATACGTACATAGATAATAGACAATAACAAATATATATATATATATACATATATATATATATATATATATATATATATATATATATATATATATATATATATATATATATCAGTCAGTTTATATTATATTCCAATAACTATGGTTTTATTTTATTATTTTTATTTTTTCACATTTCTCAAAAATATAAAATTTCTGTGAGATATATTGTTTACGGTCCGTTTCATTTGTCTTGTGCCAAACAACATGTTTATGTCAATATCGTCTTCGCAACATTACAAAATCATCAGAAAAAATTCACAAAGCTAAAAAGTTCTTGGATTAAAGTGTCTTGAAAACACCTACACTATACAGTAGTTTCATTTTAGGGTGAAAACAAACAAAAAACAAACATAAAGAGAGAGCAAAAACTCACACGTGTGAGATCACACTATTACGCAATTTTGAATTTTTCGTTCAAAGCTAGTATATCCTAAAAATGTAGTGCGAACAATTTTTAAATTTTAATTCAGTAATATTTCCTAAAATAGTTAATAAGTTCTATAATTTATTTATAAAATTCTAATTCACTTGAAGATAATTTATTTTTTCTTACTAAAGTTACATCAATGTTAATTTAGGTCGTTTAAGTACGAAAACTCATTTAAGTACAACATTTTAGAGCTAGTTACATAATGTCAGCCGTCCATTCGATCAACTATTAAAAATTATTCTACATCGGTGTTTTATCCTTTCCAATAATATTAAGATAAGCTTAATTTCCCAGAATTTTTCACTCAAGTAGTAAGTTACTAATTAAAAATGCGAAACTACGGGGGGGGGGGGCGTATCACTCACAACGAAAATATATCCTCCAATTTCCCAGACACGATTCCAAAAATACCGAAGGGGGCCATTAAATATTTATTTATTTATTTTTATTTCTTAAAATATTCTGAGGATTCAAAAATAGTTTTACGGGCATTTATACCTAAAAATTAATCTTTACTACGTTTTAAATCTAATTCGCATTATCATGTGAATAGCGACACCCCCCCCCCAAAAAAAAAAAAACACTGGTTTCACTTTAATTTCAATGTTTACATTTATTATTTGGTCGTGTGCCTTATCTATCAATATGTCTATCAATACACATACACGAAGATGTTTTATATCTATTAATAAATTGTTTCAACACACACACACACACACACACACGAAGAGGCTATATTGCCAGTCCCGGCAAAATAACGATTCCTGCGTTATATTGCCGGTTCATGTATATTTAACTAAATTGTTAAACATACAGTGACGCCCGGCACAATAATTATTTACTAATGTAAAGGGATCGTTATTATGCCGGTTCATTATTTTTAAAAACCTAATTGTTATGGCCTTGCGAAAGAAAAGGTAATTAAATAAATAAGGGCAAATATTTAAAAACAATTTGTTTTCATCATCAGTTGTGTCGGTTAAAGAAATTAAAAAAAATCGACCTGCCCTATTGTGTCGGTTAAAGAAATATCTGCTTACTTTTCATAATAGAATTAATGTTGATGAATTCTCCCAACATTACTAAGTCTGCTCTCGATTTAAGTAATTGAAATTTTCCTTAAGTTATATATAAAGAAAAAATAAGCAACAAATAAATGTTACCAAAGGCAACATAAATTATTATTCTACCTACCTGTATAAGTTTATTTGTTTATTTTATTATTTATTTTGATAAATGATTTTTTTTATAAAAATAAACAATAAAATAAATAAATAAACTTATACAGGTAGAAGAATAATTTATGTTGCCTTTGGTAACATTTACTTGTTAAAAATGTGCTTTACAAAGGAAGGATTTTAATGTAAAATTTTGATTTTCTTTATGAAGAAAAACTTCGATAATGTTAAAATATACAGAAAATCACTGGATTTAAACAGTTTCTATTTTTAAATGTTCTTTCAATGAAATCATAAAATAAGTCGTAATTTTGAAGAGTTCACTCCTAATCGAATCAACCGGAAGTAAAAATTAATTTTATCGTTATTTTAAAATATATTGTCGCTTAATAAAGTTTTAAATTATACAAAAAATCAATCAGGCAAAGATTAATTAAAAACAAACAAAAAAAATCAATCAGGCAAAGTTTAAATAAATAAATAAAAAAACAATCAGGCAAAGTTTTAAATTATAAATGAAATTTCGTTTGATTACAAAAAAAATAATTTAAATAATAATAAAAAAAGTAATTTATAGTGAAATAAACACGAGCCGGCAAAATAACGTAAGACTCATTATTGTGCCGGGCGTCACTGTATGTTTAACAATTTAGTTAAATATACATGAACCGGCAAAATAACGCAGGAATCGTTATATTGCCGGGACCGGCAAAATAACGCAGGAATCGTTATTTTGCCGGGACCGGCAATATAGCCTATTCGTATATGGATATATATATATATATATATATATATATATATATATATATATATATATATATATATACAGGGTCGGGCAGATAAATTGGAACTAATTTAAAATGCTAATATCTTTTTTATTTTTGATCATATGATTACGGTTTTTTTTACTAAGGATCCTTAAACACTTTATTGCAAGATAGCATAATTATATTTACTCAAATTTGTTTTAATATGGCGGAATTAGCACGAAGAATAACTATATGCGAAATGAGACGCGCCGGGAGTTCTCCTTCGGGCATTGTTAAGAGCACTGGCTATGCAAAAACGACTGTTTATCGGGTTGTGGCTAATTTCGATGTCGAGTGTAAGGTTGAGAGAAGTCGGCACAGTACTCGTAGTGATCGAAAGCGTACAAACACTTTCCTGGTGGGGCTAAAAAGGTCGATAAAGGCAGACCCAAGTCAGTCGATGTCGAAACTGGCAAAAAAGCGCAATGTGAGTCGCAGAACTATCAGCAGAGCAATCAACGAAGACCTTGGGATGAAGTCCTACGTTAGGAGACGCCATAATCTCCTCACTGCCCGTTCAAAAGCCATCAGAGTTGAAAGATGCCCCAAGCTTATCAACCATCTGAAACACAAAGGAGGACATGTGTGCATTTTTATTGATGAGAAAAAGTTCATCGTGGATGAGGTTTCAAATCGCTAGAACACTCGAGTTATTGCCTGTGACCCTTCGGAAGTTCCTCCTGTGATGCAGAGCAAAAATTCTGCTTCTGTGATGGTTTTTGCGGCCGTGGCAAGTGATGGAAAGGTGATGCCTCCTGATTCCATCGAAGCGGGTCTTAAAATCAACACAGCAAAGTATTTAAACATTCTTAATAATGTTTTATTGCCTTGGATCCGTAGAAACTACAACCCTACGAAAGTCATGCTCATCCAAGACTCGGCACCAGTGCATGGATACAGGAAAGTCCAAGATTTCATGAAGGAGAATCTTCCCTTGTTTGTTCCGAAGGATATTTGGCCCAGCAGCTCTCCAGATCTAAATGTTTGCGACTATTATCTATTCGGCGTCGTCGAGGGACAGACTAATGTCAATCCACAACCAAATACAAACTCATTGAAGACAGCCATTCAACGAGCATTTCGCAATCTCGATTCCAATAAAATAAAGAGGAGCTGTTCACGCGTTCGTCAAAGAATCTCCAAAATAATTGATGCAAAGGGTGCTCATATTGAATAATTTTGTTCAATAGACTGTAATAATTAAATAAATAAATGTTAAAATGATATCTTTCCATATTTAATCCTTTAAATTATGAATTTTGTAAAAATAAAAAAAAGTACCAATTTAGCTGCCCGACCCTATATATATATATCACTTCGGCATAACATATGCGATGAAAACTTGGTGTTTCTTTTTCTTCTAAAACCTAAATTAAGTTTAGGAATAATGCCAAATCCCATTTCGCTTTAAATAATTAACGTGACTAAAATAGGAATTAACTCACCCATGTTTATTTTTCTACGATGAAACTTGGTGTTTCCTTTTCTTCTAAGACCTTAATTCAGTGAAAATCAGTTGTTTAGGAATAATGCCAAATCCCATTTCACTCTAAATAACTATTGTGACTAAAATAGGAATTAACCCATCTTTATTTATTGTTCTACTACCACACCGCTATGGTTCCAAAAATCAAATATTTATTCATTTATTTTATTTTATTTTTTATATGAAATGATTTTTTTTAAAAGATACCTCATTTTTTTATTATGAGGATTCAAAAGTAGTTTACCATCGAAGTTCAGATTTAATATATTCGTTTGTTTTTTTATTGTTTAAGGTTTTAATTTAAACGAATTGGAACTATCACGCTCAGCATCCGAACCTCCCACACACATGTGAAAAACACGTCAAGTTGTAAGGGACGTTAGAATAAGTAGAGCCCCGATCGATTTTTGGCGCAGGTTGGCGCTTTTTGAATAAGGAAATTGACAACATCTTTGAAATGCCTCTACCGCAATTCGACCCCATCGAAGAAGAAAAGAAGAAAAACTATAAGACAGTCTCGCCTGACAAAGTAGTTTTACAACGAAAGCTTGCAAAAAAAATTAAATAAATGATTTTATCCTTTAAATTTAACCATGATAATAATTGAGTTGAGTGAATGTAGACAAGACGAAATAATATTTATCCTGGAGTTTGTCGATTCTTCTGCCGTCAGCCCGTCAGAGCAGGCAGGATCACATCTGTCTGTTTGGGAACCAGTCTCGAACTGAAGAGTCATGTTGATCACGTGATCTGGTTTTAGCCCCAAGATGATTCACGCGCATGAATCTCATTACACGTACACGGGAAAGAGGCATAATTGCCAAGCTGAATCATATGTCACTGGCTGTCTAGTAGATCAATACAAAATACGACACTCGTGTAACTGCTACACACACACACACACACACACACACACACACACACACACACACACACACACACACACACACACACACACACACACACATATATATATATATATATATATTTTGGGAGGGTAGAATGAGATTAAACAAATATAAAAACGAGAGAAAACGATTAAAAAGAAATTAATTAATGTACTGAACCGGTTTTCGTCCACACTCATCAGAGTAAAACGTGGAAGTGATTAAATACGACTAAAACCCCCAAAAATATTGTAATGAAAACTAGTGACAAGTTTAGGAGAAAAAAAATATGGGGAGGAGAGTCACAAGTTGATATCATTAAGTCCTAAAAGCCACTACTTTTGTTTACAAAGGGAGGGTTTGATTGACTTGATATATATATGGCTTCCAGGACTTTGAGGTGGAATAGAGAATGTGATCTACTTATGACAGAAAACCAGTCACTAGTGTACGTCGACGCACATTCGGCGCTATTTATAAGATGGTCAGCAATAGCAGACCCGGATGTATTGACTAAATTATTTAAATTATTTGGTCGGCCCTGGCGTATGGCAGGGGGGGGATGTGTTGTTTGATTCTGGATTCAAACCTTTGCAATGTTCTTCCCACGTATACGGCATCGCACCGACATTTAAATTGATAAATAATATTACTGATATGCTGGGGTGGGAGAACATCCTTATGAATAGATTTGAGCAAAGGTCGAGCAGAAAAAACAATTCTAGGATTAGATGCCTGATAACACCGACGCACAGCTACAGAAATTTGATTAGCAAATTGTATGCTAATATTACCCAACCAAGGTAATCTGAGGTACGCCGGGCATTTTGGAGGACCAAAAAGTTTAGGCTTGTAAAAGTGAGCGATCTTAGTAACGATATTAGAATTAACAATATCGAGAGGGTACCCATTTTCAACGAGCACCTCTTTGATAAATTCAATCTCCGAATACATCAGGGATTCAGAGCAAATCTTTAAGGCACGATGAACCAAACATTTAATCAGATTTATTTTTCTTTGTATAGGACAAAAAGAGTCCCAGTGACAATATAAACCAGTAAATGTAGGTTTGCGGAAAAGAGATGTTAAAAACAATGAATCAGATTTATGCACTAATACATCTAGAAAAGGAAGGGTGGAGTTGTGTTCCTTCTCACAAGTGAACTTTAAGGCTGGGTGTAACTGATTGAGTGAATTAAGGAATAATATGGAATCTGACTCATTGTTAAACACGCAAAATGTATCATCTACGTATCGAAAATAAGTAAGTGGTTTATTGATACGGGCCAAAAGATTATGCTCGTGGAAACCTACAAACTTGTCACTAGTTTTCATTACAATATTTTTGGGGGTTTTAGTCGTATTTAATCACTTCCACGTTTTACTCTGATGACTGTGGACGAAAACCGGTTCAGTACATTAATTAATTTCTTTTTAATCGTTTTCTCTCGTTTTTATATTTGTTTAATCTCATTCTACCCTCCCAAAAATGTCCCAAACGTCCGTATTCCTCGCCGTTATTAACTTTTGTACCACGAAAAATTTATATATATATATATATATATATATATATATATATATATATATATATATATATATATATATATATATATATATATATATATATATAAGTTATGAAAATATATTTATGGCAGTTAAGCTACACAGAGACTTCCGCGTTTCATCCCCGGAGGGAATCGTTAGACTAAAATATCTCTACTCACGTATCGAGCACTGTTGAAGTTTGAAAATTGATACATAAACAATTATATCTCCTTATAACATTTTATGTGGATACATGAAATAATAATGATATATATATATATATATATATATATATATATATATATATATATATATGTGTGTGTGTGTGTGTGTGTGTGTGTATATTTCATGATTTTTGGGGGGAGTACAACATTTTATTATCGCAAGCATGAAGGGAAGACGAATTCTATCGTTCATGCTTAAAAGTTAATCAAGAAAAAAATGCCAGCCGACCGGTTTCGCCTTCTCTTAACAAAGGCTGTATCGAGGGATTAAAAAAAACGAGGGATTTAAAAAAGGGGGTGAAAAGAGAGTACAGAAAATAAAATAACGTTATGTTATATGTACAATGGAGGATATATATATATATATATATATATATATATATATATATATATATATATATATATATATATATAGAGAGAGAGAGAGAGAGAGAGAGAGAGAGAGAGAGAGAGAGATAGAAGAAAAAAGAGTGATAAATATGCGACGATTGTCTAAATTTATTTCAAATTTCAATTGTTCAATGCAAGGTGTAATCAGTAATAAACTAGTGTTTATTTTTCTTTCCTTAAGCCAAGGCTTTTCAAAGATCGAAATCTTATCATCAGAGGAGAAATACAGATGGATAAGTTGGCTTTCGAAAAAACCAAAGTTCAAACATTTGAAAATTATGAGAGTTGTTATTATATATTATATATATATATATATATATTGACAACTTTAAACCAGTAAATACATTTGATCGTTTATTGTTATTTATTTTTTTGTTTGCCTATTATGCGCATCTTATATCTGATCTTCTGACAGAAATAAATTAATGTGAGGGGACTTAAGGCACGTTAAAAAATTAACAACTTAATCCGTAAAAATAAAATTATATACATTTTATTTACAAACATGGACGATTTAAAAAATTCATACGACGATACAGTTGAGTTTAGAATATTTTGGTTGAAAGAAACTCAGTAAGTGTTCGGCTTCTGCTGATTGTTTGACTATGAATAATTCAGCTTGTGTGTATTTTCCTCACACGAGTTGTTTTAAGTGGTGCTTATTTGACGCGGAGAATGTGTGTTGTTAAAACTGCTAAACAGTTTGTGGTGCCGTAGTAACGAGTGATTGAATACGGAAGTATTATTTACTCCTCTCCAGGAGTTAGGCACAAGGCCAGTTTTATCCTACTCCCACAAGTAAGATGTGACCCAAGGTCGGGTCGGAAAGTGGGGGTTGAAAAGCCAGCGCCCGAGAAGGGAGCACTCTGACCATCAAAAATTGCCTGGGCAGCCCCGTCGGCATTCCCCGGTAGGGGCGCCTCAAGCAGTAAGCAATAAACTTACTCCTCCCCAAAGAGGGGAGGCAAAGCCAGGGAGGGTGGACCTCCTAGAACTGCACAGGACAATCCCATAGACCGACGTAAATCAAGTCCCGAAGGACAAGACAATACCAGTCTATAGGGTGCAGTATCCATCGGAACAGATACTACACTTTGATCTTGACCAAAAGGCCAAGAAGTTGATTTCTTTTATAGTGGGAGAACAAACTCCCAGTTACTTGGCGCCAAATTTTTAATGGATTCTTGTGGAAATATTTTTAGCTCTTTTCATTGGCTGAAAAACTATATTCGGTTTTATTTTATTTGAAATTTTGTGCAAAATACGCAACTTTTTTCTTGTTCGCGCAAATGTTTTTTCTTTTTTTTAGACAGCGTTGCTTATTCAACATGTTCACGGTTGATATCTGGAATCATTTATGTGTGATCAACGAGTTTCAAAAAGGTTGTACTTATTTTCATGCCGACATTTCGACATTAGCAAAATACACACGTGTGTTGGGGTAGGACAAAGGTCAACTGACAGTTTATTACTGATCTCCAATTTCTGTAGACATCTCAAGGCGGATGTTTTTTGTTGTGATATTTGAAAGGAATTTAATTTGTTTTGCATTAGCCGTGAAGAATGAAGAACAGAAGATTATTAAGTGTAAATGTTTAGGACGACGTATTACAGTCGAATAATTATCTTCGAATTTGTTCTTTTTGTAAAATAAAATATAGACGCGGCGGCGGCGGCAGCGGCGGCCGCCATTCCCCAGACTCTTTTACGAGTCGGACATTTCAAATTCAGTTTTTCCACTTATAGTGGCATACCGACAGACACTCTTACGAAGTGAGATATTTAAACTACAGTTTTTCCACTTACAGTAGTGGATATGGACAAACTTTTACGATGCTGAAGGAACTTCGATACTAAGGAGTTCATTCGGATTGTAGCAGTTACCTCCTCCTTTCAAACATAACTGCACCGGTTGGCCGTTAGGTGTCGCTTTTTCACCGACAGGTCGCGCTGAAAAGCGACACCAGAGTTATCTGCCCTTCTGATTATAAAAACCGGTGTAAACGGAAAATCACTCTCCTCTCTATTCAATTGGCCTCGCTGAACGACGCTAAGATACCAGCGCTCCGTCAACACGTGTTCAACAACGGTAAGAGTTCTCAACTCATTTTCTTTGTATACGGTTTTCAAGGACTTTCTCACGCCGGACTCATTTCTTCACATACTCTTTTCAAGAACTGTTTTCTATCGACACACATACATACACCACACACGTCATCATCCCACATACACACACGTTCAATAAACCTTATTTGAACTACCTCCTTTTGTTTGTTAATTATTACTCTGTTTTTGCATGCAACAATTGTTTGGTTTTATGAACTCGCTTATAGTCGGGAACACGACCCGATTCTAACAGGATTGACACGTCAACCCCTCAATGAGATCGACAGACTCTCTTGCGAGTGGGTGGCCATTTGTACGACATAGGCAGACTATTACGAGTCGGCGTCAACAGTACGACATTGCTCCAACCAGAGACTCCATTTTTTTTCCAGACCTTGTTGGGTGGATCGCTGAAGGAGCAATTCTTTTAGCAAACCTTTTCCCTTCCGACTACTGCCTCGCCTCCCTATAGGGTACATCCGGGAGGAAGCTATTGGATTTATATTTTATATTTCAAATATCTTCTGTTTTTTCCCCCAACATTTTAAACTGTTAATCTTATAATGAATAACCGGGGTTTCTGTCGTCGCCTAATGTCCTAATTAGCACAAATGGAAAAATCCGGTAAAAATTGTGAACAACACATACCTTTTTTTTATTTAGTATTTAATTCTGCACCGAGTTTTTAGAGCAAGGGAGGCAATTCGGGGTTTTTACTTGAATTATCACCCTTGAAAAAAATGGTCGTCCAGTGTTCCATGAAGTAATACGTCTGAATGGTTATCTTTATTCGCATGACTGAAAGCAATTGTTTATATGTTGCATTTTAATATTGTGAAATTACCCCCTCCCTCAAAAGATTTGGAAATTAACATTTTTGTGTAGTTATAGCAAGGGAGGTAAATCGTATTTATCAAAACTTGAATTATCTCCCGCGAAAATAAATTGTCGACCATTGCTCAATGAAATAATAGGAGAGTAGAAAGTCGACCTTGGGTTTACTTTCGGCAGCCTCGTAACTCTCGCTTCCCTTATTTTGTCCTTTAGTCCTCGCATTCAATGTGCGATGTTTCTGACAAAGGGGGAAGAATTGTTGTTTTCTGGGTCGGAATCTATCCATCTAGCACTTATCGTTGTATGTTTTTGACTTTGAAGTAGTATATATATATATATATATATGAGAAATGAAAAAGGAAAAACCAAAAGATGTTTTTTTTATGTATTCATCAACGTTTCGTCTTTATTTGTAAGACTTCCTCAGGATGATAATTTAAAGAAAAATGTCATGGGTTGACATGATGGGTTAATGAGAAGAAGTAGTAGCCACTACTGAGAGCGCAGGACCAAGGTCCGGGCTGAGAGAAGTCGGTGGCAGGGAGTGAAATGAATGTGGATGACTGTGAGTGAAAAAGGGGAGGGGTGGGAGTGTTGATGAATTTGTCTCAGGGTGGGAGAGAGGGGAAGGGGTGCTGAGGTTTTTGTTGTGGTGAGGTGTAGTATGAATTTTGAGGGGCTGGGGAAAGAAGATGGGAGGGGGAAGCTCTGTGTCTTTGGTGTGTAGGTAGTATCATAGTTTTAGAAAAAGATTTGAAGAAATGAAGATGATTTGAAAATGGGCGGGGTGAGTGGGTAAGAGTGTGAAAGAAGTAGTAGAAAGGGTGAGATTGGTGAGGGGGAGAGGAGAGATTTCGTTGCGGTTTGGTGTGAAATTTTTGGAGGGTAGGAGTATTGACCAGCTGGCTATGTCAGGAATGTGTGAATATAAGTAAGTTAGAAGGAAAGTGTTGAAATGTACTGAGAATATGACAACGAGGGGAAATAAAAAGAAAAAGAAAGAGAAGGAGAAAAGTTATATTAATTTTTGTGAGAAATAGGTGAAATGTAGTTTTGTGCAGGCAGTGTTGATGGTTTGAAATTAAATTGAGGGCAAAAGGGGTTTAAATATCTAAATATTTGTGAGGGTATCTAGATTGCGTTCAATGGTGAGGCTGTTATTTGTGGTTAAGTAGTTTGGATTCGTGGTGAATGAAAATGTATGTGGGGAGGCGTTGTGCGTGAGTGTGTATGTGGGGACTTGTATATAAGTACAATTGAGAGCGAAGAGAAGAAAGGGTTAGCCATGATCTAGGTTTAGTTTTTGTTCGGTCAGGATAATTTTGCTTATTAAGGGGGATAGATTGTAGAAGCCATTTCGTTGTCTGATGGTGTTGGAGGCTGTGATTAGTGTTGTTTCCAGTAGTCTTCGCAGAGCTTTGTTGTGGATGTATTTGGTGATTTTGGCCTGTTCAAATTTTAAAGCATGACCGTGCTCTAATACATGGGAGAACGTTGATGAATACATAAAAAAACATCTTTCGGTTTTTCCTTTTTCATTTCCCATTACGTCGGATTAACCTCACCCTTCCTTTCTCATATATATATATATATATATATATATATATATATATATATATATATATATATATATATATATATATATATATTAGCTCCTTACATCAAGTGGCTTCATGACTTGTCTGGGGCAATTTCCACAAAGAAGAAAAAAGTATGATTAATTGTCTTTGTTCGCGTAACTGAAAGAAACTGTGTTTGTTGCATTTTATTATTGGGAAATAATCGCCCTAAATAATATGAAAATGAAAAGAATCGTTGTGTAATTAGCAAAGAAATAGTTTTTAATTAGTTAAATAAAAACAAACAAAATGAAATTTAATTATTTCAAGATGGTGGCAATGTGGTGTTCATAATATTAAATCTGAAGGCCCCTTATATACTTAAGAATACAGCATGAAAAATATTTGACTCCATGTAGCATCTAATGGAAACGACTGGTTAAATGGTAATCAGAAGAAAAAGTATATTACCTAGTATTAGGTTAAGACATAATTTAACGTTTATTTTAAACACAGTTAATTGGTTATCGGGTAGCCGAAATTACGAAAAATTTAATTTTTTATCAAGAATTTTTTATCAAGCATCTGTTTAGGCCAGTAAAGAAAAAATTGAATCTAATTTAACATTATTCCTACCTGGAAGAAGTATTATTAGAAGAAAACCTAATCGAAATGAATTATAGTCATGCCAATAACATGGGAAAAAATATCAAAAAAATAGACAAGCCCGAATTAAATTGCGATATGTCAGATGGATTCGTGACTAGGAAAATCCGACTGACTTAATTATATATATAGTAGATAAGAAGTATTTCACCATAAATCAACAAGACCACTTTACTTCCCACATATCTGAGCAATCTTCAACCTGTAAGTATATGACTTGTCTATATTAGACGGCCATAAATGCGCCCATTCCTAACACTGAGATGTATTCGCTACAAGGAGTTGATTATCTTAAGTTAGAAAGGCAAGTTTATGAGTTGTTCAATCATTCGAATATTTAGACTCTACGTGTGGTGTCTGTCTGCATCTTTCCCTCTCTCTCCAGAAATGCAAATACAATTTTTCTCGCATAAATTTTTTACGAGAAATCCAATTGGTGATATTCATTTTCTATTAGGTTTTTGTCATAATAATATTGTATGGATTGCATTCATGTCGGACATCTATAAACATCAAAGTCGATATTTGAATATACTTTATTTTATGTTGGTTATAACTTGAAAATAGAAATGACAAAAAAAAAAAGAATACGAATAAAAAAGATAATTCAGGGTTGGATGCTGGAGTCGGTATTTATTATCCCAGGGCCACATACATCAAATTAATGGTATTTAAAAAAAAACTTTTACTTTTTTTTTTTTTCTAAAAAAGATGTTTATATGTTTATTTTATCTTGTTATTCTCTACCAGTTAATTGTGAAAAAAAAGAATTTTGTTTTTGCCTTTTCTAAAAAAAAAAACTCGTCTGCCGATTGTTCGTCAACAAGACGCGGCCATTGAAAGTGTTTCGTGATGAAAATGCTATTCTAAACTGAAGCGTGACAGCCGATATTTCTGTACTCGTCTCCATTCATATCATTTTCTATCTGAAATGGACAACGGGTAGTAACTATTTACTGATCTACCGACGGACACAACCTCTTACAGAGATGCGAGGACGTGTCTAAAAGTTAAAAAAAAAAAAACTATAAAAAAACTGAAGAGAATGATTTCACGTTTATTTTTGTTTCGATCCGTTTTCTTAATCTTCCCCTTTCCATTTTCTTAATCTTCCCCTTTCCATTTCTTAATCTTCCGCTTTCTATTTTCTTAATCTTCCCCTTTCCATTTTCTTAATCTTCCCCTTTCCATTTTCTTAATCTTCCCCTTTCCATTTCTTAATCTTCCCCTTTCCATTTCTTTATCTTCCCCTTTCCATTTTCTTAATCATCGCCTTTCCATTTCTTAATCCTCCCCTTTCCATTTTTTTAATCTTCCCCTTTCAATTTTCTTAATCTTCCCCTTTCCATTTTCTTAATCTTCCCCTTTCCATTTTCTTAATCTTCCCCTTTCCGTTTCTTAATCTTCTCCTTTCCATTTTCTTAATCTTCTCCTTTCCATTTTCTTAATCTTCCCCTTTCCATTTCTTAATCTTCTCCTTTCCATTTCTTAATCTTCTCCTTTCCATTTCTTAATCTTCCCCTTTCCATTTCTTAATCTTCCCCTTTCAATTTTCTTAATATTCCCCTTTCCATTTCTTAATCTCCCCCTTTCCATTTCTTAATGTTCTCCTTTCCATTTCTTAATCTTCTCCTTTCCATTTCTTAATCTTCCCCTTTCCATTTCTTAATCTTCCCCTTTCAATTTTCTTAATCTTCTCCTTTCCATTTCTTAATCTTCCCCTTTCCATTTCTTAATCTTCCCCTTTCCATTTTCTTAATCTTCCCCTTTCCATTTCTTAATCTTCCCCTTTGCATTTTCTTAATCTTCCCCTTTCCATTTCTTAATCTTCCCCTTTCCATTTCTTAATCTTCCCCTTTCCATTTCTTAATCTTCCCCTTTCAATTTTCTTAATATTCCCCTTTCCATTTCTTAATCTTCTCCTTTCCATTTCTTAATCTTCCCCTTTCCATTTCTTAATCTTCCCCTTTCAATTTTCTTAATATTCCCCTTTCCATTTCTTAATCTTCTCCTTTCCATTTCTTAATCTTCCCCTTTCCATTTCTTAATCTTCCCCTTTCAATTTTCTTAATATTCCCCTTTCCATTTCTTAATCTCCCCCTTTCCATTTCTTAATGTTCTCCTTTCCATTTCTTAATCTTCTCCTTTCCATTTCTTAATCTTCCCCTTTCCATTTCTTAATCTTCTCCTTTCCATTTCTTAATCTTCCCCTTTCCATTTCTTAATCTCCCCCTTTCCATTTCTTAATCTTCTCCTTTCCATTTCTAAATCTTCCCCTTTCCATTTCTTAATCTTCCCCTTTCCATTTCTTAATCTTCTCCTTTCCATTTCTTAATCTTCCCCTTTCCATTTCTTAATCTTCCCCTTTCCATTTCTTAATCTCCCCCTTTCCATTTCTTAATCTTCCCCTTTCCATTTCTTAATCTTCCCCTTTCCATTTTCTTAATCTCCCCCTTTCCATTTCTAAATCTTCTCCTTTCCATTTCTAAATCTTCCCCTTTCCATTTCTTAATCTTCCCCTTTCCATTTCTAAATCTTCCCCTTTCCATTTCTTAATCTTCCCCTTTCCATTTCTTAATCTTCCCCTTTCCATTTCTTAATCTTCCCCTTTCCATTTCTTAATCTTCCCCTTTCCATTTCTTAATCTTCCCCTTTCCATTTCTTAATCTTCCCCTTTCAATTTCTTAATCTTCCCCTTTCCATTTCTTAATCTTCTCCTTTCCATTTCTAAATCTTCTCCTTTCCATTTCTTAATCTTCTCCTTTCCATTTCTAAATCTTCCCCTTTCCATTTCTTAATCTTCCCCTTTCCATTTCTAAATCTTCCCCTTTCCATTTCTTAATCTTCTCCTTTCCATTTCTAAATCTTCTCCTTTCCATTTCTTAATCTTCTCCTTTCCATTTCTAAATCTTCTCCTTTCCATTTCTTAATCTTCTCCTTTCCATTTCTAAATCTTCCCCTTTCCATTTCTTAATCTTCCCCTTTCCATTTCTAAATCTTCCCCTTTCCATTTCTTAATCTTCCCCTTTCCATTTCTTAATCTTCCCCTTTCCATTTCTTAATCTTCCCCTTTCCATTTCTTAATCTCCCCCTTTCCATTTCTAAATCTTCCCCTTTCCATTTCTTAATCTTCCCCTTTCCATTTCTAAATCTTCCCCTTTCCATTTCTTAATCTCCCCCTTTCCATTTCTTAATCTTCCCCTTTCCATTTCTTAATCTTCCCCTTTCCATTTTCTTAATCTCCCCCTTTCCATTTCTAAATCTTCCCCTTTCCATTTCTTAATCTCCCCCTTTCCATTTCTAAATCTTCCCCTTTCCATTTCTTAATCTTCCCCTTTCCATTTCTAAATCTTCCCCTTTCCATTTCTTAATCTTCCCCTTTCCATTTCTAAATCTTCCCCTTTCCATTTCTTAATCTTCCCCTTTCCATTTCTTAATCTTCCCCTTTCCATTTCTTAATCTTCTCCTTTCCATTTCTAAATCTTCCCCTTTCCATTTCTTAATCTTCCCCTTTCCATTTCTAAATCTTCCCTTTTCAATTTTCTTAATCTTCCCTTTTCCATTTTTTAATATTTTCTTTTCCATTTCTTAATCTTCTCCTTTCCATTTCTAAATCTTCCCCTTTCCATTTCTTAATCTTCCCCTTTCCATTTTCTTAATCTTCTCCTTTCCATTTCTTAATCTTCCCCTTTCCATTTCTTAATCTTCCCCTTTCCATTTCTAAATCTTCCCCTTTCCATTTCTTAATCTTCTCCTTTCCATTTCTTAATCTTCCCCTTTCCATTTCTTAATCTTCCCCTTTCCATTTCTTAATCTTCTCCTTTCCATTTCTTAATCTTCCCCTTTCCATTTCTTAATCTTCCCCTTTCCATTTCTTAATCTCCCCCTTTCCATTTCTTAATCTTCTCCTTTCCATTTCTAAATCTTCCCTTTTCAATTTTTTAATATTTTCTTTTCCATTTCTTAATCTTCTCCTTTCCATTTCTTAATCTTCCCTTTTCCATTTTTTAATATTTTCTTTTCCATTTCTTAATCTTCCCCTTTCCATAATCTTCTCCTTTCCATTTCTTAATCTCCCCCTTTCCATTTTTTTAATTCTCTCCTTTCCATTTCTTAATCTTCCCCTTTCCATTTTCTTAATCTTCTCCTTTCCATTTCTTAATCTTCCCCTTTCCATTTCTTTATCTCCCCCTTTCCATTTCTTAATCTTTCCCTTTTCTATTTTCTTAATCTTCCCCTTTCCATTTCTTAATCTTCCCCTTTCTATTTCTTAATCTTCCCCTTTCCATTTTCTTAATCTTCCCCTTTCCATTTTCTTAATCTTCTACTTTCCATTTCTTAATCTTCCCCTTTCCATTTCTTAATCTTTCCCTTTCCATTTCTTAATCTTCCCCTTTCCATTTCTTAATCTTTCCCTTTTCTATTTTCTTAATCTTCCCCTTTCCATTTCTTAATCTTCCCCTTTCCATTTCTTAATCTTCTCCTTTCCATTTCTTAATCTTCCCCTTTCCATTTCTTAATCTTCCCCTTTCCATTTTCTTAATCTTCTCCTTTCCATTTCTTAATCTTCCCCTTTCCATTTCTTAATCTTCCCCTTTCCATTTCTTAATCTCCCCCTTTCCATTTCTTAATCTTCTCCTTTCCATTTCTAAATCTTCCCTTTTCAATTTTCTTAATCTTCCCTTTTCCATTTTTTAATATTTTCTTTTCCATTTCTTAATCTTCCCCTTTCCATAATCTTCTCCTTTCCATTTCTTAATCTCCCCCTTTCCATTTTTTTAATTCTCTCCTTTCCATTTCTTAATCTTCCCCTTTCCATTTTCTTAATCTTCTCCTTTCCATTTCTTAATCTTCCCCTTTCCATTTCTTTATCTCCCCCTTTCCATTTCTTAATCTTCCCCTTTCCATTTCTTAATCTTCCCCTTTCCATTTTCTTAATCTTCTCCTTTCCATTTCTTAATCTTCCCCTTTCCATTTCTTTATCTCCCCCTTTCCATTTCTTAATCTTTCCCTTTTCTATTTTCTTAATCTTCCCCTTTCCATTTCTTAATCTTCCCCTTTCTATTTCTTAATCTTCCCCTTTCCATTTTCTTAATCTTCCCCTTTCCATTTTCTTAATCTTCTACTTTCCATTTCTTAATCTTCCCCTTTCCATTTCTTAATCTTTCCCTTTCCATTTCTTAATCTTCCCCTTTCCATTTCTTTATCTCCTTCTGTCCATTTCTTAATCTTACCCTTTCCATTTTCTTAATCCTCTCCTTTCCATTTCTTAATCTTCCCCTTTCCATTTCTTAATCTTCCCCTTTCCATTTCTTTATCTCCTTCTTTCCATTTCTTAATCTTACCCTTTCCATTTTCTTAATCCTCTCCTTTCCATTTCTTAATCTTCCCCTTTCCATTTCTTAATCTTCCCCTTTCCATTTCTTAATCTTCTCCTTTCCATTTCTTTATCTCCTTCTTTCCATTTCTTAATCTTCCCCTTTCCATTTTCTTAATGTTCTCCTTTCCATTTCTTAATCTTCCCCTTTCCATTTCTTTATCTCCCCCTTTCCATTTCTTAATCTCCCCCTTTCCATTTCTTAATCTTCTCCTTTCTATTTTCTTAATCTTCTCTTTTCCATTTCTTAATCTTCCCCTTTCCATTTCTTAATCTTCCCTTTTCCATTTTCTTAATCTTCCCCTTTCCATTTATTAATCTTTCCCTTTCCATTTTCTTAATCTTCCCTTTTCCATTTCTTAATCTTTCCCTTTCAATTTTCTTAATCTTTCCCTTTCCATTTTCTTAATCTTCCCCTTTCCATTTTCTTAATCTTCCCCTTTTCATTTCTTAATATTCCCCTTTTCTATTTTCTTAATCTTCCCCTTTCCATTTTCATAATCTTCCCCTTTCCATTTCTTAATATTTTCTTTTCCATTTCTTAATCTTCCCCTTTCAATTTTCTTAATCATCGCCTTTCCATTTCTTACTCTTCCCTTTTCCATTTTCTTAATCTTCCTCTTCCCATTTCTTAATCTTCCCCTTTCCATTTCTTAATCTTCCCTTTTCCATTTTCTTAATCTTCCCCTTTCCATTTATTAATCTTCTCCTTTCCATTTCTTAATCTTCCATTTTCCATTTCTTAATCTTCCCCTTTCAATTTTCTTAATATTCCCCTTTCCATTTCTTAATCTTCCCCTTTCCATTTCTTAATCTTCTCCTTTCCATTTCTTAATCTTCTCCTTTCCATTTCTTAATCTTCCCCTTTCCATTTCTTAATCTTCCCCTTTCAATTTTCTTAATATTCCCCTTTCCATTTCTTAATCTCCCCCTTTCCATTTCTTAATCTTCTCCTTTCCATTTCTTAATCTTCCCCTTTTCATTTCTTAACTTCCCCTTTTCTTTTTTCTTAATCTTCCCCTTTCCATTTTCATAATCTTCCCCTTTCCATTTCTTAATATTTTCTTTTCCATTTCTTAATCTTCCCCTTTCCATAATCTTCTCCTTTCCATTTTCTTAATCTTCCCCTTTCCATTTCTTTATCTCCCCCTTTCCATTTCTTAATCTTTCCCTTTTCTATTTTCTTAATCTTCGTCTTTCCATTTCTTAATCTTCCCCTTTCCATTTTCTTAATCTTCCCCTTTCCATTTTCTTAATCTTCTCCTTTCCATTTTCTTAATCTTCTACTTTCCATTTCTTAATCTTCCCTTTTTCATTTTCTTAATCTTCTCCTTTCCATTTCTTAATCTTCCCTTTTCCATTTCTTAATCTTCCTCTTTCCATTTCTTAATCTTCTCCTTTCCATTTCTTAATCTTCCTTTTTCCATTTCTTAATCTTCCCCTTTCCATTTTCTTAATCTTCCCCTTTCCATTTCTTAATCTTCCCCTTTCCATTTTCTTAATCTTCCCCTTTCCATTTTCTTAATCTTCCCCTTTCCATTTTCTTAATCTTCCCTTTTCCATTTCTTAATCTTCCCCTTTCCATTTTCTTAATCTTCCCATTTCCATTTTCTTAATCTTCCCCTTTCCATTTTCTTAATCTTCCCCTTTCCATTTCTTAATCTTCTCCTTTCCATTTCTTAATCTTCCCTTTTTCATTTTCTTAATCTTCTCCTTTCCATTTCTTAATCTTCCCCTTTCCATTTCTTAATCTTCCCCTTTCCATTTCTTTATCTTCCCCTTTCCATTTCTTAATCTTCCCCTTTCAATTTCTTAATCTTCCCCTTTCCATTTCTTAATCTTCCCCTTTCCATTTCTTAATCTTCCCCTTTCCATTTCTTAATCTTCCCCTTTCAATTTCTTAATCTTCCCCTTTCCATTTCTTAATCTTCCCCTTTCCATTTCTTAATCTTCCCCTTTCCATTTCTTAATCTTCCCCTTTCCATTTCTTAATCTTCCCCTTTCCATTTCTTAATCTTCCCCTTTCCATTTCTTAATCTTCCCCTTTCCATTTCTTAATCTTCCCCTTTCCATTTCTTAATCTTCCCCTTTCAATTTCTTAATCTTCCCCTTTCCATTTCTTAATCTTCCCCTTTCCATTTCTTAATCTTCCCCTTTCCATTTCTTAATCTTCCCCTTTCAATTTCTTAATCTTCCCCTTTCAATTTCTTAATCTTCCCCTTTCCATTTCTTAATCTTCCCCTTTCCATTTCTTAATCTTCCCCTTTCCATTTCTTAATCTTCCTTTTTCCATTTCTTAATCTTCCCCTTTCCATTTTCTTAATCTTCCCTTTTCCATTTCTTAATCTTCCCCTTTCCATTTCTTAATCTTCCCCTTTCCATTTCTTAATCTTCCCCTTTCCATTTCTTTATCTTCCCCTTTCCATTTCTTAATCTTCCCCTTTCAATTTCTTAATCTTCCCCTTTCCATTTCTTAATCTTCCCCTTTCCATTTCTTAATCTTCCCCTTTCCATTTCTTAATCTTCCCCTTTCAATTTCTTAATCTTCCCCTTTCCATTTCTTAATCTTCCCCTTTCCATTTCTTAATCTTCCCCTTTCCATTTCTTAATCTTCCCCTTTCCATTTCTTAATCTTCCCCTTTCCATTTCTTAATCTTCCCATTTCCATTTTCTTAATCTTCCCCTTTCCATTTTCTTAATCTTCCCCTTTCCATTTCTTAATCTTCTCCTTTCCATTTCTTAATCTTCCCTTTTTCATTTTCTTAATCTTCCCTTTTCCATTTCTTAATCTTCCCCTTTTTCCATTTTCTTAATCTTCCCATTTCCATTTTCTTAATCTTCCCCTTTCCATTTTCTTAATCTTCCCCTTTCCATTTCTTAATCTTCTCCTTTTTCCATTTTCTTAATCTTCCCATTTCCATTTTCTTAATCTTCCCTTTTCCATTTCTTAATCTTCCCTTTTTCCATTTCTTAATCTTCCCCTTTTTCCATTTTCTTAATCTTCCCATTTCCATTTTCTTAATCTTCCCCTTTCCATTTTCTTAATCTTCCCCTTTCCATTTCTTAATCTTCTCCTTTCCATTTCTTAATCTTCCCTTTTTCATTTTCTTAATCTTCTCCTTTCCATTTCTTAATCTTCCCTTTTCCATTTCTTAATCTTCCCCTTTCCATTTTCTTAATCTTCCCTTTTCCATTTCTTAATCTTCCCCTTTCCATTTCTTAATCTTCCCCTTTCCATTTCTTAATCTTCCCCTTTCCATTTCTTAATCTCCCCCTTTCCATTTCTTAATCTTCCCCTTTCCATTTCTTAATCTTCCCCTTTCCATTTCTTAATCTTCCCCTTTCAATTTCTTAATCTTCCCCTTTCCATTTCTTAATCTTCCCCTTTCCATTTCTTAATCTTCCCCTTTCCATTTCTTAATCTTCCCCTTTCAATTTCTTAATCTTCCCCTTTCCATTTCTTAATCTCCCCCTTTCCATTTCTTAATCTTCCCCTTTCCATTTCTTAATCTTCCCCTTTCCATTTCTTAATCTTCCCCTTTCAATTTCTTAATCTTCCCCTTTCCATTTCTTAATCTTCCCCTTTCCATTTCTTAATCTTCCCCTTTCCATTTCTTAATCTTCCCCTTTCCATTTTTTAATCTTCCCCTTTCCATTTCTTAATCTTCCCTTTTCAATTTCTTAATCTTCCCATTTCCATTTCTTAATCTTCCCGTTTCTATTTCTTTTGATGTCTTTATAGCAGAGAACGAGCAAAGAAATTCCATATTCCACGATGGAAAAGTATTGCAATTGTATGCGGAGCTTTTTTGAACATATTTATCAGTATCGGCTTTCCATACTCACTGGGTGTCCTCTTCGATGATTTGATGTACACCTTCAACGTCGGCCGCATAGACGTCACCATAGTAATTGCATTATGCACTGGGACCCTAAGTGCCGCAGGTAAGACGTACACACATATTGTTCTCCTTTCTTAGACATGCTCTGCGACTGATATAAAGAGAGAGAAAGAGAGAGAGAGAGAGAGAGAGAGAGTGAGAGAGAGAGAGAGAGAGGGGAAAACAAATAGTACAGACGTTAACAGTTACTGAATACTCAACGTTAGGTTGCCATTCAACCATCACAGTGTGCCAAGTGGTTTGAATATTTAAACATGTCTAAGCACATCTCTTTCTCCCCCTCTCTCTCCCTCCCCCCCTCTCTCTCTCTCCTCTATCGTTATTTCCATGGAAGATGCTCAACTGACCTCCATTATTTAGTTTCTTCCTTGTAAGAAATTCACAGCAAAAACTCGTCCTCTACCACAACGGAAAAAGTATTTCCTTCCCCCCCCTCCATGTGCCTAGCATCAGGCGGGATTTCCATAGACTAAGCTTCTTTGCAAGGACTCCTCGTCTGTGGAACACATTACCGCAGGACTGCTTCCCTGCTGATCACAACTTGGTCATCTTCAAACCCAGTCTCAACTAATTCTTGTCACGGACAGCACCATAAGCGTACTTCATACCTTTGATCAATGTAAGTACTCTCATAGCGTCCTTCATTTCTCGGCTGGCAAGCATTCACGTCTCGTTAACCCTTATCCTCGAGTGGTTCTTGGCCTTGATAAGTGGTGGCCCCAATGATAATCAAATAAGGTATTCTGAATAATAGAGATGTTATATTCTTCGAACAAATCAATCAAGCATTTAACACATAAAATAAGCAAACTTGTTATATCGCAATAAAATGCATTGGTATTGAAACAATGAACAGTATCAGTTTTTTTTCTCGGATATTGTTTAGTAACATTTATTTTAGGATGTGAAATAGAAAATGTACTGCCCTATACAAGGATTGAACTCACAGCCTTCAGATTATGAGACTTAATCCTCTCACCCCTTCTTCTCGCGCTACTTCTTGTCCAATCGCTCTTCGTTATCATCTGTTACATCATGTTCGGTTGTGATCGGACAGACGAATGGACAAATGCATAGACATATTTCGTCATTATGGCTATTGATTGAAATACCCATCCAGCCGGATTTGTATTGCCCCCCCCCTCGTTCATTGTGCGTTCATTGTTGTTTTTAATATTAAGATATATATCACATAGCAGACGTTAGTTGCAAGCACACACGACCAAATCAAAGGCTGGTGATACCAGATCAGGCTGCCCTGTGGCTCCCTGAGACGAAATTCACCTACATTGACGTTTTTTTTTTTTTTTTTTTTTTTGTAAAACTTAATTATGTTCTACAAAACCAAAAACAAAAACAACAGCCCCTCTCCCTTTCTCCCTCCCCTTTTTTATTTTTATTTTTCCTACCCTACTCCCGGTCCTGGATATGACCTTAAACTACATCCGATGGTGAGATCCGGCTTACGGACTTTGGGGAATGTGGAGCCTCCTCTTAATTACCATTGCTCCCAGGTCCACCCTGACCCGGAGTGGTAGTACCTGTTAGGGTCCCAACTATGGGTTAAATAGAAACAGATATTAAAAGGGGAAAGAAACAAAAAGGAGAAGAAAACAAGACCAGATTCGGCATTAAATAACCCAAAAAGGGTTGATATGCCGTAAAACAAAACTACCAAACCAGACCAAACCAAATCAAAGGTCGTAACAGGGAATAGGTTGTAAATCTATTATAACATCAAAACCAGACATAGAGGTATGGTGTTTGTCGCCCCCCCCCTCTCTCTCTCTCTCTCTCTCTCTGACCATTGTCGTGTTTGGGAGTTTTTAATTTCTTTTTGTTCCCCCCTTTTTCTAAGGTCACCCCCTCCCAATTTGTGACAGAAAAGTAAAACCCGAGTGTCGGCCCCAACAAATACATAAGAATATGCACATATAAAAGTTTACGCAATCATGTTACTTGAAGTATTTGGATGAAAAGCTAAAAACGCTTCACGCTTCTCATTTGAAGCTGTAAAATATAACTTGGATTTGTGCATTTTTTCTCAAAGGATTTGTTGTTGTTGTGTCTTTTGAAAATGATGCGCTTTGTTGTTGTTTTTATCTTCATAATTATTGTTTTAAATGATGCGCTTTGTTGTCGACGTTGTTATTGTTGTGTCTTTGAAACAGACACATATGCGTGGCAGTGGCATTATTGAAAACATGATGACTGTGTGCTGACAACTTCCCCTCGAGAATTGATTGTCTGATGAAAATGTCCGTGTATCGTAGGGACCTCCAATTGCATGTGAAGAACGGTGACGTCACTATTTCATGTGTACGTTAAGAAGTCATACATTCGTTTTGCTTTACCGATTGCAAAAAAAACTCTCTCAAATAAAGTTATACTTGTTTTAAAGTAAAATAGTTTAGTTAAAGGTTACATTATCAAATTCTGAAAGAAACCCTTCTTCATTGTCCGATGAAACTACGAAATTTTCTTGTTTTACGACACACGGGGTAGTGTTTACTAAACATCGCGTGAGACATGGCAAGATATTATCTATGTACGGATGAACAGAAGTGAAACAAATTACTTTACTACTATGGTGTAAACAAAATTAACGGTTTGTTTTAACTATTTTTTTCTTCCTTGAGACAGATTATTACTTTTTTTTTACTGAAAAATAAAAATTAAACTAAAAATGAAAATGGAGAAAGTATTGTGGTTTGTTAATGATTAAAAATATTCGTCAATTGAATAATAAAAATTCAAAGTAAAAATAAGTTTATATTTCGAAATGGATAAACATTTTAATTTGAAAAAAGAAAAATGATAAAAAGTATTATAAATATATAATAATAATAATAATAATAATAATTACTTTTGTCAACGTTTTTTCTTATTAGTGTTACTGTTTACAAATTAGCGTGCGGCGTGCACCAATTTTACTCTAAAAATGTATGCGCGTGGGACAATTTCACTTTAAAAATTGACGTGTTAATTATGGCTAGTATTGCGTTCCATAGTTGCGGCAAAATCAGTTAGTGCAAAAAAATTTTCTTACTTCTAGCAAATGAAGTAGTTTTTTCCAAGTACATAATATGACATCCGCCACAACTTTTGTCTTTTACGATTCATAATACTTCGGGCTATATTATATTAAAATATTTTGAAAAATTTCGAACACGAATATGTTCAAAAATGATGTTTAAAACCGATAAACTCGATCAATACGATCAAATGAATAAATGTCTCTGAAAATAAAAATTATTTCGTAAAACTTTTTTTTTTTTTGCATTTCAATAAATCACAGTATATTTTATTGAGAAAAGGTAAAAAAAATTCAAAACATAATAATATTGCTTTTATTTCCACTTTTTATTTGTGCATTCACGGACCAGTTTACTAAAACAGTTTACGTAAAATTTAATAAAATTAATCCAATGTGTTTTTTAAAAGAGTTTAGTTTTATATAAGAAAAAAAAATCGCCGGATGACAATATATTTCGTTCAATATTTCATAAAATGAAACAGGGGGGGGGGGGAATCACGTAAAAAAAATATTTTCCCTAATATATTTTAGGAAAACAGCATTTTAAAGATAAATTAGTCCTATAATGAATAAGTATTGAAAATTTCGTGAAGATCTGGCCATAACTTGATTTATGCGAGATTTATTAAAAATGTGCCTATCACAGCGCACATAAATGCTTATACATAAGAACGTTAGTTTATCACGTAAAAAAAAGTACACAACATTTTAACTTCACATTTTCATGAGTTTCGTATGCTGGAAAAAATTCTAAAAAATCATCAGCAGTTTATTTAATGTATCCTCTTTTGAATGGTAAAAAAGTTTTGTTGATAATCTTAATCTAAATTAAAGTTACATCGTGTTATATATAGCGGGGGGTAAATAGTTCACAACCAATTGGAGGTCCCTAGTGTATCGTATTTTCTATCGATTAATAACAGAAGGAATTGTCGCTTGAAAATCTAATAATTTCGACATGATTTTCAGCAATTTGCTCGCATAAATAAACAGTGTTAAAAGTGCCTGCTCTGTCGTTTAATTACGTCACTTTTCGTTGTTGTTGTTGTTGTTGTTATTGTTGTTGTAGTTGTAGTTGTTGTTGTTGTTGTTGTTGTTGTTGTAGGTGCCCTTGCTGGAATTATTATCAATAAATGCGGCCTGAGAATGACATTGCTCATTGGAGGATTTTTAGGATCGTGTGGAACTTTTGCCAGTGGATTTGCAACTGGAATTCCATTCTTGATTGTAACTCTCGGTATCGTAACTGGTATGTATTTTGTATTACTCATTTATTTATATTCGCCACAAAACTTTGCTGATTTTGCACTTTCAACCAACTTATTTTTGCAACTATAATCAAACGTAACAAAACACCATTGAAATGGAAACACTAAAAGTACAGATCAATAGAAATATGTATTGTTATAGTGCGACGGCAATATTGTGGGATCGATAAGTACGGACTTAATCTTTAAAAACGAATATGTACTTGTATTTTTCAGTATGTTTTTTATGTCGAAAATAATATATTTTGTCTTCTATAGGGAATCTATTTTGTCATTTTTATAATGTTCAATTAAATTTGAGTGTTTTATAGTAGTGGTGGGACGATTCCAATAGTTTCCCGATTCCGATACAATTACCGATTCTGGTAAATTATCGATTCGGATTCATTTTAAATTTCTAAATATTTTGTTATAAAGGTGTTTTTTTTTAAATTTTCGGCTTCCTGTCAAATCCCGTGTAATGTGTGCATATATTTTCACAAAAGTAAAAATACACGGGGGTGGGGCGTACATTACATGAGTAGATCTTTCTAACTATAAAAAAAATTGAATGAAAATAGTTAGGCAATTAAAAATTTATTTATTTTTTAAAACAAAGCCGATTTGCAGTAGTTCGTCGTAAGTTGACAAGATGTTATTTTAAGTTTTTCGTAAACAATTGAACATTGTTGACGGAGAACTTTTTTAGTAAAAAAAATTATTTTTAAATAGACTAATAATTAACTCATTATAAAAAATGAAAATACTGCAGAATGAAAACAGAAAAAAAGGCAGGAAACGGTCCTCTTTTTAAAAATTTCTTTTCACTTTGAAGATTACAAAAAATACCGCTTTGGTGTCCATTTCTAACAACAAATTTGTGAAGGTGAGATGGTGTCTACGTTAAGAACACATCTAACCTACACATCCGGTCTTTTTCTTCTTTGCGTGTCTTTGAAGTGTCATGTGGCTATATGACAGTTTCCACATTTTTATGCAGTCCTTTACTATAGTGTTGTACTCTGCAAGATCTTTCAAGCTACACCAATTGGGTATTGATTTACTCCTCTCCAGGAGTTAGGCACAAGACCAGTTTTTATCTTACTCCCACAAGTAAGATGTGACCCAAGGTCGGGTCGGGAAAGTGGGGTTTAAAAATTGCCTGGGCAGCCCCGTCGGCATTCCCCGGTAGGGGCGCCTCAGGCAGTAAGCAATAAACTTACTCCTCCCCAAAGAGGGGAGGCGAAGCCTGGGAGGGTGGACCTCCTAGAACTGCACAAGACAGACCCATAGACCGGCGTAAATCAATACCAGTCTATGGGGTGCAGTATCCATCGGAACAGATACTACACTTTGATCTTAGCCAAAAGACCAATTGTATAAGGTAATGTTGCATCGTATGGTCCTCCTCTCCACATTCACAGATGGTTGGGTCAGTTTTGTAGCCCCATCGATTCATAACAACTTTTGATCGTCCCATTCCCGTTCTTAGTCGGTTTAGTGTTTTCCACTGGAGCCAGGGTGTCTCTGAACTGGGAGGGAGTTCCTCAGAAGCAGGGATTCCCATATCGTTATGAGGGGGCCATCTTCTAGCCGTCTGATCCACGGCTGTAGTCTGGTCTTTTCCTGTTAGGGGTTCGACATGGTTGCGGAAACTTCTTGACGTCAGTCGTTGAACCGTTGGTTCACGTCCATAAAGGAGACGGCGTTCATCACTGATAGCCTTTGTGATCTCTACTCGGCTGGCAACTTCCCGTCTCACATCTGAAGGGGCAATACCAGTGAGAAGATGCAGGTTGTTCAGGTTGGTGGGCTTCAAGCAGCCAGTGATCAAGCGAAAGGTGTTGTTCAATGCCGAGTCTAGGTTTTTGGCCTGCGGTGATCTCTCCCAAACTGGACAAGCATACTTTGCAGAGGAATAACACAGGGCTAAGGCGGTACATCTTACTGTGTGTGCTGTGGCTCCCCACTTGGGGTTGATCAATTTCCGTAGGATGTTGTTCCGGGAGATGACTTTCATTTTTGTCTTCTTTACATGTTCCCTGAATGAGAGGGTGTGGTCCAGGGTTACGCCAAGGTAGACAGGGTTAGCGCAATTCTGAAGTTGTATTCCAGACCGCGTGATGTTTAGGGGTCGGTTGGCCTTTCGGTTCCAGAGGTGAAACGAGCACACTTGAGTTTTTGCAGGGTTTGCATGCAGGTGGTTAATCTCGTAGTAGAGGAGTAACTCATCTAAGGCTGAGTTGAGGTTTGTTTCTACTGACTCAAAAGTACTCTCTTGGGATGTTACGCAAGATGTTGTACAGTAATGGGACCAGCACATTACCTTGAGGTAAGCCATTCTTTTGTCGGCGCCAGAGACTTTGTTGTTTAGGGTAACATAAAAGCGCCTGTCTTTTAAGATGGATCCGATTAGGTCTGTGAGTGCCAGGTCTTTTGTCAGTTCCAAAATCTTTTTCAGGAGGGGGCTCTGGTTTACAGTGTCATATTCAGCAGACAGATCAACAAAGATGGCTCCCGTTACCAGTCCTTTCTGAAACTCATCTTCGATGTACTGAGTGAGATTCAGGAGTTGGCTAGTTGTGGATTTTCCAGGTCAGAATCCTGGTGTCGTATTCAAATGTATGTCTCACAAAATTAAATTAAATTTTTACATTTACTGGGTTAATGAAAATGTAATCGTGTAAGTTTGGAACTAAGTAAAATTATGCTAAATAAAACTAAAATGAGAACCACTTATTTCCACCTGGTAATTATGACATTTTCAGGGTGTTAATTTTACATGGGTAGACGCTGTTTTTTAAAAACAAATTTTCAACTGAATATCACCTACGCATATTACACAGATGCGAACATTACATGTTTTTTACGGTACACTCGATTCAGCAACAACTTTTAAGATTATAAAAAACTATTTCGAAAAATGTTCCCGTTTAATTTTTAGAGGGATTACGAGGTGGGTACAGTTCACTGTTAGTTTAACCTAAATTGACCACCAACACGAGAGAATGTCACCTCATACCACCTAGGGGGCAATTTACGCCAGACTGACATAGCGAACTGACCTCACCTCCTTATCTAAATATTAAACAGTTAAGTTTTTCAATTTTTTTCTTAACATTTGCGGTGTCCAGAAAATTCACTAATTTTTACAAGGTAGAATAATTCCGACTTCGAATTGGAATGACGCAATTTAATCATGCACATGATTTACAGTGAAACAATTCTAATTTTATGTTATCTATGTTATAAATGTATAAAGAAGTAACATATGTGTAAAACATACTAAAAATACACAAAGTCACTCGTTGGGAAGCCGTACTAATAATTTTTTTGAAATTCTAAGTAAAGTGGTTAAAGTGTCCATAAGAGAAAAGTGTTCGGACATAATTTTCTCTAAAAAATAAGCTGTTTATATATATATATATATATATATATATATATATATATATATATATATATATATATATATATATATATATATATATATATATTAAAGAAAGAAAGATGAAGATAAAGAATTGTACATAAATTAATACAAATTTTATTACATCGAAAGTTCAGATGCAAGGAGTTACATTAATCCTTAAACCATGGTTTTTCAAAGATAAAACTCTTCTCGTCAGAGGATAAATCTGGTAATATGGTATTTATATCAATTAAATATTACCTAGTTCCATTTCACTTTGAAAAAATTGAAGAATAAAAACCAAAAGGGAGTGGAGATAAAGAAGTTAAAAAATAAAATAAAATAAAATAAAAAAATAAAAGGCCGGGAGGTGAAAGTTAGCAGTATTGGGAGGTGATTTTGTAGATAGTTAATAGCTAAAGTAACGTTTTATCCTCTGACGAGAAGAGTTTTATCTTTGAAAAACCATGGTTTAAGGATTAATGTAACTCCTTGCATCTGAACTTTCGATGTAATAAAATTTGTATTAATTTATGTATAATTCTTTATCTTCATCTTTCTTTCTTTAATATTGATTGCTCTACTCAACGTATTGAGCTTTATTTTATCGAGATAGATCACTACGATATTTCGCTTATCGTTAATTCTATTATCATTAGTATATATATATATATATATATATATATATATATATATATATATATATATATATATATAATACACCATAGATGCTCGAAACGTGGCATTCGTAAAGTCTCGTTTTTCTACTGACGTCACAGTGGTTGGTGTAAGCAGATAAACAAAACGCTTCGAAAAAAAAAAAACGGTTACATGCTATATATGGTAATTGTTTGGTATTTAAAAAAGGATATTGATGGTTTTGTTCATGTCGTTTTAAAGGTGGAAGTCTGCTAGTGATTTGAAGGTAAAACTATGTAAAACTCATTTAGACTAAAATTCAATATGGATGCCAAATCTATCTTGGAAAATCTTAAATTAAAAACAAATACTTGCTTGCTTTCCGTAAAATTTGAAATGTTGTTTTCACACAATACCAACTCTGTACAACATAAAACGTTTTATTTGTCCTAATACAAAATTCTAATATATATTTTTTGTGTATATGAAATTGAACTTTTATTTCTAACCACTGATACCTGTTCTGATACCACGCTTCATCTTTTCTGTACACCGTCAGTTAAAAAGTTCTCCTTTCAAAATTTTAATTTTTGTCCTAATCCAAAGTTCCCCTTTTGTGGAGCTGGATTTTCTGTGTCTAACTATGCCCTCGCGAGGAAGCAAGCAAATAGGGACTAGAACTTTCTTTTTGGATAACAGAATCTTCCTTCAGTTCAAATACAGTTTTCTTCTTTAGACATTTCTTTTTCCAATCGCAGACATGAGTTTTCATAATAAAATACAAGAAAAACTGACGCGAAAATCTTTAAATCCACTAATTCATTAATACACAATTGAACTCTGCATCAAGCCTTTCAAAATGTTCAAAAGTTTTCACACCTTTTGCCCACCTTTTGTAAGATTCGCCAATGCTGAGGGACCGTACAAAACACCACTAGACAAAAGCCCACCATATAGTTAAAAAAAAACGGACAAAAAACCAACAGTATAGTAGTAAATGAATTAAAATAAATTTTTTTTTAATATTTAACTTATTTTTATAATTTAATAATTAATGATGTTTGTCAGTATTTTTTTCTTGACAAAAATGTTTTATTTAATTTTAAAACATATTTTAAACATTGTAAATGCAACTGCATTCTTTTAAAGGTTTATCTAGCGAATTTCTGCAAAGTTTCCTTTTTTTGCACAAGTAAAATAAATGTCACCGGAAATGGCACAGATAAAATAGCACAAGTGAATAAATAATAAAAAGTTCGTCACAAAGATTCCCGACTTCGACAAAACACACCTGAAAAAGGTCAGTGGTGAGATCGGTCGAAACGTTTTAGGAGTAACATCTAAGATGAGAACAGTAGTCCGAAAAATCCAAATAATAAAAGTATTTAATCTGTTGTTTTCAAGCAAATAAAATCGATTTCTTCAAGTTTTGAGAAATATGGCTCCTGTAGTTTTAAATAAATTTTAGAATAAACATTTTTCAATTTATTCTGTTTTCAAGCAAATAAATTCGATTTTTCTAAGTATTTTGGGGAGAAGGAGGACTAGGTTCCTCTCCTATAATAGTAAATAGGGATTAACTGACCCCCTCCTTATTTTAAAATATCTTTAAATACGTATTTACTTTGTTGTTTATAAACAAATAACATCGATTAGTCTAAGTTGGGGGGGGGGGGTAAGTTACCTCCCTTATTTCCCCCCCTCTCCTACACACCCACACCCATTATTGAACCAAAACATTAAAGTTACTTTTTTTTTGTTATTGTGTTAAATTTTAGATGTAAGCATGTTTTTGTTAATTTTATTGGGGTGATTCTGTTGATACCCGGACTTAAGGTTAGTGGTAGGGTTAAGGGAGTTTGGAGGGGCAACACCAAGACTTAGGGTTAGTGATAGCGTTATGGTAGGGTTGTTGTTTTTTGGGTAACGTGCCACCCGGACTTAAGGTTAGTGGTAGGGTTAAGGGAGTTTGGAGGGGCAACACCAAGACTTAGGGTTAGTGATAGAGTTATGGTAGGGTTGTTGTTTTTTGGGTAACGTGCCACCCGGACTTAAGGTTAGTGGTAGGGTTAAGGGAGTTTGGAGGGGCAACACCAAGAGTTAGGGTTAGTGATAGAGTTATGGTAGGGTTGTTGTTTTTGGGGTAACGTGCCACCCGGACTTAAGGTTAGTGGTAGGGTTAAGGGAGTTTGGAGGGGCAACACCAAGACTTAGGGTTAGTGATAGAGTTATGGTAGGGTTGTTGTTTTTTGGGTAAGGTGCCACCCGGACTTAAGGTTAGTGGTAGGGTTAAGGGAGTTTGGAGGGGCAACACCAAGACTTAGGGTTAGTGATAGAGTTATGGTAGGGTTGTTGTTTTTTGGGTAACGTGCCACCCGGACTTAAGGTTAGTGGTAGGGTTAAGGGAGTTTGGAGGGGCAACACCAAGAGTTAGGGTTAGTGATAGAGTTATGGTAGGGTTGTTGTTTTTGGGGTAACGTGCCACCCGGACTTAAGGTTAGTGGTAGGGTTAAGGGAGTTTGGAGGGGCAACACCAAGACTTAGGGTTAGTGATAGAGTTATGGTAGGGTTGTTGTTTTTTGGGTAAGGTGCCACCCGGACTTAAGGTTAGTAGTAGGGTTAAGGGAGAGTTGTTTTCTTTTTAATCCTATTCTCCTCCCCCAAAACACATAATATTTATCTCTCTTAACCCCAAAAAAAAGTCTGATTATATGCCCTTAAAACGCTATTTAGTCAGACACTGGCCTGAAATGGGTGATTATTTTACGTTAAATTTATATGCGAAATTGATCCCCCATTCTAAATTCTAAAATAATTGGGCTTTCTTCACACAGATTTTTCAGGGTGTTCACACGTAATCGCCTAAAAAATCTGATTCTTTTTAGGGGGGGGGGTAGTCATCTTTTAAATGTAGATATCATTTTTATTTTCAATTTGACAAACCTCTTAATGTTTTCCCTTTTTAATGTTTATTGTATCCAAGATTTTGTCTAAGATCCCCTAACAACGTGCGCAATTATCTGCATATTTTTTTTTCGACTTAGAAGTGCACTCTTCTGACGAGATGTTACAAAGTGTGTACCCATTTCACTATAAGTGCACTGTGTACGATACATACTGTGGAGTACGTACTGTGGAATATCGGCAAGGCAATCAGATTATTCATGGGTACTTATATGCTGATGTATAATAATAACAACTTCTGCTAATCTCTCACTATTCGTATGCATTGTTTGTAACATGTATTGTTTGTGTTTTCTGCGTTTAATAAGCTATAAAAAGAGATAAAGCCTAAGTTGTCAGTTACTGAATGAGAAAGATAAAGATGATACCACGATTCTGCGTGGGAACATTATTGTTTTCTATTGGTTTAAGATCACGAATGAACCTTAATATTTGACTTTTGCTTTTAAACTCTCATTCAAACAAAAACATACTTTTTGTTCGGCAATTTAAAGGCTTCAATCACTTTCGAATTTCGAAGTGTCATGATAATAAAAAAAAGTCAGCCATTTTAATCTATTATTAATAGATTCAAAATTTAAAAGTACCTTTTAGTTCTGACGCGTCATCATTATGAGTGAGCCTACTCGTTTGTTGCAAACTGCTTTTGTATTGATGAAGGCAGAAAGGAGTTCTCGGTTGTCTGTCGAGTATAGAGATAAGCTATTTACATTTGAACGCATATTATTAGCAGTGGACAGTGCTAACAACAATATTACGCTTAGTTTCCCTTGCCCCTTTGAGGCTAGGGAGAGCAAATCACAATTCTCAACTCACGCACACATTGTCATACACATACGCACACTGACAAAGGGCGACACACACAATGCCTAATTCTCTCACACTGTCACACACATATACAAACTGATAGGAAACAAACGTATACATACATTCACTTTTAACACTCGTAACTTTTCTCACTCTGAACTTTCCACTTTTACTCATATAAAAATAACTTTTAACCAATTGTAATTTTTTATATATATAAACAAGTTAAACATGTTTTGTCTCTTTTATTCAACATTCATATTTGTTCTATTTTCAAACATTTATTACAATTTAATTGTCAAAATGGATCGTCGATTCGCCCAACACTACAACATGGACAACACACATTGATAATTCAAATATTTTATATTTGCATTGAATTTGATGAATCGTCATTATTAGACACAAAGAAAGCAAGATTCCCTGAATTTCAATTTCTTTTTAAGACCCCTTAAGCTTTGATACATTTTCTAGAATAAAAATCATATAATAGATTTTGATCAAAATCGGAATAAAGATTCTAGACATAACGTTTACTAATTGAAACGAACTATCAAATCAACGGAAGAATTTGTGTTAATGTTTCTCTTTTCTATTTACTCTGTTCTTTTGCTTATTACTTTTTTCTTATCTTCACACACACACACACGCACGCACACACACACACACACACACACACACACACACACACACACACACACGCACACACACACGAACGCACACACACACACGCACACACACACACGAACGCGCACACACACACACACACGCACACACACACACGAACGCACACACACACACACACACGCACACACACACACGAACGCACACACACACCCACACACACGCACACACACACGAACACACACACACACACACACGCACACACACACACACACACCCACACATACACCCCCCCCACACACAATTATTGTTTTTAATAAATATTATTTTTAATATCCACAGACATATGTTTCATGTTCACTAACAATCCAGGTGTGAATATTTACATTGTTTTGCCGATCGCGTGCCTCGAAATCTGGACGCCAATCACTACAACATGGACAAAATATATCAGAAAAATATGTAGAACAAACATGTGTTTGGATTGAAGTAAAACATGACTAAATGAAAATTACTTGCAAGCAATATATATTTGTTAGTTTGACGATTATTTAAACAGCTTGTCACTCTTAGTATCCAACCAAGTTGTCAGTATCCGATCCTTTAATCAACGATGCCGCCATAACAATTGTACGAAAGTGAAGAGAAATAATAAATCCTATTTATCTTTGACGAACATAGTGTTCTGTCTCAAGGGAGAGAGAAGTAAAAATATCACAGAGTTGAGACTACTATTAAATAATAATAATAATAATAATAATAATAATAATAATAATAATAATAATAATAATAATAATAATAGTAATAGTAATAATAATAATAATAATAATAATAATAATAATAATAGTAATAATAATAATAATAATAATAGTAATAGTAATAATAATAATAATAATAATAATAGTAATAATAATAATAATAATAATAATAATAATAATAATAATAATAATAATAGTAATAATAATAATAATAATAATAATAATAATAATAATAATAATAATAATAATAATAATAATAATAATAATAATAATAGAAATTGCTTAGGTAGAAGCTTTTATATTTCTCCCAAAGTGCCCCCCCCCTTAAGTAATTAATTATTAATGAAATTCACAACATTAATTACTGTTTTTAATAAGTATTATGTTTAATATCCACAGACATATGTTTCACATGGCGTGACTGGGGGAGTCACGGTTTGACTGTCAGGATTCAATAATTCTATAATCAATGTCATATATAGGATTGATCTGTATGAACGTTGCGTTTAACCAGATTTTTGTTCATTTTTGTTCATTTTTGTTCATTTTTGTTCAAGCTTAAATGTATATGAGACGATCTATTTTAAATCCGTGGTTAATTTTCAATTCCTTCTGTTTGCAATAATTTGTGTTTGTGACACGTTAAGTAAACATCTCAAATCTACTTTAATCATATGAAGATCAACCATTTTGACTCTTCTCTTAAAGAATATTTTATTCTACACATTCTTATCAACTAAATACAATATTATAATAGTGTTCTATGAGAACACTATTATAATATTGTATTTAGTTGATAAGAATGTGTAGAATAAAATAATATGCATTTTTTTACTGCCCTGTTTAATGAAATATTAGTCTCTGTTATAGAGACTTTATAATGGGGAAGTTGTTTTTACTTCTGTAAATTTAAAATACTATATAAACCAATTAAGTTCTTTTAGTTTGTTTTTTTAAAAACTTTTTTTGTCTTTTTGTTTTTGCTGGGGATGAGGCATCCTACCAGATACACCCGCTATTTCGGAGACTCCAACCGAGAGATCTTTTTAGGATTCTAACCGTCCCTTTAAGCGCAATTGTTTGTATCTCTCTTGCACTTGGTTCACCGGGTATATTCGCCTGGTAGTTTTTGAAATTCTTTTTCATGAGTCCGGTTGCTCCTATGATTACTGGAATGATAGAGATCTTTCTAAGATTCCAGTTTCTTTTCATGTCGTACATAAGATCTTGGTATTTAGTCATCTTCTCCCTCTCAGCTCTGTTTAAGCCAGCATTATTAGGGACACTGACTTCAACTAGGGTTGTTACTTTCTAGTCCTATAAAAGAGTGTGTCTATTAACATACAGTTTGTCTTGAATAAACAGAAACTGATACTTTCAGTCGATTTTTGTGTCTCATCAAATTACATTTTTTATCAGATTATGAATGACAAACATTCAATTCCAATTGAACTACTTTTCAAAATATCAAGTTTTTGAACATGAAATAAGGGTCATATAGTACAGTGGGGTAATAATAGGTCAATAGAAAGAGTAATAGGAAGCACACAACAGCGAAATGAAGACTTGGTAAATGTTCAAATGCTAATTTTATTTACCGGAAAGAAATGTTTCCCATGTAGTTGTAAAAATAAAATATGCATGTCGTAGCTGCAAGAAGAAAAGTCATGTAGTATTTATGATAAATTCACATATGCTGGTGGCAGAAAAAAGAGCCGGGTTAGGGTTGACTGCTCACTCGAAGGTGAATTGTGCATTTATCTGTAGAGTTTTGTGCTTGTCAAAGTCTATAAATTGTTTAATTTTTACTACCAGATAATAAAATGGTTTCGTATTGTATTAGTGCAAGTCGCCAAAAGTTTACCAAAAAGACAATTACGAAAACTAAAAAAACGGAAAAAATGATCAGGCAAGTTATTCTACAACGCATTATGAATGATACTTTTTTTTAAAAATGTGTTCTTCTACCAAAATTTGGCAACAGCCATTAACTTCTTATTTGAAAAATGTTCTTTGATTTGATGTGTTTCTAACTGTATGATTTGTATGATGTTTTAGGATTGGGATACTCTTTGGTGTATGTGTCGGCTTTAGTAGCGCTGGGCAAATACTTCCCGGGTGATAATAACACAATTCTTGTGTTTGCCACGATGGGATCACCTGTCGGAATTATGATTTTCCCCCCAGTTTTCACGGAATGCATCGCATATTTTGGCTGGCGCGGAGCTCTCATGATTCTCAGTGGGACTTGTTTAAATTCGTTTGTATTTACTCTTCTGATGACGCCACCTGAATCAACAGTTGAAATACACAAAACTCAAACAGAAGAAAAAAAAGGAAACACATGGTTCGACTTAACGATTTTTCGGTGAGAGATTTTTGCCTATTTCTTTCGTTTACTTCTTTCTTCATTCTATTTAAACATTCTAGTTCAAAAGTTATCAGATCTTTTCAGGCTAGAAAAAGCCGATCCCATTTTGACAACCCACATGCTCTAACATAAAGATGTCGTGTAAATCGATTATAACCGGAGATAAAGCTCAGCATATTTGTGTCAGCCACTGTGCTTCATTTAATGGAATTTTGAAATGACATAGAGGTAATTACAGAGGCTTAAGTCGATTGATCAGGACCCGAAAGTGATTGAGAGAAACAAATAAGAAGTCAGATAAACATAGATGAAATAGATGGAATGCTATATTTATCTTGAGACAAATCCAAGAGAAATATCTTGGTACAAAGAATGGCCTGTATTTTGCTTTTGTAGATTTTGAGAAAGCTTTTGAGAGAGTGGCAAGAGATGTTGTCTGGTGGGCTTTGAGTAAATTAGGCGCAAACGAGTGGTTGGTGGAAATTGTTCAAGCAATGTACAGAAACGCTCAAAGTCGTGTAAGAATTGACAGCACATTCAGGGACGGTTTTAATATGAAAGTGTTAGTACATCAGGGATCTGTACTGAGTCCATTGCTTTTCGTTTGTGTCTTAGAAGCAGGGAGTTTCGTACGGGTTATCTGAAGAGACACTGTATGCTTATGATTGAGTATTTGCCTGTGAAACAATGGAAGGTCTATTTATTAAGTTAAAGACTTAGAGAATTGCTATGGAAAGTAAAGGTCTGACAGTGAATGTTATCAAAACCAAAGTGGTTGTAGTGTTGGAAATGAAATAGTACAATCGCGATTAGCTTTTTTTGCTAAAGCATATCAGGACTAGTCGCTTGGTCGGATCGGCCCTTTTAAGTCTCCCGTCTAGCCCAAGTAAGAGCCAAAGTGGAGTGTTGTAAATCATGTGACCATTTAAGCAACCAGGACACAGATTGCTCAGCCACCACCATCCCGTCCTTAGACATCATTGATTGCTACTTACGGCCAGCAAATGGCCCTGTTATTATTTATTTTTATTGTGAAGGTTGTTGAAGCAATGTACATAAATGCTACAAGTCGTGTTAGAATTAACAGCACATTTAGTGACAGGGTTAATGTTAATGTAGGAATACACCAGAGTTCTGTACTGAGTCCATTGCTTTTCATTTGTGTCTTAGAAGAATTGTTCACGGAATTTCGTACAGGTTGTCCAGAAGAGATGCTGTGTATTGATGATTTAATACCTGCCTGTGAAACAATAAAAGATCTACTTTGAGGAAAGCTATGGAAAGTAAAGGTCTGAGAGTGAATGTTATCAAGACCAAAGTGATGATCAGTGGTTGTAGTGTTGGAATGTTCCTAAAAAGAAGAAATTTCCCCGACTCATTTTCTGGAAACAGAGTCAGGTTCAATTCAATCTTTTATGGTACTTGTAAGCATTGGGTACACAAGAAGTGAAATTACTGGTTGATTGAAAGAGAACAACCAGTTTATATGCAAAAAGTGTAAGACAATGAGAACTCAGATGTTGACAAAGATTATCTGCTGGTGAGGTTGTTGAGAAGTTTTGCTACCTTGTTGAATACCATTGGAGCATAGGGTGGAGCAGGTGCCAGTGTATTAGGAGTGGATGGAGTAAGTTCAAGCAACTTCTGATATTAGTAACCAGCATGGCATTATGACTGTCATGCCTGTGTACGCAGTATAGTGATATATGGAAGTAAAAGTAAGGGAGGTGAAACCTGGCCAATGAGGGTTGAGGACATGCGTTGCATGGAGAGAAATGATATGAGAATTATACAATGGATGTGTAATGTGAGTTTTAAAGACAGACTTAGTTCTGATGACCTCCGAGGAAGATTAAATCTGGACAGTATAGGGAGCTGTGTGCAGAACAGGAGATTTTCATGGTATGTCCATGTTGAAAGAATGGATTAGAGTTCTTGAATAAGTAGATGTAGAACAGTTAAGGTAGCAGGTCCAGTTCGTAGGGGTAGGCCAAGGAAAACGTGGGAGGAAGTGATAAAAATGGACTTGAGAGAAAGATGGATTTATAAAAAAAAAAGACCTGGTCAGAGATAGGTTAGTTTTGAAGTCAATTTTTTAAAGCCTTCCTACACATGGCAGAATGTAAAACGGACGTTAAACTGATGATAATTGTCTTACTGAGATGGCATATTGCTTGTATATCTGTTTCTTGTTATGTTCTCATTATCATAGTGGCTTCCCTTTAATTCTCTTTGCAGCCAACATTTCTGTAATTAACCATGTTTCATTATTATCTTTAATTATCTTGTGTTTCTAGAGATGGATCATGGTTTTATTGACACAGATAGGCCTTTACCGTTTAGAAAAAGCCTTTAGAGTCCGCCTCAAATCCCCAGAATACAATGAAATGAAGACAAACCCCAAAAATGGAATGGACGGCGGCGATCACTGTCTATGAGCGTCTGGTGTTTTGTTTCACGCTGTTTCTTTTGGGAGAAGTTCCGTGTTTATAGAGGGGGGGGGGGTGGCTGTCTATATTGATTATTTGAGCTTTTAAATTTTAATTACAACTTAGTATTATTTAACTACAGTTTAATATCACTGATTACGGAGGTTGTATGTTTATCTGTTTCTATTTTAGCACATGTGTAGTTTTATTTATTTATATTGCATGGATTATGTTACATGAAGTCGGGTGTTATACGCGTGTGTGTTTCTGACCCTTATAAAATTCCCAATTAAATATGTATTAATATTATTAAATAATTCATATATTATTTTTATATTTTTCTTTATAGGGTTGTCATGTTTGAGTATTGATTTACTCCTCTCCAGGAGTTAGGCACAAGGCCAGTTTTTATCTTACTCCCACAAGTAAGATGTGACCCAAGGTCGGGTCGGGAAAGTGGGGTTTAAAAATTGCCTGGGCAGCCCCGTCGGCATTCCCCCGGTAGGGGCGCCTCAGGCAGTAAGCAATAAACTTACTCCTCCCTAAAGAGGGGAGGCAAAGCCTGGGAGAGTGGACCTCCTAGAACTGCACAGGACAGACCCATAGAGCGGCGTAAATCAAGCCCCGAAGGCCAAGACAATACCAGTCTATGGAGTGCAGTATCCATCGGAACAGATACTACACTTTGATCTTAGCCAAAAGGCCAAATGTTTGAGTATAAAGGGGTTATTATGTATTTATTTCTTAAAGATGCGTTTTTATTTAAAGCCTTAGGCTGAGGCGTGAAGATCGAGCTTGTTATTCGGTTGAAGAAAGAAAACGGCTGGCCTAAAAGGTATTAAACCAAGTGAAAGGGTCTTTGTGGGTTTGCTATTTCCTTAATGCTCAAGTAGTGGGTCCTGTATGAGGTCATTGTATTCTATTTATTTCGGTAAATTTACTACGTTTATGTGTGTATCTGTTAGATTTAATTATGAGTCATATAAATCGGACATTTAGTCACCGTATTAGGTTTTATTTAAGAAAAAATTGCTACTTTCCTTTTGATGACTGGCTTAATCACATCAAGAGGGTAGTCATTATTGGACAAAGTATTCGTAATAATTTTTATTTCTTCGTCCAATTTTGATTTTGAACAAATCCTAAGGGCTTTGTGTGTTAGGGTCTAAATTAAATTTAACTTTCGTTTGTTTGGACAAAATGAATCCCAACGAGTATACAATCCTGTAAACGTAGGTTTACGGTAAATTGATGTAAGGTAACACGAAACAAAAACTGTTACTAATACATCGAGGAAAGCTAGAGAGGAATTACACTTTCCGTCATAAGTATACTTTAATGTGGGATGCATTTTGTTCAATAAGGAGAAGAATGTATTTGTCTCGGTTTGATTATTGAAGAGGCAAAATGTGTCGTTTGCATATCGAAAGTAGACTAACGGTTTGTTTCATGGGTTCAGATAGCAATTCTTTCTCATAGAAACCCACAAAAATGTTTGGAATTGTTGGTTTCAGAAACACCATCTATTTGCATATACATTACATCGTTAAAACTGAATTCAACAAATGTAGTGGCAAATTTCATTAGCTCAACGAACGTGCTCTCAGGAATGGAAGGGGGCGATAAATGGCTACGATATAAAAAAAAATCGGCACAGATATCTATTGTTTCCGAAATAGGGACACATGTAAATAGGTTACTAATATCATAAAAGCACATAAATATATCAGTAACCTTAGACTGTTGAATGTAATTTGACAAATAAAATGAATCTTTTAAGCAGTATTTACTATAGAACTCTAATACTGGTTGTAAAATACCAAAGATCCATTTTGAAACCTTGTGTTGTGATTACTCTACCATAGAGTGATTACCCAAAACGCACAAGGCGGGTATCCCATTAAGACATATATATATATATATATATATATATATATATATATATATATATATATATATATATATATATATATATGGGAAGAGAAGGATGAAGGTAATCCGACGTGATGGTAAAATGAAAAAGGAAAACCAAAAACTGGATGTTTTTTATGTGTACATCAACGTTTCGTCTTTATTTATAAGACTTCATCAGGATGATGATATAGGGAAAAGATATCATGCAAGCACAGATACATGTAGGGTAGACATGTTGGGAAGAAAAATAAAAATGAAAAATAATGGCAGCGTCTTGCTGGACGTCCGTACTTGTTAGAGAATGAAAATGAGTGGGAGAAAAAAGGGGAAGGGTGGAGGGAGCAAGGACTACTGTGGCTGGCGATGAGAGAAAGAGGTGGGGGATGAGCAGGGGTAAAATGGATGGCAGAGAGAGATTGGAGGAAGAGGGGGAGGGGGTGTTTGACCAGATGGCTGTGGTCGAGATTGAAGGGGAAGAGTGAGTTGGAATGTTTGTGTGTGGGGGTGTATGCAGGGAAAATGGGGATGGGTAGAGAGGGAGGGGGGGCTGTGATTTTGGTGGATGGGCGAAAGTTATGGTCTTAGAGAGCGTTTGGAAAAAATGAGGGAATTTGAGAAGAGGTATGGGAGAAAATAGATGAGAGGGGGAAGAGGGAGGATTTGTCGTGATAGGGTGTGAAATATTTGAAATATTTGGAAAATGATAGCAATGAGTGAGGGATTGGAGTGGGTGGGGGAGGGGGGTGATTGAAAGGGTGGGTGAAGAATATTTGAAATATTTGAAACATGAGAAAGTTTATTTGGACTGTAGTATTAAAAATGTGAGGGAAAAAAGTGAGGAAAAATAAGAGAAGATTCAGGGAGAAGAAGGAAGGGTGTGGGTGAATGGAAGAGTGTCATAAGGTTAGAGATGAAAATAAAAGTTAGCCATGATCAGGCAAAAGACTTTGTTCTGTGAGGATGATCTTGCTTATTAAGGGTGATAGGTTAAAGAAACCATTTCGCTGCTTGATGGTAGTGGAGGATGTGATGAGGGCGGTTTCCAATAATCTTCGCCGAGATTTGTTGTGGATGTGTTTAGTGATTTTGGCTTGTTCAAATTTGAATGCATGACCATATTCTAGAGCATGGGAGAAAAGTGCACTAAGAGGGTTGTTGTTTTTTATGTCCCTTTTATGTTCATTTAATCGTTTCTTTAATTCACGTTGTGTTTCTCCCACGTAGAATTGATGGCAATCATTGCAAGGGACAGTGTATAAGCCGGCATGGGATGTGGGTGTTTTTTGGAAATGTCTAGATGTGTTTAAAGTTTGTTTTATGGATTGAGAAGTGGTTTGTACTATTGGAATGCCTAGTTTGTTGAGCGTGTTGCATATGGATGTGTTATTGGAATGCGTGGGTAGGAGAAGGGGTCTGTCTATGAGAGAGGTGTTAGGGGTTTGATTTTTTTGTGTGGTGTTTCTGGAGAATATTTGGAAGGCTTTTTTCTTGGCATTTCATATTAAATGCCAAGAAAAAAGCCTTCCAAATATTCTCCAGAAACACCACACAAAAAAATCAAACCCCTAACACCTCTCTCATAGACAGACCCCTTCTCCTACCCACGCATTCCAATAACACATCCATATGCAACACGCTCAACAAACTAGGCATTCCAATAGTACAAACCACTTCTCAATCCATAAAACAAACTTTAAACACATCTAGACATTTCCAAAAAACACCCACATCCCATGCCGGCTTATACACTGTCCCTTGCAATGATTGCCATCAATTCTACGTGGGAGAAACACAACGTGAATTAAAGAAACGATTAAATGAACATAAAAGGGACATAAAAAACAACAACCCTCTTAGTGCACTTTTCTCCCATGCTCTAGAATATGGTCATGCATTCAAATTTGAACAAGCCAAAATCACTAAACACATCCACAACAAATCTCGGCGAAGATTATTGGAAACCGCCCTCATCACATCCTCCACTACCATCAAGCAGCGAAATGGTTTCTTTAACCTATCACCCTTAATAAGCAAGATCATCCTCACAGAACAAAGTCTTTTGCCTGATCATGGCTAACTTTTATTTTCATCTCTAACCTTATGACACTCTTCCATTCACCCACACCCTTCCTTCTTCTCCCTGAATCTTCTCTTATTTTTCCTCACTTTTTTCCCTCACATTTTTAATACTACAGTCCAAATAAACTTTCTCATGTTTCAAATATTTCAAATATTCTTCACCCACCCTTTCAATCACCCCCCTCCCCCACCCACTCCAATCCCTCACTCATTGCTATCATTTTCCAAATATTTCAAATATTTCACACCCTATCACGACAAATCCTCCCTCTTCCCCCTCTCATCTATTTTCTCCCATACCTCTTCTCAAATTCCCTCATTTTTTTCCAAACGCTCTCTAAGACCATAACTTTCGCCCATCCACCAAAATCACAGCCCCCCCTCCCTCTCTACCCATCCCCATTTTCCCTGCATACACCCCCACACACAAACATTCCAACTCACTCTTCCCCTTCAATCTCGACCACAGCCATCTGGTCAAACACCCCCTCCCCCTCTTCCTCCAATCTCTCTCTGCCATCCATTTTACCCCTGCTCATCCCCCACCTCTTTCTCTCATCGCCAGCCACAGTAGTCCTTGCTCCCTCCACCCTTCCCCTTTTTTCTCCCACTCATTTTCATTCTCTAACAAGTACGGACGTCCAGCAAGACGCTGCCATTATTTTTCATTTTTATTTTTCTTCCCAACATGTCTACCCTACATGTATCTGTGCTTGCATGATATCTTTTCCCTATATCATCATCCTGATGAAGTCTTATAAATAAAGACGAAACGTTGATGTACACATAAAAAACATCCAGTTTTTGGTTTTCCTTTTTCATTTTACCATATATATATATATATATATATATATATATATATATATATATATATATATACATTGTGTATTGTCGGCAGTTGAAACCAGTATTCCAGACATTTAATTTCCCTGATGATCTGCCAAGCAAGTAACTGCTTGGTAGTGAAACACGTGTAGGAAAAAACATTTAATTTGAATAAATAATATTTGTAAAAAAAAAAAAAAAAAAAAATATCTTTAATGGTGATCATTGGTGTCCTGAAAGGAATGCTTTGGTAAGCCTTCATAAAATCACACACACGTATATATATATAGGGGCACTGTTTTGCGCTTATTATGTTTATTTGATTATCTGTTTATTATTATTATTAAACTAAATATAGCCCACATTACAACCCTTTACGCATAGAAGCTGTTTTCTAAAATTCATAATGATCGGTTAATTAATTTAGGAGTAAATTCTGTCTGTTTATTTATTATTTTTTTATTGTTGTCATTTTATTTATGTATCATCGTTGTTATTATTCTTTTGTTTATTGTTTCTATTATATTATGTTTATTATTATTATGTTATTTGTTTATTATTATTAATAATTTACTTGATTATTATTGTTATAATTTTATTTGTTTTTATTATTTTATTCTATTTGTTTTTGATGTTTATTACTTTATTTGTTTATTAATTTTACTATTTTCTTTGTTTATTATTATTATAATTTTATTTGTAATTACTGTGATCATTTTCTTCGGCTATTTGTTATTCCCATTACCCCCCCCCCCCCACATATATATGTTTGGCATCGGAGATGTTTGTTTAAATGTCTTCATTTTATAATAAATTCATGTGTTTGTTTAAGTGAATACTCCTTTGTCTCTCTACCCCTCCCTCTCTCTCTCTCTAAATCTACATCTGTTTCTTACTTCTCCCTCTCTCAACCTCTATCTCTGTCCGTCTCTGTGGTCAATCCGTGAAGACAAATATATAAAAAAAATCTGGTGTCAAACCACAGTGGTTAATCTTTTTCAACGTCCAATTCTTTGTACTTCAGTCTCCTCTTTCAGCCTCACTCTGCTCTCCCTACCGCTCTCCAGCTCAATGAAAAGAGTACCGTTTATATACTACTTTTTGCCCCACCTATGCAAATTAACTGTAAACCAGAGCCATCTAGCTTTCAAATTCTCCAAACAGCCAATTTGCAAAGGGGGACAACTCAAACCACACTTTCTGGATCCATTCCTGGCTGGGGTAACTTTGCTAACCACAGTCTCTATCATTCTCTCTACTTCTACTTTTCTCTTTAACCCTACATCTACCTCTCTCTATCTCTAACTCTTTCTCTATCCATACCTCTCTTTTTACCCACCTCTCTCTAGCTTTATCTGTCTCTAACCCTCCCCCTTTTCTCCGTCTCTCTTTCTACTTCTACCGCTCTCTCTCTGCCACTACCCATCTTTTACAACCGCTATATTTCTCTTTTTCTCTATCTCTCTCTCTCGCTACCTTTACCCTCCCTCTACCACTCTGTCTGCCTCTACTCTTACCTCAACCTCTCTCTCTCTCTACATCTTCCTATACCCCCTCTCTCTACTCCTCTCTCTCTACCTCCACGTGTTAATGGATATTCAAATCCAAGAGTTTTATAGTCAGTTTTATTACAGAGAGAGAGAGAGAGAGAGAGAGAGAGAGAGAGAGAGAGAGAGAGTATGAGTGTGTGTGTGTGTGTGTGTGTGTGTGTGTGTGTGTGGTTGGGTGTTAGAGACCGATCAAAATTAGAGTAGGGCCCAAACAACATACACTGAGAAAGTAAGCATGTGATATGCATAGACTTAGTAAGAAACAGCTCATTTGGTGAATAAATTGCAAATTACGGATAATTAGAACAATTAAAATGGAAGGTTTCCAAAGATAAGTCAATCCTTAAACCGAGGAATATTTTAACATGTATTTTGTGTGATTAAAATATATAGGAAAAAGCCTTTGGAAACAAACGTTGATTAACTTAGTTTTAGTATATAATAGATATAGCTTGTATATAATATAAATATATAAATATATATATATATATATATATATATATATATATATATATATAATATTTATAAATAAATATTGAATTATTTATACCTACAGACGCTAGCGTTTCAAGCTTATTGCTCTCATCAGTGCAGGGAAGTAACAATTTCAGACGGTCGGGAGGCGCGAACCCGGTACACAGAGTCAGCCATATCCACTCGGCCCACGGAAACTGTCACGTAATTTAGGGAAATTAAGATCTATATGTACCTAGAAGCGGGCACAGATAGAAGACTAGTTGAGAGTGTTCGACGAACGTATTCGGAACTTTGCATTAGAGCTTTTTGACAGTCTATTTTTAACTTCCCCGAGAGTGCTCAACTTTAATTTCTTAAAGGGGCTTAGTATAATATTTATAAATAAATATTAAATTATTTATACCTACACATATATAATATATATGATATATATATATTTATATATAATATAATAATAACTTACCAGTTACATTCAACTTGCATATGTGTTTTGTTTCCATGTCTATCCCTTCTTTGTTGTCTCATGATCAATTGCTAAACATCCTCACTATTGTTTGCTTATGTTTTATCTTTCTTTAATGCAGATCCAAAACCTACGTCATCTATGTGGTGGTGTTATGTATAGTAAGTGGATCTCTGACGTCAGCTTTAATTACCTTACCCGATATAATCAGAACACGAGGTTACACATCCCAAAATGCAGCGTTTTTCCTTTCGGTCGAAAGCATAGCAGATATAGTTGGTCGGATATTTTATTGCCAGGTTATATATATTTATTCATATTTATCTTCTTTAAGTGAAGTTGGTCTATTTATTGAAGATTGTTTTCGATAGCTTTGCATCTTATGAATCGATATTTGATTTTGACTTTCCGATTATTTTAACCGTTGCACCATGTTCTTAACAAGAAAAAAATCGATTTAGTTTTAAAAATATATATACTTATCCGGTCAGGAAGATTATTAAAATGGAGACATTTTTAAATAATTACTTAAACAGCTAAATCTTTATGACATTAATAAAAAATATTCTACTTTGCTATATCTATTTCAGCGTTAGTACATACAACATAATTATATGTTTAGAATAAATATTAAACTATTTATTTCTTAAAATTAGTTGTAAATAAAATAAATTTATTTGAGCGACTAAATGAAATGTTGTTTACTCTTAATGATACAATATAGGCGGTTGCTTATTAATCCCGAATGATGCATTATTTTTATGGTATTATTATCTATTTTACTTATTCATTCCATATTTTCTTTTAAACAAATACAAAACATTCTCTTACTCTCTTTCATATATATATATATATATATATATATATATATATATATATATATATATATATATATATATATATATATATATATATATAGTCTAAAGAAGCTTTGAGTTATTTTAAACAAAAAGACAAAAAAAAAAGGAAAATGCAGTTTAAATTCCCAGAGAAACTAACTAAATCCAAAATAGTGTAGACTGAACATTTGTAGCAAAATTCATAAATAAATAATATATAATAGTAAGTAAATAAAATAAAAAGGGGGATTAAGTATCTAACAGTGAAACAAAAGCAGGAGACCTTAACGTAAGCATCTAATATTAACACGGGGATCTTCAGCTGTTTACCATGTAACTGTTTCGGAGATTTAAAAACAGGACAGTTATATGCATGGCTCTCCAATGGTACAGATAAAACTACCATTTCCCCAATAATCAAGTGTCGAAATAATTCAGCTTAAAATGTTACTTATATATACATAAATAAATATTAATAAAAAAAAAAATAATAATAATATACTACCCTTAAGACTACCGTGTGATATGGTAATTTGCATATCAAATAAAATCATTTATAACAATAGTAATACTAGTAATAATAATAATAATAATAATAATAATAATAATAATAATAATAATAATAATAATAATAATAAAAAAATACTATCTAAACACTACACCTACGAACCATTCTACGATATGGTAGCTAGAAATAAAATTATATAGGAATTAAGGTTGCATTAAAAAAAAAAAGCTTTAGTACCTTTGATATATATATATATATATATATATATATATATATATATATATATATATATATATATATATATATATATATATGTATATATATAATAAGGAGAGGTAGTTTGCTTGAAGCATTGTGTGTAATACGTAACAGACTTATCAAAGTTAACATCTTAGCCACGGAGAAGGACATTGGAAATCTTCGAATTAAAGAAGCTCTATTCATCTCTAGGTTACAACCTGAACTTAATAGTAGGCTTGAACTGAATTCCCCATTTATAATACAGTATACATCGTATTAAACCTCAGCCCACACACATCGCATTAACACAATTCTAAGTAAACTTGAATCAGTTTAAAATATAAAGATTAAAGAATCATCAGTAAAACAATACACTTGGTGTATGGATTTACAATTACTCCCTTTATATTTGACTCTGCTGATGAGGTGTTATATATTTATACTGCATGCCACATTCACATTCACTGTTATATGCAATATTACAGCATTGCTGTTAAGATAGATAAATTATGTAATAAGTATATAAATACAATAAAATAAATAAAAATTAATATTCTTATATTCATAAAATAACACACCTTGTGTGTAGATACACATTACATCTTCTTCCTCTACAAAATATTAAAAGTACCCCCAAATAAACTCTATAAATAAAAAATGAGAAAATAATAATCTTTAAATATATATATATATATATATATATATATATATATATATATATATTTATTAAACAAAAAATAAATATATATATATATATATATATATATATATATATATATATATATATATATATTTATTAAACAAAAAATAAATAAATAAATAATAATAATAGAATAAATGAAGAAACAAATATATTAATAAATATATAAGTTATAAAAAATGTAATAATAGAAAAATAGAATAACAAATGTTACAATATAGATTCACTTTTACCCTTCTACAATTGAATAATATATATCCAAAAGTAAGGTAAAAGATTTAAAAGTTTCAAATAAGTGTTGAAAATCTTTTAAAAGAAATTATATACTGAAGATTTAAAATTTAGTGTTATATTTGTATATAT
>OY744517.1:1779223-1876723 GCA_963556195.1 Sepiola atlantica | reverse complement strand
CTTTTTTGTGTGCAGTTTGCATTAGCAATAGCCGCCGCTTGTCATTTCTCAGCAGCAACAATACCCCCGCCCCCCAAAGCCCACATCTTCCTCACTCTGGCAACGTGATAGTGTCAGAGATATCCACGAGTCGGCATCAGGATCCGTCGTTCTCTGGTTTTCTCTGTATCTGCATGTTGCAAGCAAAAAAAGTGGCAGATGTAGAACCGCAAATCAATGGAGTGAGAGTGGTAACATTGCTTCTGTGTGATTCCTTCATGTGTTCTGAACCAAACCTTCCCCCGACTTCGCATGCAACCACTGCTCCCGGTGTGGACGGTAAAATTCTGTAATCTTGCAGGTTAACAAATAGCTGTGACTAACAAGGTGGACTTCATGCAGACCAGACAATCCTGAGGCACGATCTTCATGAGCTCAATGCACAAATTCGACTCGCTTAATAACAACAACAGCAACAACAATCCGTTTCTTTCAACACGAATACCAGTAATTTATAGCATTTGTAATTCTCTCTTTTCGTCCTTTTTTACTCTTTTCGATGCTTCAAGATTAACCGACACATGATCGCAACTGATAGTCATCGTCACTCACTTATACTTTCGAGTGGCCCATTCACAATTCCAATAATAAATATGATCATTACGAACAAACTCACCACATATTTAAGGCAACACTCTTAAAAATAATTATTCTTGTAGACATAGACAACTTATTGGTCAATTAGTAACGATTGGTAAAAGAGGTTGACTTCTGATTGGTTACTTACACAAGCGTGTCATTTTCAAATTTGAAATTCATTTCTTTTTATTTGAAGTAAAGCTTTTTTAATTTGAAGATAAAAAATATAGAATCGCAGAATGCCGAAACGAATAGTTTAAAGCTGCACCTTCATGTGAAGAATACAATATCGCTGTTTAATTGATAAATGCCTTAATCATTCTATGAAGCAAACATCTCTGTTGAATATTTTCTTTCTTTTTAAACCGGATTATTTTTTTTGCTCAGTTATTCTGCATTCAACGATTGACAAGCCAGATCTTATTTTGTGCAGCCAGCATTCTTTTCGCAGCCTCACTGATCCTCTTTCCAAGTCTCACTGGTTGCATCTCCTTGTATTCGGGCACCTGCTTCATGGGCACTACGGCAGGAATGATCTTATCCGTTTATAATTTGGTTGTACTTGATATTATTGGATCAGAGAAATATGCGACTGCCATGGGCTTTGCTGAAACGATGTGTGGAGTCGGAAATATTATTTTGGGAGCAGTCATCGGTGAGTTTAGTGCATTAATCTTTTTTATAAAGGCAGATACTCTGTTTTTAACATAAAAAATTAAAAATACTTTTTTATTGGTAAAATTAAATTATTATTGCAAAATGTATAATAATAATAATAATAATAATAATAATAATAATAATAATAATAATAATAATAATAGTAGTCGTAGTAGTAGTATGGGAACACGTATTGGAAAATGTAAGGCATAAAATCCTCATCCAAGCAGAGAGGTGATAATAGTCAACAAGAATGAAATAAAGCTGTCAAATCGTAGATTTTGTTGTTTCTGAAGATCAACGAGGTAGAAAACGTAAGCGAATCGATGGATCTTGCCAGAGAGTTGAATGAATAAAGCTACTGTAATATCAATAATTGTAGAAGCACTAGAAACAGTTCTGAAAAACCTGGAAAAAAGACTCGGAGAAATTGGAATCAAAGGGTAGATTGACACCACTCTACAAAATATAGCACTGATGATAACAATTGAAATATTAAAAAAACTCCTCGATTGCGGAAAACTAACCGACATAACCAGGCGGCACGGACAAACCACAGGTAAAATGACAAAGAATAACGCTGCATATAAGTAAACATATCGAAAGAACATTAGACAATCCCAAGGGAACTGAAACTGCCAGTGTAGACACGTAAGAAAGATCCCATAAACCGACGCTCGATCTTTTGGTGCCTTGTGTCGAACTCGGGAAGATACATCTACTTAGCATACCAAGTGAAGGGATGAACACAATATCTTAATAAATGAGAAACTTTAAAATGGCTTTAAAAATTAATTCAACCTTGTTCCAGAGATACATGACCGAGACGACACAGTTGGTTAAAGTGTGCAGGCTATTTTGAGTTTTTGAGTTCAATCCTGAACAAAGGCAGCAAGATTATTTAACAGGTTAACTGAAAGAATGTCACAAGGTCTGGAGAATGAAATATGAACAGTGCATAGCCACAAGAGTGCCAATAAAGAGTTTGGTTCAAAATTCCATAAAGGTTCTCAGTCATAACAACAATCAAGATAAGGAAACAGAAAATTGTAAGTAATAATGAATACAACCTGATGATTTGCTATTTAATGATTTCAAAATCATATATTCTTAATGCATCGATTGATGTCATTATGTATCAAATTGATCTACGCCGAACCATTCAGATAAGATTAATACAATTTTTTTTTAACATGTGAAACTGTTTCAGAAGAATGAGAGGAAATACACAACAACGAAGTGACGACTTGCCAATTTTATTTAAGAAATGTGTATATCACATAGTTATAATTGTGATATTTAGTGAATCGATCTGACACAGTGAATAAACAGGCTGACAAACAAACTTGTTGGTAAAAATTGCATTGGCTCCCACCACCACACTAATCAGTGCATAGCAGCTAAGGTCCCCCTATCTACTAAACGAGCAGTCTTAATAAAGTCTTATAACCGTCCACATATGTCTGCTTCATTCCTTGCTGTTAACCTTTGTAAATATGTATTTACGCATAATATAACATGGTGTCAGAAGAGACTCAAGAACTAACAACGTTTACAGAAGGCAACCAAATTAAAAAAAAAGGAAATCATGGAATTTTACCACATCCAAAGGAATTAAATTTCACTTCAGATAATCTCGGACAAGAATGGGAAAAAGGAAAAAACAATTCCAACTATTTTTTCAAACTACAGAGTCAGATATGAAGTCAGAGAAGATATTAAAAAAATCAAATCTATTGATCTATATAGGAGACAACGGAAGAAATATTCATTCCGCATTCAATTTCGAGAGCGAGGAACAGAGATGATCTGAAAACGGTGATCGAAAAGTTTGGTACACATTGCCAATCCAGAAAAAAATAACTTTTTGTTATGGTACCTTATCTATAGCGGACTTTTGACTCTTCCATTCCATTCACCTGCTCTTCAGTGTTGAACCAACCCCAGTCTATACTGGCAGCCAAGACTGACATACCACAACTCTTGTTTCTCTGTTGTATTATATTTTCTCCAATATACTTGTTTTTTTGACCTACCTCCGAGTTTGTGTTTTCATTCTGGCCTCTTTACAGGGCCACAATAATTGGCGACGAGATATTCGAACTTACGCAAAACCCCACAACAACTCGCAAAAAAACTTAAATAGGATATCACAACAACTGGCTACGAGGTATTCGAACTTACACGGGAAACAACAACATTAAGGATTTTTTCTTGAAAACCTTAAAAAAGAACCCCCACAACAACCGCACATTCTACAGTTACGTGAGAAGCGTACTAAAAATGTTTTTATACTCTTTTTAACTACTAAGATTACATTTAGCAGCGTAATATTAGAAGAAAGAACTTCTAAAAAGCTGTATTCTAAAAGGTACACAGTTTTAAACATGGAAGGTTTTACAGCTACTATAACAGAACTGGTGATGTTTCAAATACAACAGCAACTAGAACAAAAAAGAGGTTGACGAAAGGCTACAGAAAATTGAAGAAAAATTTCAAAAGCTTCTACTAGAACAAAATAAAAAACTTTTTGAACAGAAAAAAGAAGCCGACCAAAATATTGAAGTATTAATGCAAACAATATCGATTAAGGGTCAAAGTAACGAACACGATAATGCTTTCTCGTAGAATACCGTTTGGAGTGCAATTTGACAATTTCACTTATTCCCCAGACGAGGATAACACGTTTGCTTCGTATTTTAGAAGATGTGAAGAGCTATATAAAATAGATTGTGAAAATTGTGCAGACTGTAAAAAGGTTCGCCTACTGCTCCGAAAATTAGGCACCGCCGAACATACTAAGTTCCTGGATTTCATTTTGCCTCGAAAAACGAACGATTTGACTTTTGCTGAAGCTGTAAGTCTTTTAACTGAATTATTTAGCCCCAAGACTTCTTTGTTTCACAAACGCTGGAAGTGTTTGAACCTGGTCAAAAAAGATAACGAAGATCATTCAACTTTCACATCAATCGTCAATAAGTACTGTGACGATTTCAAATTAGCCGAATTTCGTGCTGATAATTTTAAATGCTTAATTTTTGTATAAGGATTGGTATCAAGAAAAAATCAGACGGAGAGTTCTAAATAAATTAGAAAGTGAACCGAATATAACACTACAGCTGAAGACTGCCAGAAATTTATAAGTGTTAAACAGGATTCGAAGGGCATCGAAGAGTCGGCATTGCACGCATTAGAAAGGTACGTCAAAAATTAAAATTCAACTCTCCTTTAAAAACAATTCAAAACAACAAAAAGATTTTAACGCCTCTACACAAACAAGCCAGTCCTATAAAACAGAATAAATTATCGCCGAACCCTTGTTTTCGGTGTGGAAGCCTTCATTGGGTAACAGATTGCCCATATCGTTTTAAAAGCTGTATAACTTGTAAAAAAGTCGAACATAAGAGTTCATATTGCAGAACGAATAAATGAAATAAAACTCGGGTTAAATTCACAAAAACAAACAAACATGGCGGCAGAATTATAAGAAAATATGTTCAGGCAAAAATCCTAAATAAAAACGTAAAATTACAATTGGATTCTGGTTCAGTCATGTCGATTATAAACATGCATACGTGGAAAAGTTTAGGAAAACCGACCATGCTAAGAACCAACCAAATAGCCAGAACAGTGACTGGTGAAAAAATAAATTTCGAGTGTGAAATAATTACCGACATTACTTTAAGTAGAACTACGAAAAAAGTAAAAATATTCGTATAATATAACACGAATTATTCGTTTGGCATAGACCTATTGCAACTATTCAATTTCTGGAGGTTACCAACCAAGATTTTTAGCCAGACAATAAAAAATTCGTCGATCGAGTCAGAAAAACAAAAAAAGCAATTTGTTTCAGCCATTAAAAATCATATGAAATGGACGTAAAATAAATTGTCGACAGAAATTAAAGCATATAAGAACACAAAATACACGCTGCAGCTAATACTAAACTGAAAGAATTTAAGTCACATTCTTTGGATAACCAATTGAAGGTTAAAGAGAATGAAGTCATGGTTCTAGAGCTGGAATCGCTAAAGTTTCAACTAAAATATGTTTTAAAAAAGCTAAAGACTATGAAAGATAAGATGACTTGTCTTGAAGTTGAATGTCGAAGCAAAGAAGACATTTTTTAAAAATTTTAAGATGGGCTCCAAAAATCAGAAGTCTAGAATTAAAAAAAAAACTGGAGGATATCAGATCTGAAGTTGATAGAAGCCATTACTCATAAGAGACACCGTAAGTAAATTTGGGAACGACTATTGGAAGACACCGACAGCAGGAGGTAAGACTTGGGAGGGAGTGTTATAGTACCTTACCTATTACCTTACTTTTGACTCTTCCATTCACCATAAATACTGGAAGCACCTGCTCCTCAATGTTGAACCAACCCCAGTCTATACTGGCCGTCAAGACTGACGTACGACCACTCTTGTTTCTCTGTTGTATTAAATTTTCTCCAATTGACTTTTTTTTACCTAAACCCCCGAGTTCGTGTTTTCATTTCGGCCCCTTTACAGGGCCACAACACTTTTCTAACACACCAATTCCTCACATGCAAACAAAAAGAAGACCAAAGATTCGACGAATATGTCACGGAGTTGCATCAAAAAGCAAACAATTACGAGTTTGGACAACTAGATATCCTATATTTTATGTGAAAGGATGTTACGGAAAAGTCATTCAGGAAGAAACAAAGAAACATTAAAAAATAATGGCTAGGTCGGAAACAGAAAATATATTTATGATTTGTGAAAGAAAAAAACAAATGAATCAAAAAACAAGATGGTGAAAGAAAAAAACAAATAGATCAAAAACAAGATGGTGAAAGAAAAAAACAAATGAATCAAAAAATGGTGAAAGAAGAAAACAAAACCCCGCCAAAAATCAAGATGGACCAATGTACCTATTGCTCAAGTTCACACAATAGAAACAATTGTCCGGATTATTACAAGAACGGTAAAAAATGTGGGAGCAAATAAGACATTTCGCCACGATGTGCAGAACAAAACAGAAAAAGTTGTACAAAGTTGAAAAGTCCAGCAGCACGGAAAGTTTCGACCACAACGTGTACGAAATGAGCGCCATATTTCTAAAGAAAATAAATGCACTAAGGACGGATAAATGGACAGAAATACTCAAAGTTATGGAGACATCGATATACTTTAAAATTGACACAGGTGCAAAAGTACATGTACTACTAGTAAAAATATATAATAATATAAAGCCTCAACCCAAACTAAACAGAACGTCAGTAAAATTACCCGCATGTGAAAATTTCGGTAATGGGTAGCTGCACTGTAATTTTACAAAGTAAAAATGCAAAGATTAACTCGTACTTCATAGTAGCAGAAACTAATGCAAATGCTGTCATTGATGCAGAAACGTCAGCAAAACTAGGATTAATAAAAAGAGTACACAAAATAAACAAGATGGATATACAAGGCTTAATAGAAGAATACAAGATTGTTTTGGCGACATAGGCAAACTAGCAATTACACAGCATATTACGATAGACCCGGATGTAAAACCAGTCGTAAATCCTCCAAAGGATATTCCATTTGGTATGAAACCAAAATTGAAAAAAGAATTAGAAAAAATGACAAAAAATGGGGATAATAAAGCCTATCCAGGAACCGACAGATTTGGTAAATTCCCTCGTAGTAGTGGAGAAGCAAAATGGCAGATTAAGACTATGTCTAGACCCCAGAAACCTGAACAAAGCAATAAAAAGAGAGAATTTTAAGCTACCTACTTCTGAAGAAATATTTGCAGAAATGAACAATCCGAAATACTTCTCAAAATTAGACGCATCAAACGGATATTGGCATATACCTGTTGACGTAGTAAGTTCGAAATTATTAACATTTAATTCGCCATTTGGTCGTTTTTCCATCACACGTCTACCTTACAGAATACACAGTGCGTCAGACGTTTTCCAAGTTCAAGAGTTATAGAAGGTATAGAAGGAACGAGAAATTCACAAGACGACATAATAGTATGGTCAGAAACCTGAGAAGAGCACATAGAAATACTTAAAAACTGTTCAGCCAATTATGCAAAGCAGGTTTAAAACAAAATGCTAATTTGCAACAACATAATTGAAATATTTGTCACCTAATCACTCAAGAAGAGATAAAACTAGATCCTTCGAAAATAAAGGCTATTACACAAATGCGATTCCTGAAAATAAAAGACATCCAAAGATTTCTAGGAATGACAAACTACTTGTGCAAGTTCATGCCAAAATCCTCCGAATTAACTACATCATTAAGAGAACTACCTTACAGAATACACAGTGCGTCAGCAGTTTTCTAAGTTCAAGTAGCGAATATTATAGAAGGAACGAGAAATTCCTAAGACGACATAATAATATGGTCAGAAATCTTAGAAGAGCACATAGAAATACTAAAAAAAATTGTTCGACCAACTACGCAAAGCAGGTTTGAAACAAAACAAATCAAAATGCGAATTTGCAACATACTTAGGTTACCTAATCACTCAAGAAAGTTCATGCCAAAATCCTCCAAATTAACTACATCATTAAGAGAACTCCTACACAATGAAACACAATGGTCATTTGACAAACCTCAGATAGAAACAATAGAGAAATTGACACAAATAATAACAGGTGCACCAATTCTACAATTTTATGATCCAAATAGACAAATAAAAATCAGTACTGATACGCAAGTAAAAAAAGGTTTGGGTGCAGTTTTACAACCGAAATATGGAGACATGTGGTTACCGGTATCATATGCGTCACGTTCGACAACTCCTGCAGAACAAAATTATTGTCCGATTAAATTGGAAACGCTCAGCTTGTAATAAATCCCACCAGTTCATTTATGGAAGACATTTTCTTATTGAAAATGATCATAAACCCGTAAAGCAGATTTAAAAAAAAAATCAATTACGAAAAAAAAAAAACACAAGAATACAGAGATTCTTATTAGCACTCCAGAAATATAAGTTTGAAGTGACATATATCCCAGGCTGTTCGTCAGTAATTGCAGATACACTGTTACATGCATATCTAACGGATATTACACAAGAGATATCAGATACAGAAATGGACAAATATATCCATATAATTTTGAGACAGTATCTGATGAGTGACCACAAACTTGACATATACAGGGAAGAAAAAAGAAAAGGCACAACATTACAGATGCTAATGGAGTATGCAACATCAAATTATCCAGAGAACAGTAAAGATGTGTGTTGTAAACCATGTAATTTAGGTTATAATAATTAATAACTCGTAAAACAAAATGGATGACTTTTCAACAGAAAGGTTTAACAGATTTATTAAAAGTGAAATTAGAATGAAATTAGTTATTTAGCCGCTGTAACGCGAGATGAAATATGAGACAGTCTGATCCGTGGTCAATGTTTACTTTTCTCTCTCCGGCAAGACACTCGACAAGGGGAGATAACTCTGAAATGGTCCAAGGGACATAATTGCGTTTTCTTTAGTTATCCTAACAATGTGCCACCCTCAATTGCACCATACATGCTTGTTCGTGATGAGATCTTCCCAGTGAAAGGACTAGTACTAAAAGGCACACGAATAATAGTCAAACTCTTTAAGGAAAGAGGCCCTACAAAAAAATCAACACTGGACTGTGGTTTAGTCGCCAATTGAGTTACCCCCCCCTCTTTGCAAATTGGCTGTTTGAAGTCTCTAACCGCTATATGGCTTTGGTTGGGAGTCAATTTGCATAGGAGATGGATTGATCAGAAGCTATTTTGGTGAAAATGGACGAACGAGTGAAATTAAGCAGTGACATTTTGAAGTCGCATGGCTTAATAAGTTGAAGCTGGTTGCAAAGCTGCAAAAGATTGATGACGTAGCGACATTGATCCAAATGTATTTGGAGGGGAATGCGCTAGCAGTCTCTTTGAAAATGGGAGAGGCGAGCCAGGCAGATGCCAACAGGATTGAAACAAGATTGAAGACAGTGTTTTTGGAGAGTGCTTTTGAGGCTTATAACAAACTCAGAAGAGTAACCTGGACCTGAGAATCGGTGGACGTGTATGCAGCAAAAATAAGGCGACTAGCAGGATTGGCCGGATACACGAGGCAAAGTCTTGAGAAGATGGTTAAAATGGCTCTTGTGTGTAGTTTTCCTGACCGCATCTCAATAGAACTACAACGAATGACTGACATTGAAACCATGGAAGTAGAGGAGATCTTGAGGCATGCCAGGGTGCTGGCGAAACGTCCTAGTGAACTGGCGGCAATTGCAAACAAGTCTGGTTAAGAAGAGCAGATAGTGAGGAGACGTAAATTTACTGGAAAATGCTTTAGATGTCAGGGGTCCCACCTGTAGTGAACCAAGGACGGGTGTTATCTGTTTCCGGTGTGGCAAGGTTGGGAACATTAGTAGGAATTGCCCTTCACTTCAGGGAAATTGCGCCAGTAGTTGCCCCATTACTTCTGAAAAGGCATGTGAGAGTTTACTGCCACAGATAGTGGTTACTGTCAACGGAAAAAGGGTGAGAGCCCTTGTTGATACTGGCTGTACAACTATACTTGTCACAACAAGTGTCGCCAACTTTTGGAATGGTGCCAGCAATATCAGAGCAGTAGATGGTAGAGAGTTGAAGTGTTGTGGAGAGACTGATGCCGAGATTATAGTAAGAAATATACTGCTACGACTCCGAGTAATTGTGCTGGATTCGCTCGTTGGGGGAATTAATGTGATACTGAGCCTGGATGTTTTCGACCGACTTGGAGGAGCTACAATTGCTAAGGGTGAGGTGAAATTCTGGCAAGCAGTATGAAACTAGAATATCAAGAAGCGTGAACAGTAATAATGCCATCCAACTGAAAAAACCCAGGCCATGTCAGATTGAGGATGAGGACTTCCGAGCCTATTTTGATGGTGACAAATGGACAGTAGAGTGGCAATGGACCGCAGGACTGCCTGTGCTAACAAATCAGGTTATCTGCTATGAAAACACACTATAAGGAGAGATAAGACCGCAGTTTGAGAAGGAAGTTGAGAGGTGGATCAACATAGGAATTTTAATACGATGGTCAGAGAAGGTTGAAGGAATTCTGCCATTCATGGCAGTGGTTCAGCCTACCAAGAACAAAGTCAGGCCAATATTGGACTTCCGAGAGTTGAACAAGCATGTGGCCTGCCACACTAAAGATGGAATCGACGTATGTGAAAAAGTCATGAGGGAGTGGAGGAAAAGAGAGGGAACAACCAAAATGGTGGACTTAAAATCGACCTACCTTCAAATCCATGTGGACAAGAAGCTATGGCGGTATCAATTAGTCGAATATAAAGGTCAGATCTATTGGCTGACCAGACTTGGATTTGGACTGAATTCTGCACCGAAAATTATGACGGCAGTGCTTAAGACCGTGTTGTCCAAAGACGATGCAGTGAAAAGAGCCAGCTGTTCTTATATCGATGATGCACTGGTTGACGAGACAGAGGTGACTGCGGAAAGGGTGAGAGACCATGTGAAAACATATGGACTGACAGCTAAGCCATCTGAGTCATTAGAAAATGGAATGGCTCTTGGATTAAAATTACAGTGGAATAAGGCAGTTGATGTTTGGAAGAGGGAATGAAATCCCTGAAGTACGGACGGCCTAACTAAGCGAGAACTTTTCTCGGTGTGCGGGAAGTTGGTTGGTCATTATCCCATAGTCGGATGGCTGCGGACTGCATGCAGCTTTATTAAAAGGCAGACCGGTATGGACCGATGGGAGAATGAAAATGACCTATGATAAAGGAAGTGATCGATGAAGTAAAAAAGGTGGACCGTGTAAGGTGAAAATGGCACGTAAAAAGGGGCCCGGAAGGGGTGACAAGTGGACAGTAGACTGGCAATGGACCGCAAGACTGGCTGTGCTGACAAAAGCACGCTAAGAGAAGAGATAAGCTATCAGCATTAGGAGCATTGTTGGAAATAGAAGGTGTAACTGTTGAAAGAAGAATGATAGCGCCCACGTCAACGTTGCAGAGTTCGAAGCCACAATGAAGGCTTTGAAATGGGGGCTACAAGCAATGGACATTAGAACAGACTCGACAACAGTGGCATCGTGGATTAAGTCAGAAGTGTCGGGAGATAAACGGATCAGGACCAAAGGAGCAGCTGAGATGCTTATCAAGCGTCGACTTGGGGCACTTGGAGACCACAGAAAAACAATGCAAACGTGCTGACCAGAGCAAAGAAGGCTTGGCTACGAGAGAAGAAAGATGTGGCTCCGGTGTGCTGTATAGTAGATGAAATAAAGCACCTGCATAATATGCATCATTTTAGTAAGGAAAGGACGTTATATCTGGCAAGAAAAGTGAATCCAAACATCGCAATGGAATATGTTCAGGATATAGTTAAACACTGTAGGGAGTGTCAGTCCATTCATCCTGTGCCAGTCAGGCATGAAAAGGGAGAGCTGCATGTAACAGCAAATTGGAGGCGACTGGTCATTGATATAACGCATTATAGCCATGAACTGTATTTAACTATGATTGATTGTGGACCTGAGAGAGTAGCAATATGGCTAAAAATTAGAACAGAAACGGCAGAAAATAGAAAGAGAGTTGTGTTGAGGAGATGTTTATGGAGAGAGGGCCAGTAGAAGAGGTCCTAATGGACAACGGGATGTCCTTCCGCTCGGAGGTCTTTAGAGAGCTATGTGAAAAGTGGGGTGTTAGGCAATATTTTAGATCAGCATACCGTCCAAGTGGCAATGGAATCATAGAGAGACACCATCTAACTATAAAAGCTGTGGCAGCAAGAAGCCAAATTTTGCTCAAGAAGCGGTCTTTTTGTATAACATGGCACCGAAGGCTGGCTAAGATGAAACGTCAGTGCCACATCGATCTGTCTTCACGTATGAATGGCGACAACCACTGGCAATGACGGAGAGAGTGGAACAGGGCAAGCGAAAATCACTGTGGGTGAGGAGGTGTGGATGAAACCGTCAGATGTACAACCCGCTGGGGTAGAGGAACAGTAACTGAAAACAACGTGTCAGTTAACAGAATGCCTCGTCACATATTAGATATATGGAGAGTTTCCTTACCATCAGACAAAAAGGTTGTTGAAGTCCCCCTAAGAAGGTCGCAACGTGAACTAAGACGGCCGACGTGGATGACAGATTATGAAACCAATTATTGATCTTGAAGATCAAGGGGGCGTGTGGTTTAGTCGCCAATTGAGTTATCCACCCTTTGCAGAGTCTCTAACTGCTAAATGGCTCTGGTTGGGAGTCAATTTGCATAGGGGGTGGATTGATCAGTATAAGAACTGTACTCTTTGGATTGAAGAGGCGTGTTGCTCAGTGAGCAGAGTGAAGTGCAGAGAGAAAGAGGTGAAGTTGGCAGTTGGTCGAGCATCAGACTTTTATTTTTCAAGAAGCTTTCTTTTACGGATAGAACAATGCATTGCAAGGGAAAAGGAAGTGATGTAAACAATCAGATGATAACCACATGCACATATTGCATAGACTATTGGAACCAACAACCATCGGAACATAATACATCATGAAATACCCCAAAAACCATGGACTAAAGTAGCAACAGATATATTTCATCTGTATAACAAGGCGTATGTAGTAATTATAGACTACACAACCAGATATTTTGATATCCACAAACTAGATAATTGATGATTAACAAAGTAAAACATACTTTCTCTGGGTATTCCACAGATAGTAATTAGCGATAATGGTTCGGAGTATGGATCATCAAAATTCAAGCAGTTTGCTAAAGAAAGGGATTTTAAAGATATTACAACGGGTCCGAATTATTCACAAGCAAATGGACTTGCAGAAAAAAATATACAAACCATAAAAACGACACTAAAAAAGGATTTTAAAAGTAACCATGGTCCATACTTAGCAATGCAAGCATTAAGAACCACTCCTCTAAAAGATAAATCACCAGCTCCGGCTCAACAGTTAATGGAAAGAACATTTCAGACAAACTTTTACAACATAATGCATAATAAAATAATGAAGAAGTGTCAAGTGGATACAAATGTGAACAAAAATAAGGAGTTGCAAACCCTGAAAACAAACGACTCTGTTCGTATAAGATTCCAAGGAAATTGGAACATAAAAGGAAGGGCAATTAAGAAATTGAAAGAACCCGTTCATATCTAATAAAAAGAGAAGAGCGATACTGTTTATGTCGTAATAGACGTCACTTATTAAAAACAAGTGAAAAGCAACACAAATTGACTATGAAAACATATTTAATGAACAACACAGACAAACGCAACACACAGCAACAATATTCACAAGGCTGAACAAGGCGAAGAAGAAGTATTAGGCTTCCAGTAAGATACAGAGAATAAATAAATAAATGAAAAAAAAAAAAAAACTTTTAAAAGATCAGAGATGTTGGATAGGGGTTGTCTCCCCTTGTATCTCATACCATTCCCCTTCGACTGTGACTTTCCACCACCACACTAGTCCGTGCATAGCAGCACAGGTCTACTAAACGAGCAGTCTCAATAAAGTCTTATAACCGTTCACACGTGTCTGCTTTATTCCTTGTTAGACGGGTCAATATACTGCCAGAGTACCCCTACCTAAAAAAACTTCAACATTTTGTTTTTTGGTGGCCACATGTTAGGCTGGGTCTACTCTACAAAATACTAAAAGTTGGACAAGATCCGAGTATGGGAATATGACTTGTTTTAGTTTACAAGTAATTTTCATGTAGTTTTCATGATAAATCAATAAATCTTGAATTTTTACCCAAGTTTTCAGGGTCAATCTTTCACATGAAAAGGGTTACCCCTAAACCCCTCATTACATACACATTGGTACCCGTACCCCTTAACCCCTTATTGCACTCACCCAGGTTCACCGACAGGCATATGGGTAATTATTTTTATATGGGTACCAGTGGTGAATTATTACCTTCTTCAATTAATCAGGCCCCGTATATAAATGAAATTGTTTTATAGGGTATAGGATTCCTGAGAAAACAACTGAAACCCCCAAAGAGACCACGTTTTACCCCACCAAAAACTGCTCTCACAAACAATTCACTAGCTCCATATACTAATACACATATATTTTCGTATATTGTCGTGGTCAAACATGAGTTCAGCCGCCAGTAGAGAAACTTGTCCTTTATGCGAACAGGATTTGGACTGTGATGAGACGGTGGTGCTTCGAGAAAAGGATGCTGCAGGTGTCAACCGTGCAAGTATCGAAAGAGGTTTCGAAAGTCATTGTTGAAGCCGGAACTAGTGTTCACATAAACAAAAAGGATATTGATTCAGCCTCAAAAAGGATGATTCTGCTCAGCCAGTAAAAAGGGCGCCAGTGTTTCTCTGGGACAATATGACAGTAAAACGCATTGTATTTTCTGTGGAACTGATATTACGAAAAAAGATTATAAACGAAAAAGTGATGGAAAGTTTTGCTATGTGAATACTGATGCATTTGCTCAAACTCTCCTGGTTCATTGAAAACAAGAGGGGATGAGTGGGCCACTGCTGTTCAAGATCGGATCGAATATTTTGGTGGTGATCTTCATGCTGCAGACTGTGTGTACCACCAGTCATGTAACGTCAACTTCCATACAATGTGAAGCATTCCAAGACAGTTCATGACGAAAAAGTGGAAGACCAAAAGACAGCGATCAGGATGAAGCATTCGAAATAGTGTGTGTATTCTTGGAGGAACAGATAACGATATCGGACCTTGTCGTTTAAATGGGAGAATAATACTTTGAGGTAGTAAATCAACAGCATATGGAAATCAGTACCTCAAGGAAAAGCTGATAAGTTGATATGGAAACTCTTTATTTGTGACCAAAGGCCGTTGTGGTGTTGCAAACATTATGACATTTAGGGAAAAACCCTGTGAAATGTAGCAAACAAGCAGGCGCTGATCCAGACGATCATGGAACGAATACGGCAGAAAGGCTGTGACGTTATTCAAGTGGAAGGAGATGCCGATGTTGAGATTGCAAAGGCAGCCATCAATATGTCTGCTTTCAAATCAACCACCCTCATTGGAGAAGACACGAACCTTCTCTTGCTGTTCCGTGCATATGTTTCTAAATGTACTGCATTTTATTTTTGCTTTGACAAGGCGAAATCCTACATCTACAAGATCAAAGTTCTCAAGCAAGTGCTTGGTGAAGCAGTTTTTGATGATCTGTTGTTCCTGCATGCCTTTATGGGATGCAATTCAGTATCCAGGATATTCGGAATAGGAAAGACATTGGGGTACCAACGAATCGTCAAGAGAGAAAAGACAATGACAAACTGTTCAAAAACATTTTCTCTACAAAAGCAAAGCCAGGATGTTGTGGAAACCAATGGTTGTAAGGCAATGGTAGCTTTGTTCAATGCGGATAGAGAAAAACTCCCTGGCATCTATTAGATACATTATGCTCTGCAAGAAAGTTGCGAGAGTTAAAACATTCGTCACGTCAGAACAACTCCCACCAACGCTCTCTGCCTGTAAATTTCATTCTTTGCGGACTTAATACCAGATTATGGAGTGGATGGGATGTAGTGATGAAATGGTGCTATCTGAATGGGGTGGAAGGTGGAAGGGAGCAAACTTGTTCCAGTGATGGTGGACAAAAGCCCCGTTCCAGATGCACTGATTCAGATAATGCAATAACCTAAAGGATGCAATAACCTAAAGAATGCAATAACCTAAGGTGTACCTGCAGGAGGCATGGACTAGAATGTACAAGTGCATGTGGACATTGCCAAGATGGAAATTGTGACAATATGAAAACTGATCCAGTGGAAGATGATGATGATGAGTTAAAAGTTTTGAAAAAGCACTGTGACGTAAGTGAATCAGGGTGGATACAACAAGGGTAATGGGTGTAGGGGTACCCATTGATATTGTATAAGGGTTTATTTGGCATCACTGGTAACCCTTTTCATGTGAAAGATTGACCCTGAAAACTTGGGTAAAAATCCAAGATGTATTGATTTATCATGAAAACTGACCGAGTTAGTGCTTCACATGTAAATGGAAAATGATTTGTAAACCAAAAAAGTCATATTCGAAATTTGACACTTTCCCATACTCCGATCTTGTCCAACTTTTAGTATCTTGTAGACTAGACCTAACCTAGCACAACACCAAATGGTTCAAATTCTAAAGCAGATTGATTACTGAAAATAATCCCATTAATAAGAAAACAAAAACTTCCATGTGTTTCTTTTGTAATCTGTAATGGTTTGTATATTTCAGGTTCTGTTGGTGAAGCGAATCATTCATTTGATTCCAGTATTCGCATTCTCGGACTGGCCAGCATTACCGTTTGTGGCGTTGTGTTATTTATGCAGATAGTGTGTTGGAGAATCAATTGCAACAAAGACAGTCCCGCAATAAATGAAGAAGAAGAAAAAGGAGAGTGCAATGGAGGATTTACACCAGATCAAAAAAATGACGATGAAACAAAAAATTGAAACTGATCAAAATTAATCAAAATTTTCTCACCAAACAAACTTTTCGAAATTGCTATTCATTTTTCACAAGATTCGGATCTCATCTGATCTTACAGCATCTCCATTTTAAAAGACACCACAGTGTGAGAAAGAAAAGCAAATCTCATAAACAATGATGTAACAAGCAGATGAGTGGGTTCGCTTGACAGATGTTAAATACAACCTCGACGCCAGCACATGTCCTCTAATACCCGCCCCGCAGACGCTTAAATCTGCTTCTAATTATAGCATGCATAAACCGAACTAGTGAAAACATATGTGGACAAAATGACGATAAATTAATATAAATATGCTGTTTAATGATATATATATATATATATATATATATATATATATATATATATATATATATATATATAATGTGTGTGTTTATCGTTCAAGTTTTAAAGTATTGCATGGAAAGTTAATAAAATTGAAATATAAGCCAAATTAGCTATACAAGATTAATTTATTATTATTATTTTTTTTTTTACATTAATCCTATCGATTACGGAATAAAATTCCTTCTTCAGGGGTGACCAGTATTGAGTAATATTTTTTTATTTTTTATTATCAAAAAACAAGAATAAAGAAACTTATTTCTTTGTTAATTTGATAAACGTCTTTGATGGTACGACGTCATCGCCTTGCATATATATATATATATATATATATATATATATATATATATATATATATATATATATATATATATATATATATATATATAGTCTCGGAAGTTTCTCAACCATTAAAACTATATAAAAAAAAAAAAAAAAAACTAAAAAAATAAAAAAAATAAAAAAACTTATAGTCTCAAGTCTTCCAGTGGAAAATCACTCATGTAAGTCAATTTATTTTTTACAGTTATTATATTAGTTAGTTTCTAACACTATTTTAAGGGATCATCAGTTGTTTACCATGAAAAACTGTTTCGGGAATATATATATACTTATGGAATTACTAATCCAACGTTTCGTCTTTATTTTTAAAAACTTTCTCAATCTTTTTTCTTGATCTTAAGAAAGTCTTTGAAAAAATAAAGATGAAACGAATTTAAAGTGCGGTTACAATAGAATTAATTAATATTTGGTCGATTATTATTAGTATTTTTCCAAAGAATTCCGTACTCTAATTCACTTATGAATAAAAAAAATCCGTTTTTACTTATTGACTCTAACAGCGATGCATTCATCACCTCTTCTTATGAAAAAACTACCGGTATTAACTCATGCATCCTAAATTATAAAAGCGAATGGTAGCATCGATATAAAATAACAATGATAGAAAAATATATTAAACCGCGCAAAACTAATCTCTTCAACCAGAAAAATATTCTTTAACGAATTAAAAAACATTAAGCAAGTTCTAAATAATAATCAATTTTCCAATTATATTGTACACAAAAAAAATTAATTAATGATTAGAAACTTAGACAATACTCATAATAATTAGCCAAATAGTTCCCACTATATTAATTTATTCTATTCTAACCAAATGCATTCGAACTTTAAATTTGATGAAAAAGCTCTCAAAAATATAATACATCGATATATATATCCCTCATAAACTGTAATAATAAAGTAAGATTCATTATTGATTTTTTAAATTGAAAACATTAATGTTACCACACAAAACATAGCAGACCAAACAATGTTATATACCAGTTGTAATGCACTTTGGGGGAATAAAAAAATAACTCTTCATCGGTTTTACTACTACAACACTTTTCCATAGGCTCACCTTGCATCTCTATGACACTAGCTGAATTTGCCAATACCTAAGAAACATGACTGCCCCTTTCTCAATATAAACATATTTCAGTCAATAATACAAAACCAATACACCACAATATTAACATCAAAAGATTAAAAACTTGATTAAAACTAGACATCTCACAATTAATAATATCAATTACGAAACTAGTCACAAAATTTTAAAGTGTCTTACATTAACAAATTCTTAGTCGTTAAACAATCATCCTTTTGAATTGTGCACACACTTTGCACATAATCATGTTCGTATACAACATTTCATCACTACAGCCATTCATTTTAAAGTCATAAATTACTAGCCGTTAAAAAACTCAACAGTAAAGACATAGTTGTAAACCCACCAAGACTAACCCCACCTGGTGATGATTTGATGAATCAAATCGAAAGTACTCATGAAAAAAGAAAGAAAAATGGAACAAGAAACCCATGGAACTTATATACACCAATTTGATCGAAATACTAAATGGACTATTCGAAAAATTCGAAAAATTGACAAAAATAAAAAAAGTCTCATCAAACAAAAACACTTTGTGTCATTTAATAATATTTGCCTAAATGAAAATATGCCGTCTAAATACAACACACGCAATACATATTATTTAAATTCCCTTAAACTGATACAAAACTTGGGTTAATAGCTCAATAGTGTATGCATTACTAGAGCTCAAAATATAATAATTTAATAAATGTTTCGAACTTGCATAAAAAACATTTTTATTCATACATTTGTTTCTGCCCATTTTCAAAGCACACATTTTTTCTTGATAATAAATTCAAGATGTTTTCAAAAGGTTTCTTCGGTGAATTTTTTCCCAACAAATGAAAACCATCAAAATTGTTCTCTTCATTTTACTTGTCTATCCCTTTTTTTTTGTTCAAAGCAGACCAATGACAAGAAATCCATATGTACATAAATAATCAAATCTAATCTGATCTTAATTTCTTTCATAATTTTCTCTATTATTCCTTTTTCTTTATTTATATGTTTTTTGTTGGCATTCGCATACAAAAATCATATAAAAAATTAACCCGCGTAATTTCATTTTTTTTTTTCTTGTTTTTTACATTTTTTTCATGTCATCAAATCCTTACAAAGTCTTATTCATGCTGTTCTTTTTTTGTTTTAATTTTAATTGTTTTATTTTAATTTTAATGTCTTTTTCTGTTTTAATTTTGATGTTAACGATTCTGGGTTATTTTTCTGTTTTTTTTTAAGGGGGGATTAATTTGATGGGAAGAATTTACAGAAGAAACCTTAAAAAATGTTTTCTAAATTGGCAGAAACAATTGTATGAATTGTTTTTTTAAATAGATTCGGAACATTTTTAAAATTATATATATATATATATATTACTGTTTCATATATATATATTTATATTACAAGATAATAAGTATATTTGTTGTTTCAGTATTTATTTCAACAGTGCTCAATACATGAGCTAAATATACTTATGGCAAGTGAGGTACACAGATATTTTTGTGTTTCATCCCCGAATGAATTCGTCAGGTTAAATGGCATATATATATTTTATACTATATATTTATATATATATTAGCTGTCTCTATTCGGCATTGCCCACGATTATTTTTATTTACCATAACTTAAATGTTAAAAAGATTTTATGTCCTCTATCAAAAGTGAAAAGTATACCGAACAAAGGGAAGTAACTATCTATTCTTCAAAAAACTTCCCTTTTTTTCAAATGGCGTTATTTCTTCCTAAGTTCCCAGGAAACCAACGTTGCAACAAAAAAAAAAACGACAAAACTTTCATTTTGCAGGATAAAAGCTAGCAATGAACAAAACGGACAAAGAGTTCTTGGCCTTTTGGCTAAGATCAAAGTGTAGTATCTGTTCCGATATATACTGCACCCCATAGACTGGTATTGTCTTGGCCTTCGGGGCTTGATTTACGCCGGTCTATGGGTCTGTCCTGTGCAGTTCTAGGAGGTCCACCCTCCCAGGCTTCGCCTCCCCTCTTTGGGGAGGAGTAGGTTTATTGCTTACTGCCTGAGGCGCCCCTACCGGCGAATACCGATGGGGCTGCCCAGGCAATTTTTAAACCCCACTTTCGCGACCCGACCTTGGGTCACATCTTACTTGTGGGAGTAAGATAAAAACTGGCCTTGTGCCTAACTCCTGGAGAGGAGTAAATCAATACTCAACCTTGCCCGGGAGCATAAACAACAAAATAGAAAAGATAAAAAGTGTGTAGACAATATAATGAAACACATATTTGTTTTAATATATTCCCGAGCAACGACGATTTTCTTGTCTACTTTCTTCCCCCCTCAACAATATAATTGAACACATTTTTATTTTAATGTATGTCTGGGCAACATCGAGTTTTTATGTCTCTCCCAACAATATAAGGAAATGCGTATTTGTTTTAATGTATTCCCGATCAACACCGAGTTTATTATCTTCCCCCTCTACCTCTCAACACTATAATGAAACACATATTTGTTTTAATATATTTCCGGGCAATACTGAGTGTCTTGTCTCCATCTCAACAATATAATGAAACACATATTTGTGTTAATGTACTCCCAGACAACACCGAGTTTCTTATCTTCTCTCTATTCTCCTTACTACTATAATAGTTTTAAGTAATCCTAGGCAATGCTGAATTTCTTGTCTTCCTCATCAACAATATTATGAAACACATTTTTGTTTTAATGTATTCCTGGGCAATACCGATTTTCTTGTCTCCCCCTTCTCACTCTTAACAATATAATGAGACATATATTTGTTTTAATGTATTCACAGGCAATGGCAAGTTTCGTGTCTTTCCCTCTCTCTGTGTTTCTTGTACACTAAAGAATTAGGGTATTCACCACTTTCTGATTCAGCATATACCCCTTATCAAGTATAATACTTACACATACCTGCTCTATCTAGGATATCGAGCACTTTTGGATTCAGCATATACAACTTACCTAGTGTACTACTGTATTATTACATACATCTGTGCATAGGCAGCAAACATTCCGCTGTTTCAACCGCCATAAGTCAGTTACAAATAGAACAAAATTTATAACATCAAGAAACCACTGTAAGAGTGTAATAGCCGCAGCTAAGAGAAGGTATGACTAGAAAATGCATCGAATCGCAGAAATTCGGAACTTGTGATTTCTAAAAAATCTATAATAATGTGGTGAACAATGGGAAATCAACAATTCCCTCACTATCCAACCACCATGATGTCGCTTGCACTGCAACAGTTTGCCCAGCGATTCGCCTTAAACTTTACCTTGAACTACACAAACCACTCCCTCCTTTATTTCCCACTACGGACGGAAATCACACTAGATGATCTGAACATCACCCCTTCTTGGTCCTGGATATCATAAAAAAACCATGACACCTCCAAAGCATGTCGACCAGATTTTATTCCTGCCATAGCAATAAAGAAATGCTCTGCTAAGCTGGCCCCTGTCCTCTCCAAACTCTATAACAAATGCCTTGCCAAATCTTGTTTGGAAAATTGTTTGTAGTATCAGTGAAAAAACTAACCTGCAAAATAATCGCTCCATCAGTATCCTGCTCTTTTCAAAAATCTTTGAATCATTAATCAATCTAGCGATAGTTCATCACCTCGAAAATGCTAAACTTCTTTCTGACCAATAGTATAAACAATCCATTATGCAAATATTGCTTAAGTCAAGCAAGAATGTTCCTATCAACTATTATAACCTTTGATGTCGATAAGTGTTAATTTTACCTTATTGGGGTATCATGTGTGCCACAGCTCATGCAAATTCGAAAGAAGTTTGGTTCAACAAAGCTATTATTGTGGGTAGAGGAGGTGCTGGTATGAACATTACCTCTAATAGTTTGTGAAGCACTTGTTTTTTGACTGCTGTATGTCGACATTTGAAATAGCCATGTCTTAAATGTTGGCCATTGAGGTTTGTTCTCGCAATGTTGATTCAAATGTAAGCGCTACAGTTTAGAGTGCATCGTTTGCTATTTTCTTGATGAGTTTGTCCTTGATTTACATATCGGGCAGGTCATGCTCACAAATGGGACAAACAAATTGCAGCCTGACCTGCCCGATATGTAAATCAAGGTAGTTCAGTATTGTTTCAGTCTCACCCTGTTACATAGAGACAAAAGTTAGGCAATGAATGGTGGGATTTGACCTCTGAGTGACCAATGTCTCTATCGTTCCTAGTATCTTGTCTTGGTTATTGGCGAAGAGTTTAGGGTAGGTGTTGTCTATAGCACTCTCGACGGACTCATCAGCAGAATTGTATAGCTGGATATTGGCCTGAGATGCCGGCATGCCTGTCATTTTGGTGAATATTTCCCAATCAATTCTGAATTTACTGAATTGTTGGGAGCTCATTTCAAGATGAAGTTGGAGAGTTTGACTTCTGATGCCTTAGTAAAGGTCACCTGGGTGGGGAGCTCCTTAGCGTGTTTAAGGATGGACGCAGCTTCTCCAATTGATGTGGCTCCTACGTTCCTCTTTGTTCACTTTTCACTTGCAAATGTGACAGCATAGTGTTTGGCAGATATATCTGCATTGACAAGATAATGTTCCCAATCTTCAGGATCCGTTCATCCTATTGCAGCGCCATATTGAATTTAGTAGTCTGTGCTCAACTGTCTGACCAGTTGAACTAAAAACAAATAAACTGAAAAAAAAGCAGAAGAGAACTGGTTTCAAAGAAGGCTAGAATGTTCAATTCTGACAAGTGCTTTCTCTGAGTCTTGATTGGCTGCTAGTTCATGAGTTGATAATCTAGTATGCAAATACTGCTTAATTCAAGCAAGAATTTTCCTATCAAATATTAGAGCCTTCTATGCCAGTAAGTGTTAATTTGATTCTACAATAAAAATGTAAATTCAATTTAAAAATTGAAAGATAATCATCTGAGCATTTTAAAGATAGTCTAAACATTAAAAAAATAATCATCTGAGCATTTGAAAGATAATATTGTTGTGGACTGATCCGGATTCATCCATAGTGACAGGATGGATTCGTCAAGTCACTATGAAGTCGACTCCTGTTCCCTTACCAAGGATAACCTCTTAGTGAACCGTTTAGCACGTCTGCCTAGAGCCGGTAATGGCGACCAATTTATTGTAATTAAGTATTCTTAATACAATTCCTATTCCTTTCAATTCCTGCACCATGCACAGAATTGCGTATGCTTCTTTCTTGATTATCGGCCATCTCCACTGTGTGTTGCAGAACTGAGGAAACAGGAAATATACGGGAACCTTGTCCGGTATTCCTGGGACTGGTCCATCCTTTCTGGGACATGGCTGCATTAACACAGCTCCTATACACTGGTATAAAACTGGCCTTGTGCCTAACTCCTGGAGAGGAGTAAATCAATACACAGAGGAGAGTCTGATGAGAGAGAACTGGGATCCGCGCATGGGATGTCCACGGAACTTTCAGGCGAGAACGAGGTGAAAAACCCACCTAAGAGAGAGAAACTGTGGATCAAGAACTGATTTTTGGACACAGAGTGAAGGATAAGAAGATAATAAAAGTAATTTGTAAGGGGCGCTGCGAGCTCCCTGTTATAGCAGAAGGAACTCTCTATTGCATGCATAGTTGATCCTTGTCCCCATTTTTCTGACCAGCCAAAAGAGAACAGGAGACGTTGATCACTAGGAACGGAAAGAGAACCTATATTGATTTCTTTTGTTTGGTTGTTTTTTATTAACTATTTTTTTTTTGTCTGTGCTTCTGGATAATGGGTTCTATAGTGTCAAATAACAAGTATTTGACATGGAAAAAGGGGGCGAAGATGACAATGTGCTGGGGGGGGGGGAGGGCTACAAAAACTTGAGGTGATTAAATATGCTAGTGTATATTTGGAGCAATGCACTTCAGAAACACAAATTATCAATTTACAATTCACACGAGTTAAAAAAATGTTCAGGGAAATATAACATGATTGTTTTGTTTATGAATAGGCAAAACTGTGAAAGCGGAAATGACAACTGCAGAGGTCAGCTGGGGTCAGCTGGGGTCAGCTGGGGTCAGCTGGGGTCAGCTGGGGTCAGGTATGATATGAGTGTTAACAATATCTGGTCGAAGTATCCAGTACATGGGAATGCTCCAAGGAAATTCAAACCAGGGCTGTAGATAGCCGGTAGCCAATCAGAGTGCATATTGGCCATTACATAAGGATTTATCCCGGTTGTAGCCAGTTAACCCTGCTTATTTATAAAAGCGAATGCACAGTGAATTTATCAGTTTCTCAGAGTTTTCAGACAAATTATGAAAATTTTTACAAAGTTTTTACAAAGTTTGAGCTGAGAAACAGTCAGCCAAGCTATGAAGCACCCCCCCCCCCTCCTTCTCTTTGCATGTTGGGGTTTCTAGCCAGAACGAACGACTGTCATGTCAATAAGTCCCACTGCCAAAGGAAAAGTTGTGAATTGATCGAATTGAAGATTTGCACATCCAAAACCAGAGACATTATCTCCCATTCAAGCTTCCTGCAAATACGAGAATATATTTTTAACAGAAATACAAGACAAGAGATTTGTCGTTGAGTGGATTCTGTTGAATTTTATTTGTATTTTTTTAAATTTCCACATATAAGCTACTCCACCCAGTTGGTGCTTTGCGGAAAACTGCAAGATATACTTCACTACTCAACAACTCAGAGTTGGGGTGGAGTGTGATCCCGCTGACCAAAACGCCGAAGATCATCGATTGCTGTCACCATTGTGATCAACGACAGACCAGCAGGGATCGCATATCAACCCACGAGGATAGTGTAGCAGAGGCCCAAATGAGTATACAACAGTATCTGGGTTGATACGGAAGGGGTGAACGTCTATAGTAGTAGTTGAAAGGACAAGTTTCTTCTTGAAAAGATCGGTTGTCAGGGTAACAAGGATACGTGGCCTTTGTGTAATTAAGTTGGGTTGACACAAGATGACCTCCTGCTAACTGGCTTCTGATGAGTGATACTGAGCATGACTGCCAAGTGATGGAATCCCGGTGTGACTGCTGCCTGTAGCTTGGTCCAACTACTTAAAAGCAACATGCGAACATAGTTGTAAACATCCGGTTCCAAGTAGAAAGGAACAAAAAAAATGGCCATTAGATTCAGAAAATTGTGTTTCTTTTGAATTATATTTTCACTACAACGAGCATGGCACACAAGTATTCAGCACACAATTTTGTGGTAACGTGTGTGAGTATGTTCTCCAACTTCAGTGTGATCATAGTGATTAAGGAACAAATCCCAGTATACCCAATTCCACTTTTAAGCAGTTTTGAACCACAGAAGTAATGCACACCTGGACGGCGGTCGCCATAATAACAAGAGAGAGAGGGCCTGTCGGGGGTCACCGAACAAAATGAGATCTAAAAATAGTAGCAGTTATATTATGCTCAAGTCAACAAATTTTATTTACTCCTCGCGGAGTTAGGCACAAGGCCAGTTTTATCTTACTCCCACAAGTAAGATGTGACCCAAGATCGGGTCGAGCAAGTGGGGTTAAAAGCCAGCGCTCGAGAGGTGAGCACTCTGGCCATTTAAAAATTGCCTGGGCAGCCCCGTCGGCATTCCCCGGTAGGGGCGTCTCAGACAGTAAGCAATAAACTTACTCCTCCCCAAAGAGGGGAGGCGAAGCCTGGGAGGGTGGACCTCCTAGAACTGCACAGAACAGGCGTGCAGTATCCATCGGAACAGATACTACACTTTGATCTTAGCCAAAAGCCAAGTCAACAAATGATTACAATGATTGCTATGTGAATTGGAAGATGTTGAGATCGGTTATAATGTTTTAAAGGAAATTTAAGTTGCCAATAAAAAAGGGGCATTTTTAACAAGAACGAACAAAACAAAAAACGGATAAAAAAACAAATAGGCAACAAATAAATGGTATCACAGGTAAGATAAGTTATTCTTCTACCTACCTGGATCAGTTTATTTGTGGTTTAACTTATTTTTAAGCGTTTTTTTGTTGTTCAAAACAACCCTGGTGTCCACCTGTTCAGTTAGAACGAAAAATAAAATGGCTGGTCATGAGCCCTCCACAGGGACCCTTGATAATCGGTAAAAAATTGAAAAATAAACAAAATACTGATAGAAACACATCCATTAAATGTCACCAGTCGTGAGAAAATGTAATGTTCTACCAGTATTTTCTTTAATTTTCATTTTTTTGAGCGATTATCGAGACTGTGTAATTTCAGCTATTCCGTTCTAACTAAACAGGTGGACACCAAGTTTGTTTTAGACAAAAAAACGCTTTAAAATAAGTTTCAACACAAATAAACTTATCAAGGTAGGTAGATGAGTAACTTATCTTGTCTTAAGTAACATTTATTTGTTGTCTATTTTTTGTTTCATCCCCTTTTTGGCTCTTGTTAAAAATGCGCAAAAAAAGAAAAATTTATATTTAATTCGATAGTTTTTTTTAGGTCCATAGAAAATGTTCAGAGAAAATTTTGGCCTGCAAATTGAGTTGGAAATTTATCTAATCTAAGCTAAAGTATTTGAGAAAACCTTCGCTGAACGGAAAATTTGGTAAACACCCCCCTCTCCACTCTACAGTGACAACAATCATTCTCATTAAATTAAGGAAATAAAAAATAAAAGAGTTGAGAAGTTTAGGGTAGTAAGCACCGGCTCTGCTAATTTTGTTGAAGATTAACAATATGAGTTATGAAAAGAAAAGAAAAATGCTGCTGAAACTAACCCTTTTGGGCTTCAAGTGCACCAGGTTTTCCTGCGCAGTAGGCATTGTACAAATGTCACAGATACACAATGTATATTATTTATTGATGACTGAAAACGTAGCATCAGTTTAAAAATACTTTTTAAAATGATGGATGGCCATAAAACAGTGCTTAAAAAAAAGCAGAGGCCACAAGGGTGACCCCCCCCCCCCTCTTATCCCTAGTTGAGAGTTTTGGGAGTAGAATGCGCCGGTCCTGGTTTTCATAAAAAAGTATTCATCATAAAGAAACTAGTAGAAGTATCAAATCAACTCATAAATTATGTTTCTTTAGTTGGGGATCATTTTGTGTCGCTTCCGAAGTCGGGCTATCCAAATTTTCTAGAGGAGCGTTTATTTCTTAGATTCTGGTAACGTAGATTAACATCTTAAATTATCTATCTACTATGTTGTATATTGGATTTGAAATAGACGAAAGTATAGACAAAGTGTTGGTCAAGATTGAGAGTTCAAAATGTCCCAAGAACGTTCTAGGTGAAAGAAGCTGTTTTATCTGTAAGGAGAAATTGAGTACATGTATTCATTTCGGCTGGCGCCGTGTGTAAATGGGATAGGCATGGTGATGTGTGTGTGCGTGTGTGTGTGTGTGCGCGTGCCTGTGAGAGAGAGTATGTACGAACTGTGTATATGTGTTTGGTGAGCGGCGTGTGTGTGCTTCGCTGAGTATACATTTGTGAATGTCTCTGTTATATCCACATATTTTGCCCCATAAAGCATGAAAAGAAGAGTAGGGGACTTGTTGGCACATGTTCCCCTACAATAAAAAAGTGTAATTTGCCAAGAAGCGAACACGCTTTACAGGATGTAGTCTAGACAGTTAGACACAAGAGCTGAGAGATCAGCCCACGCAGTTTGCGGGGCCGGAATTAGGGCAACCAATCAAATTTGAGGAACGCCTGTTGCTAAGCGAACGAAAAGCCCTAGAGGAATAGCGATAAAACCCCAGCAAAGGGAAACACATGGGGTTGGTTTGCGGCAGACAAATCGTAAACAATATATCCCCGCATATGGTGATGGAGACTTGACGTGTCTAGATTTGATGCTCACATAGCAGCCAATCGGAAACAATATATCCCTGCACATGGAGAGGGATTTTGGCATCGGTGGAGACAAGGGACAAATTTCGGCAGTGGAGGAAAGATGATGAGTCAAGATTTATTTCCCACAATGCAGACAAATCGAAAACAATATATCCCCACACAAGGGACGAATTTCAATGGTGGAAGTAAGATGACATTTCCAAGATTTGCTGCCCACCAAGCAGAAATCGAAAAAAGAAAAAATGGGAGATTTACAAGGAAAAACCCAATCCGACAATGTTGACCACGTAGACGAAGTCAACAGTTTCCTTTCTGGATTACATATATCTCGCCACCCAAAAACTATCTGCGAAGGACGGACATCAGAATCTAAAATTCTGTGATAATATCCTTCATATAGCCGTCAAAACTATCCGCAAAATACGAGTTCATGTCAAGATTTTGTGCCCACCCAGCACTTCAAATCGAGACAATATATTCCTGCATACAAGGAAGAGTGGAATTCAATTTTTGTCGGCTGAGAAAAATACAGCGAGTATATTACCGCTGTCTATCAGACATCTTAAAGAAAAACCCATCCGACAAAGTTTACGAGATTACCTAACACATTAACAAAACTATCTGCGAAAGGACGGACTTCAGGATCTAAAATGCTATGATAATATCCTTCATCAGCCGACAACTCAACACTAAAAATATCCAAGAAAAAACAGACTTCAGGATCTAAAATCCTATGAAAATATCTTCCACTCAGTGTGTCAACTAACACACACACAAAAAAAACTATATAAAAAGGTATGTGCCCTATGAAAAAAACAAAAAAACAAAACCAATTACATATTTTTAATTCGTCCTAATTTGAGCTTTCATTATTGGCCAATTTTTATAACTCCTAACTGATCAACCATTCTCAGTCTTAACTAAACGAGCCCCTCTATCAAAAACTCCCAAGAGTGGAGCAGAACTTTTAGTTGTTTTTTTTTTAATTAATAAACACTTGTTATGTTTGCATAATCTCGCCTTTTGTTAATTTTTATAAGTGTCTTATTTTTTTATGTTTGTAAACTGTGATTCAAATGTGTTGCGTTCTTTTCTTTCTATGATTACTTGCTTGTCTCCCTTTCATCGTTTTAATGAAAAAAAAAATACATAAATAAATAAAAGTCGTTTTCCCTAACAGCGAGTCTAACATGTGATTCGCAGGCCCTGATTAAAACATAAAGGATAGGAGACGCGTGGTGTGAGAGGAGCGGGGGTTTCCAAACTTACACATTATTTAACATTTGTGGCTAATTTACACTTTTGTAACATTGGTGCCATGGTATCACGTTTATAACATCTCTCATGTCTGTGCTATTGCCAGGAGCCTTGCAACCTTTAAGGGCCCAGCTTGACTGTGACGTATACACGCGTGTTTTCTGTAGAAGAAAAACAGGAACAAGGAAGAAATAGAAAGAAAGCTGTGTGTAGTATGTGCTGGAATTCAGAGTGAATATCTGTAGCGACCGGTGTCGGCATTTATGTAACAGCGTGGACCTTAGCTTGTTAAGATGTCGTATTTTAGAGAAAATGCTAAGATCCACGCTTACATTAGAATTATTGTAAGAAATGTTTAAAACAGAAAAACAGATAAAAAACATGCATGAAAGTTGAATGAAGGCAGAATGGAAAAAGGAAATATTTAAACAAACACTATTTATATATATATATATACAAAATACAAGACATTAATTGTTCATTTCAAATGTTCAGTGAGAGAAGTAATAAAATGTTTATGCCTGTAATTTATGAGTGCGTAATTGTATGTGTGTGATGCTTTGTGTTAGAAAGGCGGAAGTGTATGAACATGCGTGTTGTAAGAGTGTGTGCGTGTGCGCGCGCACGTGAATTGAGAATTGATAGGACGTGTAGGCATTTGTGTGTGTGAGTTGAATAGTCGTCGCTCGAGCCGTCCTTTGCCCCAAGAGTGCAATACAGATATTTTTCCCAACTCAACGAAAATCTGGGATTTTATTGCATTTTATCGGCTCCCACAAATCACCTTGAGTTTGGCGCCAAAATGGCATTTAAATCACGTGGTGTGGCGAACAGGCCACGTGACAGCCATTTTTGTTTGTTTTTTTTGTAAAAAATGCTAAGTCGGTCCTAGGAACTGATTTTTGGAAACAAAATTCTGATTTTGTTTTTAGTTTGAATTTGGGGATGTGACTTGTATTGTCCCCCAATGCCGTTGGTCAGTCAACTTTATAGGATTGGGATAAACTTAATTAATGAATGAAGACTTGATATTTCATTGAAACCGGATAATTCCCTGATTTTCAGTGATTTTTTCAAATTCTAGAAATTTTGTTTATATTACAAATTACTCGTCCTTTTTTTTTAAATTTTGAGGTACGTATAACACCACTTTTATTTAAATAAAAATAACACCACTTTTATTTAAATAAAAATAACACCACTTTTATTTAAATAAAAATAACACGACTTTTATTTAAATAAAAATAACACCACTTTTATTTAAATAAAAATAAATAAATGTTATTATATTTTGTACCAGGACCTTCCCGAAAATTGTAGGTACCACATTTTACAGTTTAGTACCCTAAAAACTATAAGGAAGATGTTGGACATGCTGTCTCCTGGGATGTGACTGACGATAGCTGGTACTTTGAGTCCGGTTCTGCCAAACACGAAATGAATTAATATGGATAGAAATTATAATAAAGTGGGGATTTTCGGGCTTGGATTTGTTCATAAAATAATTTCCTCAAATGAAAAAAAAATGTTCTGAATACGTGTGTGACTTTATTTTCCAAATTCTCTCCCAAAAGGAAACAGCTGTTAAGACAGGGTGTAGCCGGACGAATGACAGAAACAAATAAATACATTGCAGGTGACTCCCTTCCGGCTGCAAGTCTCACCAAATACGTGCGGTGGCTTCTTTTTTTCTTTTAATTCTGTACTCAAGATCTTCTTTTTTTTTTTTTTAAATCTGAAACATAGAAAAGACAATATTGGTGCACTAAACTTACTTTATCAAATAGAGGCTTGAATTAAATTGCTACTCCCCATTTCAAAAACAAATGATTTTGTGTTATACTGCTTAAAATAAATGCTTAAAATAAATGCTCGCGTAAGCATGTGACATTAAACGAATAAATTCACCTAAAATCATAAGAGATATTAATTTTGAAATTCTGAAATTACTCTTAAAATGTTCATATGTCCATTAAGCATTAAAAAATATGGGTATCTTTTACGAGGCCCAGCAGAGTAAAAACGCTAAAAAAACAAATATACAACAAATAAAAGTAACTGTCGTCGATAAAAGTTAATTTAAAACTGTCCTGTGATATTTGTTTGTATTTTTAAACCGTTCCAACTGCTATTTATTAGAAATCAATAGTTTTCTCACACGAACTTGCAAATACAAAATGGCGCTTGCTCGTAAGAGAGTAAGCACAATCCGCCATTTTGTCTAGAAAAAAGTACGAGTTAAAAATGAACAAGATTTTTTTTTTACATCTAATAAAACCCCATTTATAGTACGTAAAAATACAAACAAATATCATAGGTAAGTAGACAAATATCTCTTCTCGACGTAGGTTAAACACTCACTTGTTGCATATTTATTTTTATAACCCCGTTCTCGTTAGTTTTGTGGACCCCGTTCGCGCCTCTGCTGAGCGTCGTAACATATACCCAAAAATATAAATAAAAGATAAATGCGTTTTTTTTTGTTTAACAAATCGACTCAACTGTGAAACCTGTCACCCCTTATTAGATCACACCATCTCAACGACGTTCTTAATTCTCTTCGCGGCAAATGGCAGTTTTCGTCAAGCTTAATTTCAAAATCACAAAATCAGTCTGGCTTTCACGCTGAAAACCTATGAGCAACAAAAGGAAATTGGAAGATGACCAGGTATTTTCTTTTTTAGAAAGATTTTCCACTAACGATTAATTAAACGAAAATTACTTGTAGCAAATAATTATTTTTCGACGGTTCGACGAATCATTTAGTTTTCTTAATTTGAAGTGGAGTATGTTTTACAATAATCTGCAGAGTCGCGGACGGGGTCCAAAAAACGAACGAGAACGGGGTAAAAAAAGTGAATGTGACCAACGTCAAGAATAGATATTTTCCTACTTACCTATGGCATTTGTTTGTATTTTTACGTAGTATAAATGGGTTTTTATTAGATGTAAAAAAAAATTCCTTGTTTTTTGGGGGGCACGGATTTTTACTAAAAAAAAGGGCGCCGATGAGCCTAATTTCAAGCCTCGCTTAAGACCCCCCCCTCCATGTTCGATTTTGATTTCTAATAAGTAGCAGTTGTAACAGCTTAAAAATACAAACAAATGTCACAGATAAGTTGGAAAATATCTATTCTCGACGTAGGTCAGCTTCACTTGTTGTATATATATATTTTTTTCCCCGTTCTCGTTCGTTTTTTGGACCCCGTCCGCGACTCTGCGGATTATTGTAAAAGATACCCAACATATTTTATTTCGAGACAAATGCAATTTACGACCAATCAATTTTATTCAAAAGTTAGAAAATCGCCACATCAAAAGGTAACTTTCCTGGCAAACGTTAGCGTCAGGAGAAACTTCTTCGCAAGGACTTCCCATCTGTAGAACACATTGCTGCAGAACAGCTTCCCTGCAGACTACAACATAGTCGTCTTCAAATCCAATGTCAACAGATTCATGTCATAAACCGTCCCCACAAATAACCAAATTTAGTTAATTCCATTAATTATCCGCAATCCTCTCATGATGTTCTTCATCTTTCAGCTATCATTCCATCTCATTGGCCCTTATCCTCGAGTGGCATCTGGCCTTGATAAATGGTGACCCTTCAGTTAAAACACAAAAAAGTAAATTTTAGCACATAAATTATTTTAAAGGAAATACAGTTGGGCAATTAACACACAACAATGTATTTGGGGTCAAATGTATAATTTCCAGAAAAACTTTATTTTAAAAGTTGAAACGCAACGGAGAAGAGTTAAGACAACAAACGTATTTTAGTGAGTTATATAGAAATAATGCTGTTTGTAGGTCGACATACACAGCTGAAATATGGCAGTTAAAAATAAAGTAACATGAAAAATCTTTGATATACGGCACAAAAATCGGGCACAAAAATTTACGGAAAATTATCGAGTAGAATCTTGATTAAAAAAAATATAAATCGGTTTTATCGTATATTTCCGATCCTCCATTAAGAGCTACGCAAAAGGGAGAACAGGGGAGATAAGTCAGTCTGTAAGACGTAAAATTGTTTCGTGCCAATGGAGAATCGGAAATATACGATAAAACTGATTTATATTTTTAATTAAAATTCTACTCAATAATTTTCCGTAATTGTGATGTAGATACCTACTTTTGCCTGATACGTAAGTTACCTTATTTTGAACTGTCATATTTCATCTGGAGAACGAAACGAATCAGCGTCAAAATGAAAACGAGGTTGCTTGTCAACATGAACAAAATAATGTAAGAAAAAGACTCACCGTGTGTGTTTTTTTTAATGACAATTTATGTTTTGACTAAGAAAATCAACGAATTCAAAGAAAAAAATTACGGGAAAGTTTAACTTTTTTTAAAAGATAAATTGTGTGTGTGTTTTTTTTATATAACATAATCAATGCAACAATGACTTTTACCCCCCAAAACGAGAAATTTTTGTGTACAGCTTTTGAAACGGACAAAAAAGTGACTAAGTTAGGGTTTAAAAAAACTGTTCGTTTTTCTCCAGTTTATTTAGAGGATTTTCTTTTAGCGCAGACACGACGAAGGGGAAAAAAGGTAGAGGAAGAGGAAGGAAATTGGTCGACAGGGTACAATTCTGCTATCAGTTTCTTTTCCTAACACAATTGGATTACTGTTTTGGGACACTGAATCGTCTGTGCTGTAGAAATTCATTTTCGGTTTAATCACTTTTCTTCTAGTATCGGCTGCCTGCCAGAAATTTAAAGATGTAATCAATTTACAGCTACATTTGTCGTCTGCTTCTCGAGCATTCTGATTGGCTAAGCTTTTCGGAATCTTCCGGCTAATAATCCGTAAATGAATGGAAAATGCCGAACAAAAAGTCGGTTTTGTCTGGTTCAAAAGCTGTACCAGTAACGAAAATTTAACTGTAATTCAGTGTTTTAATCACCGCTGGTCATGTTGCTTTAAAATAGCTTTTGCTTTATTTGTTTATTAAAACTTCATTTATTTACTACTTTTCTTTATTTTTTCTTTCACATTCCGTTGTGTGATTTATCAACTGTCTCACTTTTTTTTTTTTTTTTACATATTCATGTAAAATAAAAACCCTACGAGCGGCAGGTTTTCAACACACATCCTCTTCCCCGTCAAAAAAGATTTTGCTTTTTATTTATATTTAAATTCCTTTCAAATTTCGAAAAGTCACGAAGTAATTTATTTTTCAACTATTAACAAAAATTAAAATGGCTGATCTGTTTATGAAGAAACCGACATGTATTATAATGGATTTAATCTAGTAATAGGATTTTTAAAAATACAACTTATTTTTTTTAGTAAAATCTGAAAAAATAATTTTAAAAAGTGTGTTTAGAACATTTAACTTAGGAAAATCGATTTTTTTTTGCTGTAAAACAACAGTAAATATTTAAAAGTATTTACTTTTTAAATATTATTGGATGGGCGGCACAGCCACCAAATCCCGCTCAAGAACGGTCCTAAAATCTATTTTGAATCGATATTTATTCGATATGCAATTTTGGCAAGTAGGAACATTAGGCAACTACGTAATAAATATCGATTGAAAATAGGGGTATATTTAATAATAGCCCAACAACGAAAACGCTGAAAAAACAAATATACAACAAATAAAAGTTACCGTAGCCGATAAAACTGAATTTCCAAGTTAACTGTGACAGTTATTAATGATTATAATCCGTTAAAAGTGCTATTTTCTATAAGTTAATAGTTTTAGCTTACGTGAAATGAATAAAAAAAAATTAATGGCCGCTCTCGTTCTCGTCTCGTCTCGTTTCAATTGGTTTTTTACTGGGACTCATAGTCAAAGCGCAATGTTTGCATTTTTCAGCCAAGCAGAAGAACAAAACAAAACTACATTTTAAGCAAAAGGAATAAAATAATTTTCTTTTTATTTACATGTCAGTGTGCTTTTATTTACATATTATTTTCATTCGTCACACCGTAATGTTTATTTTTCCTGTTTCTTAAAAAAATGCCTAACCCTAACCTAAACCCAGTCCTAACCCTAACCTAAACCCTAACCTAAACCCAACCCTAACCTAAACCCAACCCTAAACCCAACCCTAAACCCAACCCTAACCCTAACCCTAACCTAAACCCAACCCTAACCCTAACCCTAACCCCTAACCCTAACCTAAACCCAACCCTAAACCCTAACCCTAACCTAAACCCTAACCCTAAACCCAACCCTAACCCTAACCCAGCCCTAACCCTAATCAAAACCCAGCCCTAAGCCTAATCAAAACCCCAAGTTTTCATATTTCAGGCAAGCAAAAGAACAAAGCAAAACAACAGTCATCCCTGGTCTTCCAATGACGTAACGACATGCGCGCTCATTCGGTGATCAAAATGATCGTTAAAATGTTCGTTTCATAAAATTACATTTCAAAAATGCAACCCCCCCCCCCCCAAAAAAAAACGCCACTTTGATTATGAGTCCCGGTAAAAAAAAAACACACACACGTGACACCGATAACAAAAACTAATGACGCCATTTTGTTTTTTAAATACATGACTTGAAAATTTTTTTTTTCTTTTTTCATGTCTAATAAAAAGCCATTTATCCTACGTAAACATACAAACAAATGGAATAGATAACTAGGAAAATCTCCAGTGTCTACGTACGTCGAATTTATTTGTTGCATATTCATTTTTTTGACTACGTTCTACAACTTTTTTTCAACCCGACTCGCGAGTTGTAGGGCTATTATTAAAGATTCCCGAAAATAGATTTTAGGACTGTTTTCGAGTGGATATAGTTTTAAAAAGGGGCTAAGCCCCCCCCCCCAATAATATTTAAAATATATTAAAAAATATTTACTGTCGTTTTAAAGCAAATAAAATCGATTTTTTTTAGTGTTCGAGTTCGTTAAGAACACGTTTCTTGTATTATTTTTTCCAATTATTATATTAATTTTAAAAAGTAGTAAATTAAAATCCTATTACGAGATATAATGCATTTCGGTTTCTTCGTAAACAAGTCAGCCATTTGAATATTTGTTAATAGTTAAAAAAAAATCAATTACTTCGTGACTGTTCGAAATTTGAAAGGAATTTGGGGCATCTTTTACGAGACTCAGCAGAGTAAAAACGCTAAAAAAACAAATATACAACAAAAAAAAGTAACTGTAAGCTGTAAAAGTTAGTTTCAAACTTGCATGTGCTATTTGTTTGTATTTTAAACCCGTTTGAAGTGCTATTTATTAGAAATCAATAGTTTTGTTACCGTAACTTGGGGAAAAAAACATGGCCGATTTGGGGGGGGGGGGGGTTACTAACAAATGCACTAGGAGCGGCCATATTGTTTTTGTGAAAACGGTGGGGAAAAAAAAACAAGAATTTTTTTTTTACATCTAATGAAAACCCATTTATAATAGGTAAAAATAAAAACAAATTACATAGGTAAGTAGAAAAATATCTATTCTCGTCGTAGGTCAACTTCACTTGTTGCAAATTTATGTTTTTAAACCCTTTCTCGTTCTTTTTTTGGACCCCGTTCGCGCCTCTGCTGAGCGTCGTAACATATACCCGGAATTTGTTAGTATTTAAACTATCGAATAGTAAGTCATTTAAACTGGCTTTAAAATTCTTAGCAAATCTTTATGTATTAGATTGGAAGCTATTTACATCCAATAATTTTATAGAGATTAAAACAAATTAGTTTTATAAGATTTTGGGGTAAGCGTTAAGATTGACGGCCTAAACAGTTTCTTCGAAAAGTTGAATAAAATTAGTGCATAGGCGATAATATGCATATATTTTTAAAAAGATTATGACATAAATAACGTTTTAGAGTTAAAATCAATTTTGTTTTGCGTCTTGAACGATAGAAAAACAGTGCTATTAGGTAAATGCACTACTTCCGGTTCCTTTTTGTTAAATTCTCGATTATTCTGTTTTTCATCAGATTACATGCGTAATACTAAATAGAGGGCATCTTTTACGAGGCTCAGCAGAGTAAAAACGCTAAAAAAACAAATATACAACAAATAAAAGTAACTGTAGTCGATAAAAGTTAATTTAAAACTGTCCTGTGATATTTGTTTGTATTTTTAAACCGTTCCAACTGCTATTTATTAGAAATCAATAGTTTTGTAACACGAACTTGCAAATACAAAATGACGCTTGCTCGTAAGGAAGTGAGTAGAAGACGCCATCTTGTCTAGAAAAAAGTACGAGTTAAAAATGAACAAGAATTTTTTTTTTACATCTAATAAAAACCCATTTATAGTACGTAAAAATACAAACAAATATCATAGGTAAGTAGACAAATATCTCTTCTCGACGTAGGTTAAACTCACTTGTTGCATATTTATTTTTATAACCCCGTTCTCGTTAGTTTTTTGGACCCCGTTCGCGCCTCTGCTGAGCGTCGTAACATATACTCCTAAATAGATTTTAACTCAAAATGATTCCTCATTTAATAATATTAAAAAAACAAAATAACATAAAATCATTTTTATCGCCTATACACATTTTTTAAAATTGCATTCTGTTTAGGCCATCGATCGTAACGCTTACTCAATTTGGTTCAATGAATTTAATGAGCAAACGACATTGTAATAATTAAATTAATTTAAAAACAAACAGCGTAGTTTAAAAAAAGCAACAAAAAAAATGAAATTAAAAAGACTCTTGGACAACGCGGATAGATACAGCTAGTTTTGAATAAAATTGATTTTTTTTTTCTTAAATTGTATTTCTTGCCATGAAATAAATGTCTAATTTACTTCTTAAAGTCTTGAAAATGTATCTGTAAGTCAGTGTTTTAATCGCTGGTGGTGTTAAAATTAATATTTTTAGGCGATGGGTATTGGAAGAAAAAAAATACTACGTGTCTTTTATAGTCACATGATATCCTGGAACCGCCCTCCTCATTGTTAAAATGCGCCGGGGAGGGGGGGGGGAGATGGAACCAGTTCTACTCGGCGAACAAGCTGCAACACAGTGATTTTTCTTTTTTGTTGTTGCAATCCTCAATTTCCCATGTCGCCTTTGAATAACTGAACATAAAGCTTAAATTGCTTTATTTTGCAACAACAAAAAATCAAACTAAAAAATATTTGAGATGGTCATGAATTGCACCTTTCTTTTCTTTAAACTCTTTCTTTAAATTTGGACCCTTTTACAAACTTCATGTTGTGTTGCACTTTACAAAAGTGGTTATTTGACTTGGAAAAAAAAAGGCATTAATTTTGGATATATTTTTTTATTTGGATTTTTCTTGTGTGCTGGGCGGGACAAAATTTATTTATTTGATTAGCGTTGTAAAAAAAAAAAGAACATTTTCGTCCTCATTACGTCTGAAGAGGTAAAGATCCTTGAAAGGATGTTACAGCAACAAACTGCATTTAAAGGTTCACAGAGAGAGGGTTTAAAAGATTTCCATGACCTAAAGAAAGATGTGTTCCATGAACACCAAGAGAATATTAAAAGATGGCTATGTCGCCTAGAGCAATTGAACGAAGAGATCACTATAACCTGTCTAGAGAACTCCCGAAAGTTGGGAAGAGAGAAGAGCTGAGACAAAGCTCGACTTTGAGTTCAGGACAACGGTATACGAGGACCTTTCACTTCTTGATGAGTAGTTTAAAGATGTCTCTGAGGATGGAAAATTGGCAGAGGCTTCAAATCCCAACTATCATGTCATAAAACCTTTGATGAATGCCCCTACTTTTAGTGAAGATAAATTTGCTTCCAAAAATTTTTTGTCAAATTTTGAAAATTATTTACCTTGTGTCAGATCAAATGTAGCCAAATTCCAGCACCTCAGGAGCTGTTTGACAGATTATGCCCTCATTCAACATCTGTCAAGTTGTGACCCGAATTATGAAGTCGCATTAACTTTACTCCATGATGAATTTTTGGATGAGGTTTTCATAACAGATGAAACCCTGAAACAGATTTTGGAATACAAGCCTTCTCATGATCCAGGATTCGAAGGAGTTAACATGTTTCTAACAAAGATTAAAGCATACTTATGGGAATTAAAGGACAATTTCTCGTTGGATTTTTCAGAAGAAAGTACAGCTGGACACGTTTTAATGAGTCATATTGTTTTCTCGAAGCTACCTGTAGAATTACAAAAACTCCTACAGCAATATAAATCGAATTACCCTACACTGAAAGACAGTCTACAATGTTACAACGACCTTATTAAAACTCTGGAGAAACTAAGGGTTGAACATGTACGCTCAGCCCCTATAATAATTACATATCCTCAAAACCCGGATGGAAAAACAACACCCACTTTAGAGAACTTCTCAAACCGGGCAAGGAAAGGACCTATTAAGCATTGTCTTTTGTGTGGCAGATGGACACTGGAATGATGATCGCTTGAGGTATTTTACTTACCAAGATAGAATAAGACTATGTTCGACACTTCAATTATGCTAACACCTTTGTGCTGTTGCTTATCTAGGTAACGGTGAAGGATTTCCTTCACTGTTCTTCTTATTGCCACCACAGTGCCGTATGTCCAGATACTTTTCCAAACGAATCTGTTGTCAACACGTGCATCAATACACGTGTGGTGGATCAGCCCTACATTTTGCCAGTTTGCAGTGTATTACTGGAAAGAAGGAAACGATGGTTTAAGTGTGACTGTTTATTCAATTCTGGAAGCGAAAGGTCATATTTTTCCAGTGATATTTTGGAATCTCTCAAATGTAATCCTCTATCAGTACATATCAGGGCACCCAACAAAAAGATTGAGGGAACTACTTCTGAAAGTTGAACTGGTTCCTGGTGTTATATTACTGTAAGCGTATGGTGACAAGCAGAAATGAACGAACAACACAGGATTAAAATTGGAAAAATACTATGGTTTATTTTCCAGAACAAATAAATGGGAAGAATTTTCCGAGAAGTAATTTCGGAATTGGAGTGAATGTTAATAACAGTCGAGAAGCCTTAGTGGGTAGTAGTAATTTGTTTTGACAATGTCCTGTAGGCGAGCCGAACGAGCCGTAGTAGAAGCAGTAATAGTTGCGGTGTAAAGATGTCGGCGTTGGAGGACGCGGTGTAGCAGTAGTGCGAATAGTTGTGTTGTTGTTCAGCGTTGCTGATTCAATGACGTTTAGCATACGAAATTGTCGTAGAAGTTGTCGTGATAGTCGCGTTGTTGAATTGTTATTTTGTTGTACTTGAAGTTGCTGGTTTTTTCGTCGTTGTTTGAGGAGGACCGAACGTCGCTATTCTTGTGTTCTTGGCTGATTCCAGATTTTTTCCTGTCGTCTGCTTGGACCAGCTGGTTTTATGGAAAAGCCTGCGGACGTAGTCGTAGACATACGACCGATAACACGGAGATGAAAATCTGACGGCCGGCGTCAACAAACTGTGTTTGTTTGAATTTCTATTTTCGCCACAGTAACCACGGCACATGATCAGTCAGCACGTAACTTCGTGGTAGTAAACATGATCATGTTTACCGACTTTTGTGCCACTGTGGCGATCACAGAACGCCTCCCAGTGCCTGGGATTCCACTTTTGAGCAGTCGGGAATCACCCAAACAAGACACATCAAAGGTGGCGGTCACCATAACAACAACACTCCAGCTGGTATGACGAGCGTCGTCAAATCAAAACGAGACCTAAAAATCATAACACTGGTAACAGGAGGCATCTACCTGTGTTAATTGACAATTTATTTGACATGAAACTGGAATTTTCCAGCTTCATTCAGGTCCTTGATAACCTAAGGGAACACGGCTATTCTATTGCCGCTGAGGTAGAAAGTGATTCAAGTGTTGTGAATCTCCAGGGATTGTTGGGCGCTGATCTGATCCAGTTTATGAAGCCCTTGAATCTGATCAAATGTCTTCATGGTTCTGCTTGGGAAACCACAAAAGGTATCTTTGGAAACAGCATTCGTATTTTGTACCCTCACCAGGTTGTCCAGGTTGAATCTTTGACGTCAAAAGTGGTAGACATCGATGATTTCCAAAATGGCTTCCTGTTCTTCTTCGCTGATGAATTTTGTATTGGCCTCCAAACATTCGTATACTGATCCTTGTAGAGACTCATTCAGATAGAATTCTGTGGAGCGTGCCATTGAACAATTGTTTTCTATTGAGGCTCTCGGACTTACTTACGAAAGAGACCTTTCTGAATACAATAGGAAAAAATTGGAAAATTCGAAGAATCCATTTTTTTTTTTCAAACCAATGTTATTACGTAAAACTCCCTTGGTTGGAAGACAAACTACATTTGGTTCCTTCAAATTACTCCATGGCACAAGGAATATTGGATAGAGTTAAGCGATTGGTTGCTTCGCTCCAATATCAGGATTACTTGGAAGTGTTCGAAAGCAAGAGAGAGAAGGGATAATAGAAAAAATAGATGTTAACCCCAGTGACTATAATAAATACATTTGGATACCTCAATCTATGACCAAAATAAGGCCAGTTATTAATTGCTCACTGAAGACCAAGGGGGCTATTTCGTTGAACGAGGCTGTCTATCCCGGTATTAACCTCATGGAGGACTTATCAAAACTTTTGTTACTGTTACGTTCTAACAAATACGTGTTGCTGGGTGATATTCAAACGGCATTCTTGAGGATAAAATTGTCCTCAGAAGAGGATAAGAATAGATTTTGTTTTTTCTTTAAAAAGGAAATCAGTTACTTTAGGTTTAATGCCTCCCCATTTATTTTGAACTATGTGCGAAAGCGCCACACCTCGCGTTACCCTGAGGACGAGTGTACTCATATGCTCAACAATTATTTTTATGTCGACAACTTGGTTAAGACCTGTAATAGTGACCAAAAGCTACAATCCTTTTTACTCTGGGTCCGTTCAGAGGTTGTCTGAAGGTAATGTTCAACTCTGTTCCTCTAACACCAACTGGGGTGATCTAAGGTACTCTTGTGAAACATTCATCTAATGTGTGAAAAGGGTTTGGGGTTATGAATACAATCCTTATCTGGATCTCTTGTGCGTTTCCCATCATTCCAATGACCCCCGAGACTTTTACCAAGAGACGTATGCTTTCTGAAGTTTCGAGAAATTTGATCCCCTATCTTTGTGCCTTCCTGTAACAATTAGAGGCCACATTCTTATTAGCAAACTTTGGAAGTTGAATTTGGGTTGGGATGGCCCTATTCCATATGACCTACTAAAAACCTGGAAGATATTGTCCAATAATTTATCTTGTCTGAGTACACTGCAATTCCGCAGTAGGGTGATTCTTCTTCTTTAATTATGGATTTGTGATGCCTCAAAACAGGCTTTGGATTTGCCACCTATTCTGTGCGAGAAGGAACATCTTTAATATTCGCCAAGGCTAAAGTAGCTCCCCTCAAAGAAAAAACGTTTCCGATGCTGGAATTATTGTCTGTTTTTTTTTTGGCTTTAAATGCCTTGCTACACTATTATGTACCTTTTCTCGTGTACATCTTGGAGAAATAATTGTCGCCATTGATTGTTTTATCATGGCTACTCTCAGATAAAATAAAGATCAATAGGGACCTCCAAAGCTAACCATAGAATTTACGTCCCCCCCATATGTAACAGGATGTAACTTTACAATATGTTTATATTATCACCATAATTTTTTACCATTCAAAAGAAGAAACATAAAATAAACTGCTGATGATAAAAAAAAAATTTCAGCATACGAAAATGAGAAACTAAAAACGTGTGTACTTTATTTACGTCTTTAGACAACGTTCCTATGTAGTGACCAATTTTTATGTGTTAACACCCGTGTGTTTGATAAATCTAGCAAAAATCAAGTAATGGTCAGATTTTCACGAAATTTTAGATTTGCAAAGGTTTGAATCCAGAATCAAACAACACATCCCCCCTGCCATACGCCAGGGCCGACTAAATAATTTAAATAATTTAGTTACTACATCCGGGTCTGCTATTGCTGCCCATCTCATAAATAGCGCCGAATGTGCGTCGACGTACACTAGTGACTGGTTTTCTGTCATAAGTAGATCGCATTCTCTATTCCACCTCAAAGTCCTGGAAGCCATATATATCAAGTCAATCAAACCTTCCCTTTGTAAGCAAAAGGAATGGCTTTTAGGACTTAATGTGATCAACTTATGACTCTCCTCCCCATATATATAATTTTTTTTTTTTTTTTTTTTTCTCCTAAACCTGTCACTAGTTTTCATTACAAATTTTTTTAGGTTTTAGTCGTATTCAATCACTTCCACGTTTTACTCTGATGAGTGTGGACGAAAACCGGTTCAGTACATTAATTAATTTCTTTTTAATCGTTTTCTCTCGTTTTTATATTTGTTTAATCTCATTCTACCCTCCCAAAAATGTCCCAAACGTCTGTATTCCTCGCCGTTATCAAATTTTAGATTCATTATCTTAAATATGCTTTTTTTCGTAAAATATATTAGGGAAAATATTTTTTCTACGTGATTCCCCCCCCCCCCCACCCCCTTATTTCATTCATGAAATCTGAACAAAATATAATTTTAATGTAATATAAAGTGAAAGCGTCTTAAAAAGCACATCAGATTTACCTTCTTTTTTTTTTTTTTTATTGGTAAACACTTTTGGGTAAAGTATCTGTAAATTCATGAATAAAAAGTGGAAACAAATACGATATCATTATGTTTTTTTTTACTTCATTTTCTCGTTAATATAACCTCTGATCCATTGAATTACAAAGAAAAAAATGTTCTAAACAATAATTAATTTTTTAGAGATTTTAATTCATTTAAATGACTTCATCATTTAGACATTTTAAAGTTAAACATCGATTTTTTTAGCTTCCCAATTTTTCAAAATATTTGATAACATAATATAAAATTAACCTCGTAAAAAACCTACATCGGCTGCGACCGAATAATTAATACTTTTTTTATAGAATGTTTATTTGCTAGAGGTAAGCACGCGTTTCGTTGAATTCCTCTGACATTGTCAAACTATGGAAGGCCTTAATAGATTTTATTTCCGTATCAACTCTTAAAGAGAAAGTCGTCGCTTTTGCAAACGCACGTGTGCTATTCGGTTTATGAGTTATTTTGCTTACATTCTTTAAGCTAAAAAGAACTGTCTTTGTACGACAAAAGTAAATATATACTTTATCATTTTTTTCAAATTTAAAGGCTTATCCATTCAAAATTCTTTCGAATTTTAATCTGTGAAAATGCGACATGACTTAAACTTATTTTTACTTTGAAATGGTCTTATTTATTTTTAATTGACGAATAATTTTGTTAAATCATTAATAAACACAATACTTTTTCAATTTTATTATTAGTTTGATTTTTATTATATATAAAATTTAAGCCAAACACTAAACAAAATAATAGCAAAAATCGTTACTTCCATTAGTCCTTTCAAACTATTTTTTATATTTAGTTTGATGAAATTCAAGTTTTTTTCCCATGAAAGTGTTCACTTCAGTTATATTTTTTTTTAGTTAGTATAAGTGTAGTATTAAATTTAAAAAAAAAAGGTAAAAAAAATTTTAAAATTGTTATTTTTTTGTGCAACAACATAATGTAAGTAATTTGTTTCCCTTCCGCTCATCCATACATATTCAACATTTCACATAATAATCTCATTTTGTGTAAACATATCTGCTGATATGTTTACTCGAGGGATCTCGATTGACAAATTCAGGACCAATCTTGACTTTTGGTTAAGGAGACCAAAGTGGTTATCCAGTCAACCTATAGACTGGGCAAATTAAATTGTTTGGGCCTTACTGAAAAGATAAACTCTGTGGTAAACTTTGAGAGATATTTCTCTCTCGATAAATTGTTGAAAGTGACTTCGTGTGTGATAACATTTGTTAATAAATTGTGACATATGCTTTGCGACAGTAAGAAGCGTGCGTGCGTGACTCCATCTAATAGAAACTATGCAGCAGCAAGCCTTTGAGAAGGAAAGGAATTATCTGTCGGGTATCTTTCAGAATGATCAGTACGCTGAAAACGCTAAAAAAAAAACAAATATACAACAAATAAAAGTAACTGTCGTCGATAAAAGTTAATTTAAAACTGACCTGTGATATTTGTTTGTATTTTTAAACCGTTCCAACTGCTATTTAGTAGAAATCAATAGTTTTATCTTGCAAAAAAAAAAAAATGGCGCTTGCTCGTAAGAGCAAGCGCCATTTTTTTTTGTCTAAAAAAAACGAGTAAAAAATGAAAAAGAAATTTCTTTTACAGCTAATAAAACCCCATTTATAGTACGTAAAAATACAAACAAATATCATAGGTAAGTAGACAAATATCTCTTCTCGACGTAGGTTAAACTCACTTGTTGCATATTTATTTTTATAACCCCGTTCTCGTTAGTTTTTTGGACCCCGTCCGCGACTGTACTGATCATTCTGAAAGATACCCTATCTGTCGAATCCAACCAAGGATCATATTTTTGAATTGGTGAGAAATTTGAATTTGTTCCGTGATGATCAGGGATTAGTCCTTTCTAAAACAAGAATCGATAAATATGACATGTATGATTACGAAGTGACACATCTCATTCTCCTTGCAAAAAAAACCCCTAACCTCTGACTAGACTTATAATCCTTGATTGTCACGCTAACTTGAATAAAGGGCAGCTTTCGGAATTCTGGATCCCACCGGCTAGACAAGCAGTTAAAACTGTAATATCGGAGTGTATATTGTGCAGGAAATTTAATTCTGTATATTTAGCTTATCCTAAAATGGATTGCCTCCCCCAAAAGAGAATGAAATTAACAAGATCCTATTTACATACGGGTGTGAATTTTGCTGGTCAAATTTGAGTGAACACTACTGGAGGGAGACATAAAATGTACCTGTTGATATTCACCTGCTTAAGTATTTGTACCTTACATGTGGAATTGTTAGAGGACGTATTGGCATTTATACGATTCACCAACTTATGCGACATCCTGAACCATATTTTTAGCGATAATGCCAAAACTTTTCTAGCTGTTGGAAAGCTCCTGAAAGAAGTATTTGTAATTCGTTTGGGACTTATCGAATAAAACATTTGACTCTGCTTGGTTTGCCAGTGTTTGAGAGCGTCTTCTTCGTACAGCGAAGCCATGCTTGTACAAATCTCTTGGATGTTCAAGTGTGGATTGTTTTTATTTATTGACTGTATTGTCTGATATTCAGAACGCCATAAATAATCGACCACTAACCTATAGATTTTCTTCAGATTCGGGATTGGATTTCATATCTGCCAATAACATTTGAAGACATGGTAAATGTAGGGATTATGATAAGGAAACTGAACGATAAAATCTGCAGTTCCGGACGTCCTAACCAGAAGTTGATTGAAGAAACTGTCCGTCGACGAAATCAGACGTTGAAAAAGTTTGAAAGGTTGTGGTATGAGAAATATCTCCTCAGCCTGCGAGAGACTTTGAGGGATCAGTTCAGCACTGTGTTTTAAAATAAAATAAAAATTGAAGATTTCGTTCTGATAAAAGGGGCCTAATAAACCCAGGTCCCTGTGGATGATGGGGTGAATATTGAGCCTCATTCACGGCAAGGATGGGTTGGTCCATAAACCTCAGGAAGGGAGATAGTAGTGTTCAATCGCACGCTGTTAAGCACCTGTTCCCCTTGGAGTTTGCTGCAACTTATACAGAAGAGGAGACGGCTACCGATTTGCCCTGAATGCGTCGAACAAGAAGATGACCGACCCTTGATATGTTGTGATGGCTGTGACGAGTGGTACCACTGGGCCTGTGTTAATATTTCTACAGCTCCTGAGGAGGAACAATGGTTTTGCTTGACCTGTGTGAACAAGTGATGGTCTGTGGTGAACTCCCCGTCAATTAATTTTTAAACTAATAATAAAAGTAACTGTGAACTCGAAGGCTTAACACGTAAATGTCTTATATTTTCCTTACTCCAGTTACTAAAACCCACGTGTGTTTGTGTGTGTTGGAGTATTTAGTTCTTGTTACCACTGATAACTGTAGTCGACAACTCCAATAATTGAATTAGAAATTCATTTTATACTTTCATCTAATGTTTGCAATACAGGCAGTCACCACCTCTAAATATTCATATTTAGAGGTGGTGACGGCAAACAACTTGTTTTATAGCGTGTAGTGCCGTGGCCGTCGTAAAGTAAACTAAGGCCTGTGACGTCATGCTAGTAGGTAGCAAGCGAGATCTGTCGAACAGTCAGATTGTCAGTAATGAATGAGAGCCTTGTTAAAAAAAAAGAATTAGAAAACTTTAAAAAATTGCAATTAAAAAAAAAAAAAAAAGAAACACGATTTTATTCATACTAAAAGTGAACTTTATTCGATATAAAATAAATAAACAAGAATTCAAAGTGAATAGCCATGCTGTGTTACTGCTGCGTTAAAATAAACATTACGTTGTTTCATGGATTTTTATTTACTATTTCTATTTACTTGCCTCCCCACGAGGACAGGGCAGATTTAGACAGAAGTTCGGTTTTTAATGTGAGGAAAATCAAGCTCCCATAAAGGGACACTCTGGATGGGAACAAGAATTAAAATTGCCTCAGTCTAGAAGAATTTCTCATTCACTTTTACTGACTGAGGACAGAAAAGATGAAGTTTAGTATCAGAGCAGATATTACACTTTTAATTATTTTATTGCAAAAAATACAATTTAAATTTGCAACAAATAAGGCACAAGGTCATCAAAAGTGTTGGAGGTGGAATGTCGTTGGTCATCCTCTGTCTATCCTACTCTTTGCTAGAATAATTAGTCACAACGATACCACATTTACTGTCGTCTTGTCCTTCGGGGCTTGATTCCACCTGTCTGTGGGTTTGTCCTGTGCAGTTCTAGGAGGTCCACCCTCCCAGGCTTCGCCTCCCCTCTTTGGGGAGGAGTAAGTTTATTGCTTACTGTCTGAGGCGCCCCTACCGGGGAATGCCGACGGGGCTGCCCAGGCAATTTTTAAATGGCCAGAATGCTCACCTCTCGAGCGCTGGCTTTTAACCCCACTTACTCGACCCAAGCTGTGGTCACATCTTACTTGTGGGAGTAAGATAAAACTGGCCTTGTGCCTAACTCCTGCAGAGGAGTAAATAAAGATACCACATTTACTGTAGGGGTCAAAACCCCCAATGTGTTGAAAATTTAAATTCTATTAATAAATATATACATTTCATTCAATGTTTTAATCATTGTTTTTTTCTAGCACCAAATATATTTTAACTCTTTTAGAATTTTATTACACATATAATGAACGTTTTGGCACAAAAAGTTTTTTATACAACAAAGTACAAATTTAAATCGAATTTCTAGTTGATATTATTTCATGACAATCGACGGATAAGCATAAAAGTTAATTTTGTATCAGGACAAACAAAACTTTATATTATGCAGACTTGTTGTGTAAAAATATTTCAAATTTTAGAGAAAAGCAAGTGTTTGTTTTATTAAAGCCTTTTTTATCAACATGGACGGTGGCACCGGGGGGGGGCAGGGGGTAGGCTCAAGCCCACCCACTTTTTGACTGAACCCCCCCCCCCCTTTACGGTCATCAATAATGAAGTTATATATGCATGTGTTTAACCGCCCCCCCCCACACACTTTTTAGGAGAGCCCCCTCCCCCCACAGACACACACACTTTTATAACTGTCCCGCCGGTCCTGATCAAGACAGGTTTTTCAACCATCTTGAATTTTAGCCTATAAGTTTTTTTTATAGTTTTATTTTAAATCACTGAGATTTCCAACCATGAAAACATGAACAAAATCATCTGTATCCTTTTTGAAATACCAAACAATTACTAGATCAAAGATTAAATAATTCTGTACAGAAATGACCACAGTCCATGTGTTGGCATGTAATAACCTTTCTCTTCGAAGCGTCTTGTTTTAATGCGGGAAAAATCCAGCTCCCAAAAAGGGGGCTTCTGGATTGGGACAAAATTTAAATTGTTTCAGTCTAGAAGGATTTCTCCTTCACCGATCGAGGACAGAACAGATGAATTGTAGTATCAGAATAAATACTACACTTTGAAGTTTTAACGGAATTTCTAGTCGATAATATTTTATTGCTAACAAATTGTAAACCACAAATGGTGTCGACATGTGGATATAAAAGTTCAATTTTATGTCGACATGTGGATATAAAAGTTCAATTTTATGTCGACATGTGGATATAAAAGTTCAATTTTATGTCGACATGTGGATATAAAAGTGCAATTTTATATAAGTTCAAAATTAAATTAGATTTTTTTTCCAGGACTAACAAAATGTTTGTTATTGTGTAAAAATATTTCACACTTTAGAGGAAAGAAGCAAGTATTTGTTTTTTATTTAATATTTTTCTATCAAGACAGGTTTGTCATCCATGAGATGGTCTAACTAATGGAATTTTGCTTTTCTTTCTCCCACTCCCCATTATACTCCAATGAATTTCTGTATCTTCCTATTCCAGTAGCTTCTTTCCAAGAACTGCAGGCTTGTGAAACTCTCTTCCTGCTGACTGTTTTCCTCCTACCTATAGCCGTTGTCTTTTTAAGACTGATAGGCATCTCCTGTCTTTGCAATAATCATCTTTCGTTCTTCTTAGCTTCTTACATCAAGTGGCTTCATGCCTTCGCTGGAGCTATTTCCATTAAACAAATTTTTTTTAGTCTAAACGATTTTTTTTTATTTATAGTTTATCAAAATTCCACCTTGAAAATTACATGAACAAAACCATCAGTATCCTTTCATAAATACCAAACAATTACTAGATCAAATATTAAATAATTCAAAAGATAAATCATCACCGTGATATGTCGACATGTAGTGTATAACTGTTCCCTTCGAAGTGTCTTGGTTATCTTCTTAGTACCGACCACTGTGACGTGTAATAAAAAAAAAACACGTGTTACTTGGAAGCCAAGCTTTATTCAATTAAAAAAAGGAATACAAAAAGGTGGCAGATATGGCCAGTTTTAATACGCGTCACCTGACGACTTCCGGCTCCGGGAACACGTATGGAAGCCCATACGAATGTAATATAACATTCTTCCTTGCTAGAAAGAAAAAAGATAGTGTCTTCAATAATTTAAGTTTTACCTTTTACCTATTTTTTTTTTTACCTTTACGAAAGCAATATTACATTCCTTCAATATATATATATATATATATATATATATATATATTTTTTACTTGCTACTCCAGCCAATCTCCATATCGATTGGGAGGTTTTGGTACCCGACTGGATCGCCTTAGTTCAGGCTGGGCCAATGTGTCATCATAGGCCCCGTTATGACATGGCTTTGGTACCTGACTGAATCGCCTTAGTTCAGGCTGGGCCAACGTGTCATCATAGGCTCCGTTATGACATGGCTTTGGTAGCTGACTGGATCGCCTTAGTTCAGGCTGGGCCAACGTGTCATCATAGGCTCTGTTATGGCATTGTATATTATCCTGTACAAAGTGGTTCCCTCTCTCTTTTTCCTCAATAGGAGACCTTACAAGTGTCTGGGCTTCGGAACAAGGTGCTAAGTCACGAACAGACACAGTAGAGTTTCGTCCATCTGGGTACCTAATGTGTGCATAGGTAGGGTTACTGTTAAGGAGCTCAACTTGGTTTACATAGGGTTCGTTTTTGTTCCTTACAAACCTCCTTAGCAGAACGGGTCCAGGAGTCATTAGCCAAGAGTGAAGCGAGTTTCCATGGGAGGAACTGCGCTGGAATGTGAAGAAACGTTCATGCGGTGTGGCATTAGTTGCCGTACACAACAACGATCTCTGTGAGTGGAGCACCTCGGCAAGTACAAGTTCCCAATGCTTTTCAGACAGGTTACGCGATCTAAGAGCTAAACGAATCGCCTTCCATATAATGCCATTAATTCTCTCTACTTGTCCGTTTCCGGTTGGATGATAAGGAGTGCTATTACTAGTGGCAACTCCTTTCTGGGAGAGACAAGATTTCAGCTCCTTGGGCATGAAAGATGTGCCTCGATCTGAATGTATATAACTTGGCATTCCACATAGGCTAAATAGCAAATCTAAACATTTGATCACTGTTGCTGCATGCATATTGGGACATGGAAAAGCAAAAGGGAAACGAGAGTATTCATCAACTATAATTAATAAATAACAATTAGTCTATACACTAGGCAGAGGACCTTTGAAATCAACACTAAGTCGTTCCATAGGTTTTGTTGCTTTTATAAGAGTTCCTTTTGGTAAGCGATAGAATTGAGGTTTTAGCTCTGCGCAAATCCGACAAGAAGCACACATCTTCTTTACCTCTTCTGTAGAAAAGGGGAGATTCCTTGCTCTTACAAAATGAAGCAGTCGAGTTATCCCCGGATGACACAGTCCATTGTGGAGATCAGTGAGTGTAGATGTATTAAAGGTTGAACAAGTGTATGCTCGGGAACCACATTATCTTTACCAGGACGATACTTGATAGTGTAGCTGAATGCGGCAAGTTCCAGTCTCCATTCCTAGGTGTTTGCATTCTTTATTTTCATACGTCTTTTACTATCGAACATAAAGGCTGCTGATCGGTAATCAAAGTAAAGTGGCTTCGTGCCAGATAGTGGCTCCATTTACGCACTGCCTCAATAATGGCAGTCGCTTCTTTTTCTACGATGTAGTATTTTAGTTCACTGCCCTGTAGTGTTCTAGACATAAACGCCACGGGTCGTCCTTCTTGGTTAAGAACGGCAGAAATCGCAACATCGGACGCATCACACTCTACCTCAAAGGGCAAGTTTTCATCCACCGTCTGCAGAGTAGCCTTTTCCAATTCTATTTTCAGCAAGTTGAAGGATTTCAAGGCCTTCTCTTCCAATGGGAATTTTCTCACGTTTTTTAGCGGTTCAATTTTGTTAGAAAATTCATGTATCCATTTTGCATAGTACACAAACATTCCAATTATCCTTTTAAGTGATTTTAAGTTCTCGGGTGGATGAAGCTCCTTTAATGGGCGAAGTCGCTCTGTATCAGGCTTGATGACACCATTCCCAACACAGTACCCCAGCACATTAATAGAAGGCATGGACTTTACAGTCTTTGATTGGTTAAGAGTAAGGTTTCTCCGACCGACAGTGTCTAGGAACTGCTTTACATTTTCATCATGTTCCTCCTGAGTATGTCCTGCAATTGTTACATTGTCAAGGTACGGGAAAGCACCACGCAGGTTCCCCTCTTTTACTATACTGTCCATAGCTCGCTGGAAGGCAGCGACCCCATTTGTAACTCCAAACGGAATTCTACAAAACTGATACAAGCAACCATTTGCCTTAAACGCGGTATACTTTTTATCAGCCTCATTCAGGGACTTTTAAGATCAAAAGTGGAGAATACCTTGTATTTTGCGAGATCATTCACCATGTCGTCTATCCTTGGCAATGGGTAGGCATCTAATTCAATGTATTGGTTAATTGTTTGTGAATAATCCACACATATCCACTTTTTATGTCGGTGGGTGGGGTCCTTCGCTACCACTACTTGGGCTCGCCATGGTGATATACTGGTTTCGATTATGCCCTCAGAGAGTAGATGATTAACTTCCTCTGCAATGAATATCTGATCGTCTTTGCTAAAACGTCTGGATTTGGCAGCTATTGGTTTGCAGTTTGAAGATACATTTTGAAAAAGAGACGGCTCTTCTATTTTTGCTGCGGCCAATGCACAAAGGGGGGGGGAGCTCTATCCATAGTTAACTTGGGACGGGGCCCACTGTATTTAAGTTACACTCTGATGTTGACGCAAGAAATCCTGGCCAAGTATTAAGTCCGAACGCAGATTTTTCAGAATACCAATCCGTGTAGCAACGTAAAACTGGTTATTAAGATCGAGAGCAAGGTAAACAACTACATAGCCCTTGGAACGAGTATTCAAGGTTTTCTGAGCCATAGAAATGTCTTTATTGGACGGATAAACTTTTAGTCTTAGTTCTTGCACAATTCTTTCGTTAAGATAGCTGTCAGTACTGCAAGAATCCAGGAGAGCACTTAATCTTGTCCCGTTAATAGTCACATGCGTTGCAGCTGGCGCGAGTCCTTGTGGTATGTTGGTAAATGTGGTCAGTAAGTGAGAACCGACCAATGTTGCCACTGAACTTGAAAACATAGATTTGCACACGCGGACATAATGTCCTTTCTTGTAGCATTTATTGCAAGTAGCCTCACGGGCGGGACAGCTATCTCTTGAATGATAGGAGAAACCACAAAAGAAACATTTACGATTCTTATATGTGGCAGCTGTAGCTGATTCACTGGGAGCAACTGGAGGACTAGAACAACTACATTCACATACCTGTAGTGATCCTGGGTCCACGACCGTAGCCAGGTAGGTATCCGGAGTTGCATACACATCACTATTACGCTGGGCTATATCCAACGCAGAGGCTTGACTGTACACCGTCAGAAGGTCTAGCGTTTTATTTTCTAGGAGCCGCTGTCGTATTGAAGGCGAGGATATTCCAGAAATGAATGCGTCACGCATTGCCTCGTCGCCACACTCCTCTGCACTGTGGTTGCGGAAGTTGTAATTCCTTTTTAGTTTCTCCAATTCTCGGAAAAATTTGTCCATCGTTTCTCCCAGCTTCTGCCGTCTGGTTGCTAGTATATGTCTTGCAAAGACTTCATTCGGTGTTTTAATAAACAAGCTGTCAAGCTTTGCTATAGCAGCATCAAAGTTCGTACATGTCTCTATAAATTCATAAACATTAGAGCTCACACAGCTTAACAGGGCTCTGTATTTGTTCGGTATCCTATCTTCATAATCTTCAAGGTAATTACTTAATATTGCACGCCAGTGTTGGTATTCCTTGGCAGCTGTCGGTAGACTGGGATCAATGTCTAGCCATTTTGGTTTCCATGTCACATCCATCTTAGAATTGTGGTCGACATCCAAAAAAAAAAATTTTTTTTTTTTTTTTAGTTGAATAAATTGTAATAAAAAAACACGTGTTACTTGGAAGCCAAGCTTTATTCAACTAAAAAAGGTGGCAAATATGGCCAGTTTTAATACGCGTCATTTGACGACTTCCGGCTCCGGGAGCACGTATGGAAGCCCATACGAATGTAATATAACATGTCTTTTACAGTGATATCCTGGAACTCCCCTCCTCATTGTTAAAATGAGCCGGGGGGAGGGGGGAAATATTTAACTAACACTTTATTTACTGCTTTTTTTTCTTCTTTGAAATAAATCGTATCACTTTATCTTGTTTTGGATTTAATCTCGTAATAATCTTGTAATTTACTACTTTTTTGGTGCTTCTGCAGTTTCACAATGACATTAAAATATTTAAAGAAATGTATAAACTTTATGTACTTACATGTTAGCTGAAAATAAGATTGTACAGAAAAAATACGCACATTCATCTAGTATTTATTAAATTATAAGAAAAAAACGATCTTAGACATTTCAGCTTATTAAGTAGGCAAGGGAGATAACTTTCGGAAAAAGTTAAAATATAAGAAAATATATATATATAAGGAAATTGACAACATATTTGAAGCACCCATGAAAATGTATTTAAGTAAAATATTTTTGCAAATCAACACATCGTGCAATTTAAATGAAAACTCTTTTTTTTCTTTTGTTTTTGCAAGCTTTCGTAGTAAAACAACTTTGTCATGTTGATGGTATTAACCCCGAGGGAAAGAATCACGGTAGAAGCAGAAAAGCACGCCAAGTTGTAAAAAAACGTTAGGAGTTCGGTCAATGTTTGTCGCAGATTGGCGCTTTTTGAATAATTATATATATATATATATATATATATATATATTATCGCGTATACACTAATTTATTTGAATTTTTGAAGAAACTTTTTAAACTGTCGATCTTTATATTTACCCACTTAGAAAAATCGATTAAATCTTTTTTCAATCGATATTTATTTCATAGATGCCTAATTTTCCTACCTTGCAAAAATTACATGATTTTCTGAGCGCCTTTTTATTTATATCCGTGAAACTTTCCCTGTTTTATGACCAATTGAATCCATTTCTTTCGTGGTCAACCCAAAAAATGGACTATAACTCTCGCTCCCAGTATTTTGTCCTTTAGTCCTCACATTCTATTAGCGATGTTTCTAACAAAGGTGGAAGAATTGCTGTTTTCTGTGTCGTAATCTATCCATTTGACACCTATCGTTGGCTAGCTTGAAGGAGTATTTTATTTTAGCTCCTTACATCAAGTGGCTTCATGCATTGTCTAGATCGATTTCCATAAAGAAGTTGTTTTTTTTTCTTCAAAAATGCAGTTTCTTATTTCACAACAAGTTACCGTGACATTTTAAAAGATTTTTGTTATTTATTTGGCACTTCTGTAGTATATATGAAGCAGCTGCCGATTAAGAAATCGAAATTGAAGAGTTCCGTTTTTTTTCTCCAAGTACCATTCAGTCAGAATTCACCGGAAGTTGAATTTAGTATTTAGAAAATAGAGTTAAATGAGATTAATCTTCGAGACATTGGTAATTTAATGAACCAGCCGCAAAAAACAATAGATTTTTTACAGGCACACCGCCTGATTTCTTAATGTTAGGGTTAGGGTTTAGGGTTAGGGTTTTTTATTTAAAATTTTTTTTACTTCATATAATAAAAAAAAGAAATTGTTAATTGTTACCCAAAAACAAACCAGTCTTGCATTTTTTTTTTATGTTGTAAAAAAAATCACTTCCGGTTGAATTACCTCCCTTTATATTTTCAGTAGAAGGACAGAAAATTTGCTGCTTCATATATACTACAGAAGTGCCATTTATTTTTGTTTAATTAAAATGTTGTGTTGTGGCCGGCATTTTACAACATAACTTTAAAATGTCGGCAATCCGGCATCAAAACCGAGACCTCCAAAAATAGAATTTGTATGTTTAGCTTTTGTAAGTATGGATGTCCAAAAAGACGCTCAGAAACAAAACCGCGCGCGGGGCGTTGGATCTGCCAATATGTGCTACATTACGTTCCCATGTTTTTGATTTTCCACGCTAGATTACACCACATATCGTTTGTATTATGAAGTTTGAATGAATAAATTATTTGTAAACACAGAAGAAATACATAAATTTTGGACAAAAGCAAATTTTCTTTAAGAAAGATGTACGTTACGTAAACATGAAACATTCAAAGACATTTTTAAATAAGATTACTAAATTTCTAATTACAAAATTTTAAAATTCAGTGACGTTAATTTTATTAACTTTTTTTAATATTAATAAAAAAAAAATTAAAAAATAATTTGACTTTTCTAAATTCATATTTTGGGATATGTACACATTTTCTTCAAGAAATATGGATGTAATGAAAAAATTCCATGACGTTGATTTTTAATTTTTTTAATATCAATAAAAAATTTTTTTTTAAATTCCATGCTGTTAACGTTTCTCATCTTAGTGTTATTCTCAACGTTTCGGCCGCTGTAACCTCCGGCCTTCTTCAGGTGTATCTTTTTGAACTCGGGAATTTGGACGAATTTCGAACGAAACCCTTTATTTAATCCACATTCCGTCAGCTTTCAATATACAGATGACCTAAACGGTATATCGAAAGCCAACTTTCACGAGACAGTATCTAAATTTCAACTCCCACCATCCATATAATGTAAAGAAAGGAATCGTTCGCTGCCTACAACACTGAGCAAAGACAATGTGTAGTAACAGCAATACATATCAAGGAGATGGACAGCTCGAGAGAAACCCTCCACCGAAACAACTATCCAGCGAACATGACATCAGCTTCAAGAAATCTAGACCAAACACCAAAGGACACCACCCGGAAACTCACCACAGTTTGCATACCGTATATGAAGGGCTTGTCTGAAAATATCCAAACGCTTTCCGACCCACGTAATTTAATCGGAAAGACGATATGCAATAGGTCAAAAATAGCATTTTTATTTTAAAAAGATTATGATATGCTGAACGTATTGGTGTTAAAATCAATTTAGTATTATGTATGAAATAGAAAAAAAAACACTTTTTAAATTCACACTTGGCATATTTCCAAGATGGATGCCTGGAAAGCTAGTCAATATAAAACTTGGAAAGAATAGGTAAGATGAGAAGTAAAGTCTTTTAGTGAGTTATATAGCAATAGTTTATTTAAAACAATTAAAATATTTATAAAAAATGTTTCATGACAATTTTGTTTTAAATAAATTATTTATATATAAGACTTCTTTTCCTGTTACATATTCTTTGTTCCAAGTTCCATATCGACTAGATTTCCATGCCTCCATCTTAGAAATATGCCCGTGTGTCGGTTAATCTACTAATTTAAAGTGTTTTTTCTCCTATTTGTTATGTTTTAACCAAACAGGGTTATCCCACTTATCACGAGATTAATGTTCTGCTTTGTAACCTGAACGTGAGTTGAAACGAGGTCAGCCATCTTGGATCTGAAACGATATACACGTACTTTGCTTCGTTCTTTATTCAATGCCATAACATGATGTCAGAAGTGGGATATTAATAACACCAAAGCAGAATGATATAACATAAGGTAAGAAGTACAGGCGGACGTCAGACAAACAAAAATATCCGAGCCAGAAACCGGAATTAAAACAAAACAAAATGAACAGCAACGTGTCGATGCCAGAGCCGTTCTCATTCAATCAGCCAGGACAATGGCCAAAGTGGATATGGAGATTGACTCGCTACGAAACTATATCTGGCCTCGAAGCAATCACCAAAACTATAAACCAAAAAGGTATTGAAAACAGTGCAAGCCAGAAACAGGATGTCAACTTGCGGCAACAGAGAAAACCACCCGAGACGTACATGCCCCGCCATTCTAGCAGAATGCCACAACTGTAAAATAGTCGGCCATTATGGACAGTGTTGCAGGTCGAAGAAAGTCTACGAAGTACACTACAACGAGGACTACTCTTATAGCAGCGACGACAACATCACCCTGGGTCTATTGACGGTAGCTGAAATTAGACACAGCAAACCATGGACAATTGAACTGGCAAAAAATAACATGCCAGTGAAATTCAAAATCAACTCTGGAGCTGATTTCACCGCAATCCCAGAACGCATTTATAGAAAAATGCATTTACTGGCACTAGCCGCAGCAAGGGAGAAGCTACATGATCCACGTCATAACCCCCTACAAGTTACAGGGAAACTAAAAGCAACCATCCAAGGAAATGAAGGGCGATGGACAACACAACACAATATATATATATATATATATATATATATATATATATATTAATGTCATTCTCAACTTGGAGGCACCACTATTAGGAAGACCGGCCATTGAAGCACTTGAAATAGTGACTGTATCCTCCTCTGCTGTACATAGCATCAGAGATACTGATGTACGACCGTTTGACCCGAGGAAGGAGATGAGTAACCTGTTTCAGGGCCTCGGCACATTCGGGGAAAGCTACGTGAGGATGCTAAATCCTACTCCATCTCAACACCATGTCGCATACCCTTACCATTAATGAAGGAGACACACAGAGAACTCAAGCGGATGGAAGAGATAGGGGTAATAAGCAGGATTGAAGAACCCACAGAATGGTGCTCCTCGATAGTAGTGGTGCCAAAGGACAACGGAAAGGTCAGAATATGTGTTGACCCGACGAAACTAAACACGCATGTGAAAAGAGAACTGCATATGTTACCAACAGTCGACTATGTGCTAGCCCAATTGGATGGAGCCAAAGTCATGACTAAGTTAGACGCAAACAGTGAATACTGGCAAATTCCATTGTCCCAAGAGTCCCACAGACTGACAACCTTTATTACCCCATTTGGCAGATTCCAATTCAACTGACTACTTTTTGGAATCACATCAGCCAGCAAGATCTTTCAAAGGCGGATGTCAGCCATACTGGAACAGCAAGAAGGGACAATATGTATACTGGACGATATACTGGTGTATAGGAGGAGCCAAAGTGAACATGACACGGTTAACAGTCACATTAAAGAGAATTCGAGCAGCCGGAGTGACCCTAAATCCACAAAAATGTGAGATATCTAAAACATCATTAAAGTTCTTAGGACATATACTCAGTACTGATGGCCTAAGGCCCGACCCAGATAGGGTTTCCAGAGTCCACAACTTCCCAGCGCCAAACAATATAACAGATTTCTGGGAATGGTGAACCAAATGGGGAAGTTCATCCCAAACCTAGCAGAAATGACAAAGCTGCTATGGGACTTAGTGAGCCAGAAGAAAGTGTTTGTCTGGGAAAGCGAACAAAAAAGAGCCTTCAAATCCATAAAAGAAGTTTTGAGTTCAGCACCAGTTCTGTCATTGTACAATTCAACAAAAAGAACAGTAATATCCACAGATGCTTCATCTTATGGCCTTGAAGCAGTACTCCTACAGCAGCAGGAAGCATATGCATCAAGAGCCATGTCGGCAACAGAAACCCGATATGCTCAGACAGAGAAGGAAGCCCTAGCCATAACCTGGGGATGTGAACGATTCTCCGACTATCTCATAGGGTTGGAATTCACAATCGAGACAGACCATAAGCCGCTCGTAGGTAGGATATCAGTGAATTACCAGCCAGAGATTCCGCATTCGCCTCATGAGATTCAATTATAAAATCCATGTACCCGACAAGGAACTATACACTGCCGATGCTCTATCAAGAGTCCCACACAGCAACATACCAACCAAATAGGATAAAAAACTGGAGGAAAGCTCAGCATATTTGTCCAGGCCATCATGCAGTCCCTGCCCGCAATGGATAGACGGTTGGCAGAAATAAGGGAAGCCACCAGCAATGATGACATATGTACAGGCATCATAAACTTTGTTACAAAGGGATGGTCTTCAAAGGAGCAACTTCCTACTCAAGCCATATTGGGCCCATCGAGGAGACATTACCTGGGAGGAAGGCCTACTAATGTATGGGACACGGATTGTGGTCCCCCAGTCGATGAGACTAGAGATAATTGGCAAGATCCACTCAGGTCACCAAGGAATTACCAGGTGCCGACAACGAGCCTGCCAATCAATCTGGTGGCCAGGATAATCTAACCTGATAAAGAACACAGTGGAGAACTGTGAAACATGTGCCAGACTTAGACACCAACCGACAGAACCACCATTAACAACCAAACTCCCACCAATATCCTGGCACACCCTAGCTTCTGACTTATTCGAGCTAAACAGCCAGACCTACATTGTGGTGGTCGACTATTTCTCAAAATACGTCGAGTTCACTCAACTAAGTTCAATTACCTCCAGAACAGTGATAGAAAGCCTGGAATCCATATTTGCCAGGCATGGAGTACCAGTGATCCTGAGAACAGACTCAGGAAGCAAGTATATGTCAAAAGAATTTGCTAATTTCGCAAGAATCTGGGGATTTCGACACATCACAAATAGCCCTAGATTTTCCCAAAGTAATGGAGCAGCAGAAGCAGCAGTAAAATAAAACAAAACAATTAAGACAATACTGAGGAAAGCAAGAGACCCATACATGTTCCTGCTAGCTCATGTAGCGACCCCAATGGACTGTGGATATTCTCCCAGCAGACTTCTAATGGGAAGAAAATTAAGAACCAATGTTCTAATCCACCCAAAGTTACTGACACCCAAAATCCTAACTTCAAGCCTATTTGGAAGAGGGATAAGTACAAGAAGGCTCAACAACAACACACACAACCAGAGACACAGAACAAGAGAGCTGAAACCTTTTGAGACGGGAACTCATATGTGAGTTAGAAGCCCAAATACCCCCAGCCAGGAAGGCACTGTAGTGGGAAACGCCCCAACCCCACGATCGTACATTGTAGAAACAGACGAAAACAGAGGATACATCTGACGCAACCACCGACATATCATACCAAGACTACCTCCTAACAGGGAGAGAAAGTGGAAAGTCCTGAAAATGCCAAAACCTCAATAAATGAAAGTGAGGAAATGGTGAATCAACCGACCATATAACAACTAGGTCCGGAAGATTGTCAAGACCACCTACCAGACTGGACATTTAAATTAATAAATAAAATAAAATAATTACCTAAAAGGGGAGTGGTTATAATATGTTTTAACCAAACAGAGTTATCCCCCTTACCCGAGATTAACGTTCTGCTTTGTAACCTGAACGTGAGTTGAATAAAGAGGTCAGCCATCTTGGATCTTGCTTCGTTCTTTATTCAATACCCTAACAATTTCATACGTAATACAAATTGATTTTAACACTAATACGTTAAGCATGTCATAATCTTTAAAAATGGTGCCCGGAAAATTCGGCAATTTTGGCAAAGTAAGAAAATTCGACAATTATGGAATAAATATCGATTGAAAATAGATTTTAGAACCTGGCTTGAGCAAGATATCGTTGTAAATAGGGCTACCCCCCTCCCCCAATAATATTTAAAAAAGAATATTTTAAAATATTATTTTAAAGCAAATAAAATCGATTTTTCTAAGTATTCGTTCTAGAACACGGTTCTTGTATTATTTTTTCCAATTATTATATCAATAAAAATAGTAAATTAAAATTTATTCGTAAACAAGATAAACGATTTATTTGAAAGAAAAAAAGTAAATTAAGTTTTAGTTTAATCAATTTTTAGACAACATGACCACCAGCGATTAAAAACACTGAATTACAGTTGCATTTTCAAGACTTGAAAAAGTACATTAGACATATATTTTATGACAAGTAATACAATTTAAGAATAAAAATCAATTTTGTCCCAAACTAGCTATATCTATCAGGCGTTGTCCAAGAGTCTTATTAATTTCAATTTTTGTTTATTTTTCTTTTTAAACTACGCTGTCTGTTTAAATGTTAATTTAATTATTACAATATCGTTTGGTCATTAAATTATTAATTGAACCCAATTTGGTAAGCCTTAAGGTTGACGGCCTCAACAGTATTCTATAAAAAAGTGTGTATAGGTGATAATTTTTTTAATTTTAATTTTAATTTTTTAATCTTATGCATGTAATCTGAAGAAAAACGTTTAGAATGTGTAAATATGCTAGAATAATCGAGATTTGAACAAAAAGGAACCGGAAGTAGTGAATCTATTAATAATGGAGATTATGTATATGTCTGTCTGTCTGTCTGTCTGTCTGAAGCCGAGACTATTGTACTTATTATGGAATAGTATAGTATATACTGTTTCAGACTAATGTACTATCTTTGAATGCTCAATTCAGAGGCATGGTGTAGTTTGGTATCTGTTCTGTTGTCATGATACCATCCTCCCAGGCATTACCCCCTCCTTTTTGAAGGGTGTGGAGGTAGTGTAGTATCTGTTCTGTTGTCATGATACCGACCTCCCAGACATTACCTCCTCCTTTTTTGAAAGGTGTGGAGGTAGTGTAGTAGCTGTTCTTTTGTCATGATACCATCCTCCCAGGCATTGCCTCTTCCTTTTTGGGGGGAGGGGATGTAGTATTTGTCCTGTGGTCATTATACTACCCTCTCAGGGATTACCTTCTCCTTTACTTTTTTGAGGAGGGGGTAATGTACTATCTATTCTGTTCTGTTATGATACCATGCTCCCAGGCAATACATCCTCTTTTTTTAATGGAGGTAATGTAGTATATGTCTTACCCGCCCTCTGATTAAGTGTTACGTTCTATTACGAAAGCACAGAAAGTTCTATTTCAAGAGAGTTTTATTTATTAAAATAAAGGATGGGGTGATTTTCTTTGTTTTTTTTTTTTTTGCTTTTTTTTTGTAAAAAATTTTACTGTGCAATTAAATAAAATAATTAGCAAAAATATGCGACCGAAATTTCTGTTGCTGAATTTTCCTAAATTCTTTAAAAATACAATTTCGCCTTTCTAATAAAATTACATGGGTTGGGGAAACGATACGTTTACCATATCACCTATTTTTGAGACTTTTTTTCCAGGGACTTCTAGAAAAGTGTATTTTGGAAACATTAAATGAAAGCATTTTTGTCATTTTTACGCATCCCTATTCGCCTGTTTAAAAATTTCCATGTTAAAATTAATTAATAGTCAGATTCAAACTTTTCAGTACTTATATACACTTTTAGATGAATTAAATTTTATGATAGGGTTTTCGTAAAACATTGGGGAAAATATATTTGAAGATACTCCACTTTTTGTTACAAGAATTCAGACAATTTATCCAAAACCCAAGGGAACGTTACAATTGAAAAAAAAACCCAACATATATTGATAGGATTTTTCCAATATATTTTGTTCTATTTCATAAATCAAATTTATGTTTGAAAAAAGTTATTTTCTCATTATATATATATATATGCTATGAAGGACATTTTCCCCCTCAATTGGTTTTTCACTTGGTCATTTATCATGTGAAATGGCCTTGGTGAAGTGATTTAGGTAAAAAATATGGCACAAGTGGATAAATAGGAAAAATGGCACAAGGGAAAACCTAGATGAAAATCTCACAATGAGTTTATCAAAATCTTGAATACAATATAAAAAATCACTCAATAAGTCCCAGACCTAACTAATACAAAAACTTTTAGGCAAAATTCAACTTTATACATGAACAGTCTCCTTTTAAGGTGATATACTGATTCCAACACTTCTCTAACAATTCAATGCCTTTCTTGTAGAACGATTTGTCTTTGGTCTTAAAATACACCTCAGTTTCCGATATCACTTCTTCATTGAAATTCGTCAACCTGAGCATTCAGCATCATTTGTGTCTGTACAACCACTTTTAAAGTTAGCATAAAACCACCTTTTAACCGTTGTTCCCGATGGCGCGGAATCTGAATAACACTTATCAAGCCATTGCTTTGCTTAAACAGTACTTTTTTTAATCAGAAAGTAATGTTTTATCAATGCATGAAATTCAGATTTGTTGTTATTGTTGTGCAAATTTAAAACAGTAGTTTGAAACTACTGTGGTAGATTTTCAGTTTCATTTAATTTTTTTTGTTTTTGTAAAGTATTAATCCAATTCAGCTCATATTTTGAGACTTGCTTTTTGAAGGTTAGTACTTTATGGAAACAATAAATCTTATTAGGCCTGGGACTTATTGAGTGGTGTAGTATAGGGTAGGCAAAAATAAGGGTCCTATTTTTAAAAATTCATAACTTTTTTATTTATTGATTTTTTTTTATTTTTTTTATTTTTTATTTTTTTTTTAGAATAAGTAAAGGACCCATTCCGAAGCAAGCATGAGCCGTATTAGCCCTAAGGAACGTACCCTCATTTAGAAAACATTATTTTTGCTTAAAAAACTCAAAACAGTGTAAAAAACAATACTTTAGTTTTTGTAAGTTTTAAGAAGTGTTTTTCGGCTAAAATTTGTTTTGTTTATTTCAAAAAATCTCGGAAGGGTCAGTCTACACACACATAAAGTTTGGTGAGTTTAACTTTTATTTTGTGGAAGTTATTCAAATTCAAGTTATTCAAATTTAAAGATAGGACCCTTATTTTGGCCCACCCTGTATATAGAGAAAACATTAAGAAGTTTGTGAAATTAAAAGAAAATGATATATTATGTGATTTTACTTTTTTAGGCGATTACGTGTTAACACCCTAAAAACTTGGGAAAACGAATTTAGAATTTAGAATGTGGGATCAGTTTGGCATATAAATCTAACATGAAATGATCACCTATTTCTGGGCCAGTGTCTAATTAAATAGTGTTTTAAGGACATATAACCAGAATTATTTCTTGTTAAGAGAGATAAATTGTGTTTTATCTTGAGGGTAAAAAAAACAACACTCCATTAAGCCTACCTCTAACCCTAAGTCTGGCTGGCAACAGACCCCCCCCCCCAAAAAAAAACAAGAACATGTGTACATCTAACTTAACTACATTAAAACGTTACATGTCGTTCAAACACTATCTGATCAGAAAGTGGGTGATTATTTTACATTAAATTTATATGGGAAACTGACACCCCCTCTAAATTCTGAAATAATTTTTACTTTATTTTTTCTTCAAGTTTTTCAGGATGTTCACACGTAATCGCCCCCCAAAATAGAATCTTTTTTAGGATTATTTATCAGAGGAAAGTCATCTACAATATCATTGCAGGGTGAGGTAGAGGGCTCTATTTAAAACAGTTCAGGGATGTGAGACCTCCGCCTTTAGCGGAATTCCGTTTTTCTTTGAATTCCCTTTTTTTTCTTTTCAAACAATTTTTTTTAAGCAAAGTATAATTTCTGCCGAACCGCTAGAGCTTTACGTCTGATTTTTCGTCATTTGGCCGAATTTATTTCGCTTTGTTCCCCCCCCCTCTCTCTCTCTCTCTCTCTCTCTCTCTCTCTCTCTCTCTCTCTTTATTTCTCTCTTCCTGTTTTTCCCCTCTTCCTCTCTCTGTTTCTGCTTGATTTGTTTTGTTTGTCTCATACTTCAAAACAATTCCCGATAGGGTAGTGGGAGGTAGAAGACTTTGTTTCATCAAAGAATGCACCCCCTCCCACATACGCACTTGGAGTATTTCTCTTGCTTAACGGCCATGTTTTTCTTCTTGTTTATTTCTTGAAAATAAACTATGAAAATTATTTTTACACAAAAAATAATTTTAATGGATTTGGTGAATTCAAAAGCAAAAATGAAGTTAAAACATATCTGTCAATACGTTCAGGATGAAAAAAAAAGTATTGTAGATTAACTCACTTCACTACCCCTCCCCAAAAAATGATTCTACTTTGTTTAGGCGATTATGTGAGAACACCTTGAAAAACTTGGCAGAAAGAAATAAACAAACAATTATTTTAGAATGTATGTGGGGATCAGATTAACATATGAATTTAACATAAAACGACCCCCCCCCATTCATTTCCGTACGATTCTAGCAGTTTAGGGCAATTAACCATTCTTGGTTTTTGCTATGGGAGATGAATTTTCTTTTTTTTGGGGGGGGGGGGCGTCTACTTTTTTAGACGATTACATGTGGTTTTACGAATTTTCTTTGTTTGGGGGGACACTCGTATAGGATTGACATTTGTTCCAATCCTATAAAGTTGACTGACCGACGGCGTGGGCGAAAACAAAATCAGAATTTTGTTTCTAAAAACCAACTCCCAGCAATTTTATCAAAAATGACTGTCACGTGGGGTGCCTTCAACTACGTCTGCGCGACCATTGGTTGTAAAATATAAAAACGCCCCACAGCGACAAAATCCCTTATTTTCCTTCAACGCCTTACAGGACTCTCTTTGCCCTTTGGGGCTAGGGACGCCTCGGATGACTACCATTCATAATTCGACTCGCACACACATGCTTGCACACACTGCTGACAAAAGCACGCACACACACACACACACACACACACACACATGCCTACACGCCCTATCAATTCTCACTCACGCATGCATACACACACATTCGTACAATCCCGCACTCTGACAAAAGGCGACACGCACAGTCATACACTTCCGCGTTCTAATGCATGGCTACACTTTTGCACACACTCCTAAATTACAGGCACAAACATTTTGTTACTTTCCAAACGGAACATTTTAAATGAACAATTAATGTCTTGTATTTTGTATATATAAATATTGTGTTTCTTTAAATAATATTTCCTTTTTCCGTTCTTCCTTCATTCAACTTTCATACATGTTTTTATCTGTTTTTCTGTTTTGAACATTTCTTACAACAATTCTACTGTAAGCATGAATCTTAGCATTTTCTCTAAGATACAACATCTTAACAAGCTAGGGTCCGCGCTAGTACATAAATGGCGACCCCGGTCACTACTTGAATAGTGACCCCGGTCGCTATACTCGAACTTAGGGTTAGTGGTAGAGTTAAGGAAGGGTTTTTAGGGGGTTGCCACTCGAACCAAATGTAAGGGTTACGGAATATTTTCTATTTTTCTATTTGGGGAGCTTTCCACTCAAGCTAGGGTTAGTGGTAGGGTAAGCAATTATTATTTTTACTAACCTTTCACCATGAGAAAAAAAACGCACAGAATTTATCCGCCATGGCAAAAATAATTATTTGGTTAACTGCCCTAAAAAGCTAGAAGGTTCCAGAAATGGGATCATTTTACATTAAATTTTCCATAAGTTGGGAAATTAGAACATGCAATGTTTGGTGTTAATATCGATACTTTTGTTTTCAGTCTGACAAATCGCCGGTATGTGTGAAACGTCGTCAGGTCATCCATGACCATAACTATCACGCGTACCAACCGCCGCCGGTGCATCCAGTAGACATTTTACATTCTGAAAACTGCTTCCATCCCAACAATCTAGATGCCATGGTGCAGAGTCAACATTGGAGATGTAAAGTGAACGGATTTGAAGAATACAGTGACGACATTTTTCATCACAATTTGAGGCTAGAAGAATTGTATCAACCATTTCATTGCCTTAAAAATCAACCACAGGTAACAACACACATATACCCATTTTAAGCACGTTACAACATAGAATTCATTTCTTGTTTTGTTTTTAAAAAAACTTTACTGACATAAAAATGAGTATTGTTTCTGATGAGGGACACTATTTTATTAAACTGACCAATGTTGCTAGTGGGTTTTATGTTATGCTAGCAGGGCTACACGGCATTGCCCGGGACCATAAAAAAAACAAAATAGAAGTTAAATAGCATGTGTAACATTTTTATATTAAAACCTCTATCTTTCACCCTCTCTCTCTCTCTCTTTAGCGGTCTATTTATCTTTCTCCCTTTCTTTTGTAATACTGTAATATTAGTAAGGGGGCATTCACAGAGCTGCATAAAGTACCGTTAAAATCAAAGTATGAGAAAAATTATAGTGATAATGATTATTGATCCCGGACAATGCCGAGTAGAACTAATAGTCCCGGGCAATTTCTAATTTCTTGTCCCCCCCCCCAAAAAAAAAATACCAATAATATGAAGGTAGATGAAGTTGAAGAGATTTAATATATACCAGTTACCAAAAGTGATACTGTAATCTTACAATTTTTTATCCCGGACAACTGCGAGTAAAACAAATAGTCCTGGTCAATTCCTAATTTCTTCCCCCCTCTCCATTACAACATATTAACAAGATACGTTATGTTAATGACGTCAATAGCTCAGAGAGAGTTAATATATACCAGTTAACAAGATTAACACTGAAATTGTACAACTATTGATCCCAGATAACATCGAAAAGCACAAATGGTCACAGTCAATTCTTAATTTCTTCTCCCCCCCCCCCCTCCTCCATTTCAACTCATAAAGCATGTTCATTTATGTAGCGTCCCTATTATAACTTATATTAATGCGTCCCTGTAAAATCAAAGACCCAATATGGTTCATTTGTTCCTCTGAACCAAAATTATGTTAATTTTTGTAGCGCCCCTGTCATATGAAAGAACTCATAACGCATGTTGATTTATTTTGCGCTCCTATTATATAAAAGAACTCATATTAATGCATCCCTGTCGGATCAAAGACCCAATATGGTTCATTTGTTCCTTTGAACAAAAATTATCTTCATTTATGTAGCGCCCCTGAAAAAGAACTCATAAAGCATGTTCATTTATATAGTGCCCCTATTATATGAAAGAACTCATATTAATGCGTCCCTGTCATATCAAAGAACCCATAAAGCATGTTCATTTATATAGTACCCCTATTATATGAAAGAACTCATATTAATGCGTCCTTGTCATATCAAAGAACCCATAAAGCATGTTCATTTATATAGTGCCCCTATTATATGAAAGAACTCACATTAATGCGTCCCTGTCATATCAAAGAACCCATAAAGCATGTTCATTTATATAGTGCCCCTATTATATGAAAGAACTCACATTAATGCGTCCCTGTCATATGAAAAAACTCACATTAATGCGTCCCTGTCATATGAAAAAACTCATATTAATGCGTCCCTGTCATATCAAAGAACTCATATTAATGCGTCCCTGTCATATCAAAGAACTCATATTAATGCGTCCCTGTCATATCAAAGAACTCATATTAATGCGTCCCTGTCATATCAAAGAACTCATATTAATGCGTCCCTGTCATATCAAAGAACTCATATTAATGCGTCCCTGTCATATCAAAGAACTCATATTAATGCGTCCCTGTCATATCAAAGAACTCATATTAATGCGTCCCTGTCATATCAAAGAACTCATATTAAAGCGTCCCTGTCATATCAAAGAACTCATATTAATGCGTCCCTGTCATATCAAAGAACTCATATTAATGCGTCCCTGTCATATCAAAGAACTCATATTAATGCGTCCCTGTCATATCAAAGAACTCATATTAATGCGTCCCTGTCATATCAAAGAACTCATATTAAAGCGTCCCTGTCATATCAAAGAACTCATATTAATGCGTCCCTGTCATATCAAAGAACTCATATTAATGCGTCCCTGTCATATCAAAGAACTCATATTAATGCGTCCCTGTCATATCAAAGAACTCATATTAATGCGTCCCTGTCATATCAAAGAACTCATATTAATGCGTCCCTGTCATATCAAAGAACTCATATTAATGCGTCCCTGTCATATCAAAGAACTCATATTAATGCGTCCCTGTCATATCAAAGAACTCATATTAATGCGTCCCTGTCATATCAAAGAACTCATATTAATGCGTCCCTGTCATATCAAAGAACTCATATTAAAGCGTCCCTGTCATATCAAAGAACTCATATTAATGCGTCCCTGTCATATCAAAGAACTCATATTAATGCGTCCCTGTCATATCAAAGAACTCATATTAATGCGTCCCTGTCATATCAAAGAACTCATATTAATGCGTCCCTGTCATATCAAAGAACTCATATTAATGCGTCCCTGTCATATCAAAGAACTCATATTAATGCGTCCCTGTCATATCAAAGAACTCATATTAATGCGTCCCTGTCATATCAAAGAACTCATATTAATGCGTCCCTGTCATATCAAAGAACTCATATTAATGCGTCCCTGTCATATCAAAGAACTCATATTAATGCGTCCCTGTCATATCAAAGAACTCATATTAATGCGTCCCTGTCATATCAAAGAACTCATATTAATGCGTTCCTGTCATATCAAAGAACCCATATGGTTCATTTTTTGCCTTGAATCAAAATAGTGGTAGTAGTTTGCATCATTTACAAAAATGTAAAATTTAAAAAATGCTGACTCTTTTTTTTTAATTAGAGTTGGCGAATTTTTTTACATGGCGGACATTGCCGGATAGTTGCGGATATTAGCAGGTAGTGGCGGTCATCATCTACAAAAATGTAAAATTTAAAAAAAATGCTGACTTATTTCCTTTATTGAAATATTAATTGGCGATTTCTTTACATGGTGGGGAGTCGCTGACTGTGTAGAATCAAAAAAATGCTGACTCATTTCCTGTTTTGAATTACGAGTTGGCGATTTCTTTATAGGGCTGACACTGGCGGACACTGGTGCGAAGTGTCCACTAAAATGTGAAATTAAAAAAATGCTGACTCATTTCCTAAAAACGTTTTTTTTAACCCCCTCCCCTCTACAGTAACGGAAGACACACACACCAAAAAGAGCAGTGAAGGATCCAGTGACTCCCTCAGCCTGGGGACGGATTCCATTAAGACTGCGGCTCTCCTAGGGGGTGACTCCCCCAAAACAGGAGCCAACACCTAAACGATGACAAGTAGGGCATGCCGCCAGATACAAATACAGCAGAGACCCCCTCTTTTAACAATGGCTTCTCTGATGGAAGACAAAACTCTAAAGGGGATGCTCCCCAAGAGGGGGACTCCCTCAGCCGGGGAACCATCCAAAAAAACAGGGCTAACCGCCCAAATAAGGACACGATAGGTTTGCAACCCCCAAACAACGAGGACCGAACACCAATGAGAAGCAGGGCTGCTCCCAAGAAGACAGCTCCCTTAAAAGGGGAGAAAGTGACAGGGCATACCGCCCGGATTCCTCAGAGAACATCGACTCCCCCAATGTGGATGCGTCGCAACTTCTCATGCAGGATCATATCCCTGAATGTGACCCGGCTGTTCTCCTAAACAGCAACTCCGCCAACGATGGAGCAGCAAAAGGAAAAGAGCGGTATCACCCAATGTGGTCATGCCCCCCTGCGATGGAGGCCAGCCTGGCACCCCCAGAGAGTGGCTCCGGTACTAGGAGTCTGAGTTCTCCCAGCAGGGTAGCAGAAACGGGAAAAGGGGCGGTTTCACCCAATGTGGCGATTCCGTCCACTTCCAACACCCTCTGGACTCCCCAGAAGAGGAGCTCCGTTTCCAGGGACCAGGGGGAGGCCAAAGCAGCACACCCGAGGGAGTTCGCTCAGGGGAAGAACCCAGAGAAGAGGTTGTCCCCACAGGAGTACAAGGATTTGTACTTTAAAAAAATATAAGCAGTACATCGAAGGGAGTGTACTGGAGCCTGCGCCTGGTTCCTGGGAGACGATTGAGGACAGGGTCCTGTCCCTCGTACCCTCAGATTAAAGCAAAATAGCCTCCTGGGACTCAAACAGGAGGATATGGCAGAGCTCCTAAAGAAGCTGAACATTCCGGTAACTTACATCTGCCAGAGGAGCCATGCCATGTGGGACATCCTGCTCCCCTCTCAGGAGGAAGCAGAATGACTCTCCATAAAAGAGATGAGAAGGGAAGTGAAATTACAGCTTGAATACCAGGGCAGGAGGTGAACCCAGGTCTGCATTTATAATGCCCCACCTGAGCTGTGCGTAGATTACCTGGGAGTGTACTTCAGCCAATTTGGGGATGTGGAGCAAGTGGACCTGGTAAGGTCCAAAAGCGGAGTTCACATGGCTGATTACACGATCGCCATGAGGCTGATCCGGGCAAACTTCTTTGCAATTGCACCCGTGCTGACACATAGAGGCTGGAATATGCACGTCGTTGTAGAAGGCCGTCGCCCGCACTGCTGGTTTTGCCAGAAAATAGGCCACATGGCAAAGAACTGCCCCCAAAAAGCAGTTTGCAGAAAAACAACGCTACCGGCTGCTCCTGTACCGGTACTGAAAACAGCTGCAACCACTTTTCCAACTTCTGCTGCAGCACCAGCCCCAAGATCAGAAAAGCCCTTGGGAAGAGTAAAGGAGGAATGGAGGACAAAGGGAGGAAGATTGCAACTGCTTTCGCCACAATCTCAACTGGAGCAGCAGGAACAGCAGCAGCAGGAACAGCAGCAAAAGGAACAGCAGCAGAACCAACAGCTTGCCCACAGGCTGCAAATTCGGCAGGGGTTAAAGAGGAAACCAAAAAACTCCTTCGATGAGGAGGAAGGAGTCAGTAAGGAGGAGGTGTACACAAACTTGCCCCCCCCCCCGGTTCAGAAAAAGAACAAAAAAAAGGAAAAAAGAGGATAAGGAGTAAAAGGGAGGAAAAGATTGCCTAATCTCCCATGGAGCATACGTCATTCTCGACACCTCCAAAACCTACACCCACACAGCCAACTCCCACCCCCAGAAAAACAATTTTGCAAAAACCACCTACCCTCACTTTGCAAGCAGCGGCTCCCACACCAACACCTTCAACATCCCCCACAACACCATCAGCAATAACACCTTCCCCCACACTGCATTTATCAATACAGACACCTGCACACACACCACCCACCACCCAGCTTCGAATTCTCTCAGCAAGGAAAATGAAGAAAAAAACCCTCTCCTTTAAATTGGGAAGGGAGGTTTGTAAAATTAACTCCCTGTCTTTCGGCACGGAAGTATCCTTCTGGCAGAAGAGGAATTTAAAACCTCTGTTGAACTTCAGCCAGATAGAATGTAAAGACATAGAAGTCCCCCACCAATTTCTCGGAGGCCCCCTTCATGACAACATTCGTAAGGCTTCCAACCGGTTGCAAGAACTGTCTGGCAAATGCTGGAGGCCACGGAGAGCACCATACCGTGAATTAGACTCACCAATAGCAAAGACCCTTCCCTGGACGAACTTTTACCAGAATGCAAGGGAAGGTTCCCAATTTTGGTTCATCCTTTTCTCTATAGGGCTTTAAAGCTAACATTTCCTCTGAACGTCGGCGGCATTGCGCACAGCGCCCAGGATACCAAAGAATTGGCCACATTGAACATGGCACATAGTATCGGCGTCCTTTCGCCGGCAGAATTTGGAACCGGGTGCGACACTGCTTTAGGAAAGTCCATGACTCTGCGCTTGGCTAGTTTGAATGCGAGGGGCTTCGGGTCTTCAAACCGGGCGGTTCGCATCCGGAGGGATCTCTTGTCCCCGGAAGTGGATGTAGCTGCAATACAGGAGATGCACTTTGTTTCATCCGGGGATTGTCAGGTGCTGACAAGAGACTACAACGTCTTTTCAGCATATGGGAATCCCCGAGGGAAGGGTGTCTCCTTGCTTGAGAAACGCACCCTGTCCACGACAGTGGACGTTGTTCATAGGGATGTGAGGGGGGGGGTGCAGGCTGGTCGTGGCCGATATTGCTGTGAAAGATTTTGTTGCGGTTCATGCGTCCAGCACCGCTCGAGAGAGGGTCTTCTTTTTTGGAGATCTGGACGTGTTCGTCGCATGTTTGAAGCGTGTAGTTCTAATGGTAGATTGGAATGCCATCCTTGATCCCAAGATATTCAAATGGCTAGGTCAATCGGACCATAAACTAGAACAGTTGAAGTTAGGAAACAGGCCTAAACTAGTCGGTTTCTGGAAGTTGAATACCTCCTTGCTGGAGATACGAGACTTCCGGGTAAAGCTAATGCTGCTTATCCAGAAGGCTTTATTTATAGTTATTTTAAAACTAAAATCAGAAGCTTTTCCGTCAAATATTCCCAGCGTCTCGCACTAAATAAGGCCAAGACAGAAAAGCGCTTAGAAGAGAAACTAACCCGGGTGGTGGCTGAGGGGATACTGTAAGCATAGAACTAGCTAAGCAGGACCTACGAAGTGAGGCTAGTGAGCATTACATAGGCCAAGTAGTCAGGGCGAGGCTATGGAAAGTTTCCAATGAAGCCGTGAACTGTGATGCAGATGAGCGTAGGGAAGTTTCAAGGCGTGGCCAGGATAGGTCAAGCACCCAGATGGACGTGCCTTGGAATCGACTCAATGGATCTGCGAGGGATTTCGAGGAGCGCTACACTCAACTGCCTAACCTCCTGGTCCAGGAGTTTGGCAACTATTTGGCTGATGCGGCTAGAGCAGCTGGTTGTGAAGCAGGTCGGCTGTAACAAATCACTGGGACTTGATGGTCTGCCCTATGAGATGTATTTGAGGCTGTCGCACATGTTTGTGCCGATTCTGACTGATGTGTTCAACCATTGGTTTGACGAGGGTTCTATCTCGGGTCAAGTCACCAAGGGAGTGATCACATTGCTAAAGAAGCGGGACAGGCATGGCGGGAGGAACTAGACGATTACAGGCCCATAACTCTACTAAACACAGAGTTAAAGATTTTATTGAACCGTTTGCAGGGTGTCATCGGAGAATTGACTGAACTCTCGCAGAACTGTGAAGGGGAGATCAATTCAGAACACCTTGCATAGAGGAGATAGAAGCTGCACTGATCAATTTGGATCAGTCCAAAGTTTTCGACAGGGTCGACCATCGTTTTAGAGACTACCGGTTTTAAACTGGACTTCGGAAAATGGATCTTCATTCTGTATCGCTCCAAACGACAGTAGAACAGGTGAACGGAAGACATTCAAAGTCTTTTACTGTCTCCTGGTCGGTGTGCCAAAGTTGTCCGCTGTCGCCCCTGCTCTACATCCTTGCGCTGGAGCCACTACTTTGCAAGCTAACGAGTGGGGAGGCAAGTTTGGTCCTATGCGGAATCGCTTTGCCTGGCAGAGTGCAAGCCAAGGCTTCTGTGTTCGCCGATGACATCACCGTCTATGTGTCGTGCTTCCAAGACATCGAGAGGGTTATCACAGGGGCCAAAAATCAACTGTAGCAAGGCAACTGGCCTGCGGTTGGGTGCCTGGAGAGGTGACATCACCCTTCCAGCTCCTTTCTGCTGGACAGATGGCCCGATTCGAATCCTTGGCATATGGTTCGGACAGGGCCTCCAGCCTGAGAGGAATTGGTCGGAGGTACAGTCAAAGGTCGGAGCGTCGGTTACCACTTGGTTTTGAAGGAAACTTTCCTTAAAGGGTAGAGCTGAAGCATGCGCCACTTTCGTCTTCCCTGTCATCCTTTACCGATTGATCGTACTTCTCCTGCCTGTGAACCGCCTCAAAGCCCTCCGACGCCTTCTGTCTTCACTTCTCTGGGACAGAAAGTGGCACTGGGTTTGCAGCCAGGTCTGTATTCAATATCTGTGTGAGGGAGTCTTGGGGATGCCCGACTTGACATGTCGTCAAGATGCCGAAAGACTGGCTTTCCTGAGTCAAACATTGACAGAGGAATCTGCGTGGAACCCCGTGGTCGATAGTGCTTTCCTTTACCGTATCCCCGACCACCTGGTCAAGGGCCGTCATAGGCCAAGGGATGAATCACAGTTCTTCAGAGAGTGTCAAATCGCGCTCAAAAAGCTTCCTCAGTCCAGTGATCTTTCGTGGCTTTCTTGAAAAGAACTCCATAGAGGATTAGTAAAGGGGGCAGCTGACGATCTGTTAGTCAAGCAGTACCAGTACGGGTGGACAGAGGAAGAGATCTGCTCCGAATGGAGTTGGGCGCCAGAAACGAGTCATCTCAACAACTCTGAGTTCTCTCTGATCTGACGATTGACCCGGAATGCACTACCTCTTAATGCCTTACTGTACAGTTTCAGAATTGAGGGCTTGCCGAGTGTCCCTATTGCGGAAACGCCTGATTACGTTTTCTTCGTGTGTCATGAGCTCCAGCAGTGCTGGGAGTACGTCAATGAGGTGACGGCTCATATCGATCCAGAGTAGCCGCTGCCACTAAACCTAGTCTACGTAATCAACAATGTCTGGCTGCCGTGGGATGGGGAGAGACGAATGGTCTTGTTTTTCAATCCTGTCTGTAGCGTGAATGGTGATGTGGACGTTACGTCTGAGAGATAACCAGGGGGTTGAATCTTTTGCTGATCAGGATCTGATCGCATTTTTCAAGCACCAGCTGAAGGTCAAGATCAGATGTGAAAGAAAAAGATTACATTCCTTGGTTTTTGAAAAAAGGTGGATACAAGTAGCGAGCTTGTGTGTATGAACTGAGAATGGTGTGCACGGTTCCTTGTCCAGTCGGACCCCAGCCCTTCAGGTAAGTTTAGCCTTTTATCTAGTCGAATGAATGAGTTACCCCACACTCCTCGTAATAAAAATCCTCCAAGATGCCCACTTCCCACTTTCAATTTTTTATCCTCAGCCTCCCCCAACTCGCACTTATCTGGGATGGACACCCCCTCACACTCTCCAAACTCTATCCCCAACTTTCTTTTCTTCTCCCACTTATATCCCACTCCCATTTAAAGATGCACCTGCTTGTTTTCGGTTCTGAACAAACCGGAAAACGGTGGGCAGTCTAATATTTAGAAAGGGTTAGGAGAGTCTTATTAACCGGTTTTTGCTTTTCTCCCCACCCCCATTATACACCAATGAATTTATGTATACAACCATATTTATTTATTTATGAAAGAACTAAGAAAAATTTTTAAAATTGCAAACTAATTTGGGAATAGCCTAAGGACAGCCCCTAGAGCAAATGTGGTATTGTGGTGACTGAGATGATTCTAGTTAAGAGTAGGATAGACATTTTTATTACTTTAGACCAAGGATCACCAACGATTTTCCCCACACTTTTGATGGTTTTGTGCCTAATTTGTTTTGAATGTAATTTTTTAATGTTTTCTGAAAATAAATAATTCAAAGTGTAGTATCTGTTCCTGATATTTTGATTTTTTTTTCCACCTGGTTGTGTCTCAGTTACCGATTCCTCGCTCTACCCTCTATGGGGTTTGGAATTCAGTAACACTTCTCACTCTTTGTATTGTCAGCCTGACCGTCTGGCCCACTTTCTCTATTTTTCCTTCTCCCTCCGGGTCGAGATGTAACATTGACCTTCCCAGAAGCCTCGAGTGACAAGGGGTGTCAATCCCACTTTTTCTCTTCCAATAACGCTCTTCCCCACAGTGGGCTGGGGTGGGGGTGGGGGGGTGGACATAAGGCAAAAAAGAATGTCGCAGGAATTGCTGATGTTTGGTGTTTTTATAAACTACTCTATATTCCTGATTCTCTCTCTGCCCATTTGCCTGTTTTGTCACCCTGAGAGTGCACCAAAACTCCCCACTAGAAGGAGACTGCACGCCAGTCAAAACGGTGCTTTGCCCCACCTATAGAGAAATAAGACACTCATCCCAAAAAGAGTACGGAAGAGTTCAGCAGCTCCCCCAGCCCGAGAGCGGTTCCCATTAAGATTGCGGCTCTCCTAGAGAGTGATTCCCTAAAAAAGAGGAGCTAAAAACCAAATGACGGCAGATGCGAATACATCAGGGGCGCCCCTCTTAATGGCTCCCCTGATGGGAAACTAAAAACTAAAGGAGATGCTCCCCAAGATGGGGACTCCCCCAGCCGGGGAGCAATCTCAAAAGACAGGGCTTACCGCCTGAATAAAAACATGACTGGCTCACCTACCCCAAACAGCATTGGGGGGCCGAAAACCAATGAGAAGTGGAGCTTCTCCCCGAGAAGACAACTCCCCCAAAAGGGGAGAGCATGACAGGGCATGCTGCCTGGATTCCTCAGAGAACAGTGACTCTTCCAATGTGGATGCATTGCAGCTTCTTACGCAGGACCTCATCCCTGAATGTGATCCGGCTGCTCCTCCAATGGGTAACTCCCCTACCCCAAGTCCCCCCTCCCACGAAGACCAGAACACTGTCCGGCAGCTCGTTAGACAGGAAAGGCCTCACTTATACCCACAAGGATTGCTCCAGACCCAGGGGAAGCAAGGAAGGAGTAAATGCAAAACCCCCCGACATCTGGGTGTGCCAGCTCTCCTTTGACTACTCCTGGAGACTGACCCGCTCTGTCATGAACTGCGGGAACATCCAACTTACAGCCAGAGTGGACATTGAATCGAGGCACTGTCGTCTCCACCACATCTACCCAACAAACAGCAGTTAAAGTCAGTGGTGGCGACCTAGATGCCTCCATACCTCCAGCGCAACCACAGACAGTGCCAGCGGCGACACCCAATTGGGGACCTCAGTCACAGTCACAGCCATCACCCGAAGACTACAAGAAGCTCTTCTACACCAAATATGGCAAATACACTGAGAGCAACATTTTTAAGCCTGTGCCTGGTGTTTGGGAGAGCATTCGAAAAGGAACAGTGTCCTTCATCACCACGGATGCTAAGCAGAGAGGACTGACTGGGGTGAAAAAGGAAACTATGGTGGAGCGCCTTGCGGATCTGCAAATCCCCATGCAATATCTATGTCGCCAGAGCTACGTCATGTGAGACGTTCTGCTCCCCACTCCAGAAGAGGCCGAAAAAGGAGCCAGGAATGACCGCAGGTGGAAGAATATAAAACTCCAGCCTGAATACCTGAGCAGGAGAAGGACGACGGTGATCATCCTTGGCATCCCACCATACATCCAGGTGGAACAGCTTGGAGCCTTCATGAGCCAGTACGGGGATTTAATGGCAGTCACCCCTGTCAGAGGTCTCAAAGAGGTGATGCTGGGTGACTACGTCTTACATATGAAGTTGAACAGGCCCGTGATGAGTGAGGAAAGTAAAACCCAAGACGAAGAGGGCTGGAGCAAGGTAGTGTAGAAAAATACCAAAAAGACCATAGCACGAGCCTCCACCCCTATCCCCAAAGTGAGCAAAGAAAGTAAGGGCCCTGAGCAGGAAGTCCAACAAGCGGAACCACCCAACAGAGCACCTGCGACCAAGTGGAAGACTGCTACAGCATTTGACGTCAGTCGACGGCAAGCCAATTGACAAGCCCCACAACTTTCCAGACGCCCCGATGGTGATCTCCTTCCTGAGGCCCCAGCAGTGCAGTAGGATGAAGGCCCTGTGGCAGATGGTATACGAGGCAGCAGCAGACACAGTTCCAGGTATTAAGCGTGCCGAAATATTTGAACAGATGGCAGACGGAGGTAGGGTCCTCATTTATTTCCACCCTTCTTTTTATTGTGCTGTCAAATTAACGTTCCCTCTGAATGTCAGATGTTGGGCCCGAGGCCGCTGAGTTACGACCGATCTGCTGACAGGCAGCCTGGGACAGACCTGCGGCGTCCCTACTCCTGAGGACTTTAGGCTGGTAATCAACACTGAATAGTGCTCATGTTCACGAGGTTAAACTTGGCAAGTCTCAACACCAGGGACATGAGATCCCGAAGCAATACTGCTCGCGTGCTGAGGGAACTCATGACCCGCAACATAGATGTGGCTGCGCTACAGGAAACCCATTATGACTCGATTGACTACTGTCTGTACATTACAATGTCTTCTCAGCATTCGGCAGCCGTGATGCTAGAGGTGTTTCTTTGTTAGTGAGTCGTAGCCTTGCCGCAGGGGTAAACATTGTGCGCACAGATACAGAAGGTAGTAGGCTGATTGTGGCTGATGTTGCCGTTAGCAACAGCAAGTTTTGGATAGTCGCGGTTTATGCGCCTAACACTTCTGTGGAGAAGGTTTCCTTTTTTCAGCGGTTGGAGGTGTTGCTCGCGGGTTCGGAGCGGCTAGTTGTAATGGGTGATTGGAATGCCATCCTTGATCCCAAGATAGATAGTAGGTGGGACTAGAGGGATGGATAGGTGTGAGATTAGCCTGTCTGACCTGATGTACTCGTGTAATCTGGTTGATAGGTTTCATCTTGGGCACCCAGGGTGGGATATGTGGACTTGCCACTCTAGTGGGTCTTCCTGCGCAAGCACTTACTTGGACAGAATGTTAATTAGAAGAGGCGAAGCAGACTTTCTATCTTGCCCAAAGTTCCACTGGCATGAACAAGTTGTCACCAGTTTGAACTTAGGGACTAGACCTAAATTAGCTGGGTACTAGAAGTTAAGTACCACCTTGCTGGAGATACGTGACTTCCGGGAAAAGCTAATATTACTCATCCAGTGGGCTCTAGTGCAGCATAACCAAAGCCTCGCCTTAAAGAAGGCTAAAGCAGAAAAACGGTTAGAACTTACGTTGAAACGTGCAGCTGTACTCCATTCTTCAGCAGAGTCAGTGACGGCACCAATTTGGGCGTTCCTGAGTTCGGTTGGTCACCTGGCACTGCTCGGGAAAAGTTACTGCTCTGATGAAGGCCGCAGATGTCGAAGGCCTGGTCCAGCAATTACGGCACTCCCACATAATGATTGATAGATCAGTGGGTAACTATCCGGATTGGGTCAGCAACTTGGTACCACTTTTTTTTTTTAGAAGAAGAAGAATTATTTTGTAAAGAAAATACAAATTACAAGGCAAGGTAGTTCTATAATTTTTAACGTCTAACTCTGTGTTTTTGGACTGACACTCTTAATACTTTGGGGCGATGTTTAGGTTTTTGACGAGATTGAGACCAAGTCCGTGGGTGGGGTCTCAGAGCGACGTGGATTCGGTGGGCGAGCAAAATGGAGTCTCTGAAGTCTGTTACACTTCGCCTTATATTGAGAATTAGACAGGTAATCGTATTTTCATCCCGCCCCTCTTTTCTTTTTCTTCATCCCTCACTGTTCCCTGGTGAGAGGAGGGGGAGGGGGGTCCCCCCTTTTCGAACTCATTCACAGAGAACAGAGAAAATGTAATTTCACTAATATGTGTATGTTCTCTTAACTTACGTCCACCGAGATCAACTTGTCTGCGAACCGATACTTTGTTGTTTATTTATCAGGTCAGACCACACTGTCCGTGTACAAAGCTGCAGATAGTTAGGGTTAGGGTTAAGTGACATTTTGGTGTAACCAAGCCAGACATTGTCCGTTATCAAAAAAAAACAATTTGTTCGTTTTTTCAGGTAGTTAGAGCTAGGTTGAATAAAGTGTCTAACGAAGCCGTAAATGTTGACGCTAATGAGCGTAAAGCTGTGGTTCGTCGCAGATCAAATCAGTACATTCGAGAAGTGAAAAACCTGGAAGGACAGTCCCTCGTGTGAACGGTTGGCTGTGATGGTCGGGTGACTGAACTTGAGGTCCGGGAAGCGTTGAAGCAGGCAAGCTTGAACAAATCGCTTGGACTCGATGGGTTACCCTACGAATTGTTTTTAAAGCACATGTTCGTCCCTCTTCTGACGGATGTGTTCAACCACTGGTTTAAGCAGGAATCTATTCCAAGTCACCAGGGGAGTGATCACATTACTGAAAAAAAAGGACGGGCATGATTTTAGGCCCATAACTCTGCTAAACACAGAGTTAAAGATTTTAGCAAGAGTTCTGGCAAACCATTTGCAGGTTGTTATTGGTGACTTGGTCAAACCCGATCAGAACTATGCTGTGAAGGGGAGATTGATTCAGAACAATTTGCATCTGGTTCCTGTGATCATAGAGGGATTAGAGGATGACAGCGAAGCTGCGTTGATCAATTTAGATCCGTCCAAAGTTTTTTCGACTATCGTTTCCTGGGATCTGTTCTAGAGGCCGCAGGATTTAATCTGGACTTCCGCAAATGGATGTCCATCTTGTATCGCCAGCCGACGTCAGTGGTGCAGGTAAACAGAATGTGGTTGGGATCGTTCGCCGTCTCTCGACTGGTACGTCAGGACTGTCCGCTGTTGCTCCTACTTTATATTCTTGCGTTGGAGCCCTACCTGTGCAAGCTAAGGGGCAGAATGGCGAGACAAAGCCTACGCACTATCGCTCTACCCAGTGATGTGCAGGTCGGGGTCTCCACGTATGCTGATGATGTCACCGTGTGCGTGTCAACCTGTTAAGACATTATTGCGGTGACTAAGGCACTCAAACGATATGAAGAGGTCACAGGGGCCATAGTCAACATCAGCAAATCCAATGGCTTGAGGTTGGCAGCCTGAAGCGGCATGCCTAATAGGATGGCCTGGTTCGGATCCTTGACATGTGGTTCGGGCGAGGTCTCCAGCTTGAAAAGAACTGGTCGGAAGTGGAGTCAAAAGTCGAAGCATCAGTAAGGATTTGGTTTCGAAGGGGATTTTCCCTTAAAGGTAGAGCAGAGGCGTGCACCACGTATGTTCTTCCTCTCGTCCTTTACTGAGTGGCTGTATTACCCCTGTCTGCAGTTCGCTTGTGCCACATCTTTAATATGTAATTTTTTTATTTAAAAGAAAAGTGTATTATTTTAAAGATGAATAAAATCTTATTTCTCGGCCTTTTGGCCTGAGATCAAAGTGTAATATCTGTTCTGATGCTACACTCTGTAATGAAAAATCAGAATTTATTGACAATTTCCCTACCCTTTGATATTCCATCCAGTCTTTACCTTATTGGTGAATGGCGACACCCTCCCAGTCTTTATCACATTCGCCTGTTGCGCCCCTACTGGTGAATCCAGACACTCTCCTGGTTTAAGCTTATTTTCCGGACGCGTCCTAACAGTAAATCCCGATACTCTCCCACGCTTTTTCCTGAGGCGTCCCTACTGGTGAATGCCGAAACTCTTTCAGACTTTTGCCTGATGCGCCCTTACCATTGAATGCGGACACTCTCCCAGTATTTACCATAATCTCCTGATGCGTCCCTAGTGATAATGGTGACTCCCCCTACCACACACATGGAGGAGGATGGAACCCCCAAGTTTGGGGAATTGGTGGAGAGTTCTGTGGCCTCCCAGGTTGGGAAATTCATCTCAATTTCAGCTTTTTTGCCATTGGCCACTGTCATCCCTGATAATGGTGGAATATAAAAGTAAAACTTCATGATGAAAATGCAGATTTCTTAATTTAAAACTTGTTTATTTTTAATGTTGAAAAATCTCATTTTGCAAGAGTATTTTAAATTTCCTGCCATTTCTGTTAAACATTTCCAAATCTTTGTCCCTTTTTACTTTATCTTCAGATAAATGAAATGCTTCGTATAACTCTTGTAAGATGGCTGACAGAAATCCATCAGAAAATGAATCTTTGTCAAGAAACTTTGTTTCTATCTGTCAATATTATCGATCGTTTTCTTGGTCGAATGGTGATTATTCCAGAAAGTCTGCAGATTGTTGGGCTAACCTCTTTGTTTATTGCTTTGAAATATGTAAGTACATTATATAACATTTTATATAAACGTTTGTATTTTAAAATACAAACGTTTTCATTAATGTTTCGCTATTTGAAATGACAATTGGTAATTCGCATTCGGATTAATATTCTCATCATGTTATTCTCATGTTTCGGTCGCTGTACCCTAACCTTTCTTGAGGCGCCATTTTTTTTTTTTTAGACAGTTTTGAAACTTTTCTCTAATCCACGGAGGTTATTTGCGAGGAAGTATTGATTTTTGTTATTCTTAGTTACTAGTAATCTTCAAAAAAAACTTAGAACTGATTATTAATCAAGGCATTACCTGTTATGCCACATATCCAAGTGAACAATTCTAGTATAAATTTGTGGAGATTTAAATCTATATTTGTCTTCAAAATGAAAAAGAATTTACTCTTTCTCATATAACGAATTGACATTTCTGTAAAGATAGAGCACGTACCAATTTAACTGAGTTTTGTTGTTGCAATATTAATTTCACCACATAATAGTAGTTGTATCTTTTTTTATAGCATTGTCTCTTTAAAGAGATATATAATGATTATACAAGATAACGTCTGTAAGTTCATAATTTAAATGTGAATCAGTTTTCAATTATGACAATTTTATTCGATAATCACCAAACGATAATAATAATAAGTAAATTTAACTTCAACAAAAATATTTATTTAGCTATTATGATGCATTAATGACAATTAACAAATGTTGTGCATTTAAAATGTTTGTCTTTATATTTAAAGGAAGAAATGTCATCTCCAACCATAATTGAATTACTTACGTGCAGTGAAATGACAAAAGTCGATCGCGTTTTGATGCAAAGACTTGAGCGCATTATCTTAAAGGTTTTATCTTTCAGCCTCGGTGCTCCCTCTACTTTGTATTTTGTTGAACATTATGCGGCAATCGACATGGACAACTCTGATACCATTCACATGGGAACATATAAGTAAGCAACACGTTCCTAATATCAACATTTTCAATTACCTTCGGGGTTTTTTTTTTTTAAAGCCTAATTTCCTGGTGATACCAGATCAGGCTGCCCTGTGGCTCCCTGAGACGAAATTCACCTACATTGCCGTTTTTTGTTTTTCTTCTTTTTTTTTTTTTGTAAAACTTAATTATGTTCTACAAAACCAAAAACAAAAACAACAGCCTTTCTCCCTCCCCTTTTTTATTTTATTTTTAGAACTTGAAGCATAAATCTTTTACTATAATGACCAGATTCGGCATTAAATAACCCAAAAAGGGTTGATATGCCGTAAAACAAAACTACCAAACCAAAAACGATGATTAAACATTTGAAGATATAAAGAACTTGAAGCATAAAAACTTTTACTATAATGACCAGATTCGGCATTAAATAACCCAAAAAGGGTTGATATGCCGTAAAACAAAACTACCAAACCAAAAACGATGATTAAACATTTGAAGATATAAAGAACTTGAAGCATAAAAACTTTTACTATAATGACCAGATTCGGCATTAAATAACCCAAAAAGGGTTGATATGCCGTAAAACAAAACTACCAAACCAAAAACGATGATTAAACATTTGAAGATATAAAGAACTTGAAGCATAAAAACTTTTACTATAATGACCAGATTCGGCATTAAATAACCCAAAAAGGGTTGATATGCCGTAAAACAAAACTACCAAACCAAAAACGATGATTAAACATTTGAAGATATAAAGAACTTGAAGCATAAAAACTTTTACTATAATGACCAGATTCGGCATTAAATAACCCAAAAAGGGTTGATATGCCGTAAAACAAAACTACCAAACCAAAAACGATGATTAAACATTTGAAGATATAAAGAACTTGAAGCATAAAAACTTTTACTATAATGACCAGATTCGGCATTAAATAACCCAAAAAGGGTTGATATGCCGTAAAACAAAACTACCAAACCAAAAACGATGATTAAACATTTGAAGATATAAAGAACTTGAAGCATAAAAACTTTTACTATAATGACCAGATTCGGCATTAAATAACCCAAAAAGGGTTGATATGCCGTAAAACAAAACTACCAAACCAAAAACGATGATTAAACATTTGAAGATATAAAGAACTTGAAGCATAAAAACTTTTACTATAATGACCAGATTCGGCATTAAATAACCCAAAAAGGGTTGATATGCCGTAAAACAAAACTACCAAACCAAAAACGATGATTAAACATTTGAAGATATAAAGAACTTGAAGCATAAAAACTTTTACTATAATGACCAGATTCGGCATTAAATAACCCAAAAAGGGTTGATATGCCGTAAAACAAAACTACCAGACCAAAAACGATGATTAAACATTTGAAGATATAAAGAACTTGAAGCATAAAAACTTTTACTATAATGACCAGATTCGGCATTAAATAACCCAAAAAGGGTTGATATGCCGTAAAACAAAACTACCAAACCAAAAACGATGATTAAACATTTGAAGATATAAAGAACTTGAAGCATAAAAACTTTTACTATAATGACCAGATTCGGCATTACATAACCCAAAAAGGGTTGATATGCCGTAAAACAAAACTACCAAACCAAAAACGATGATTAAACATTTGAAGATATAAAGAACTTGAAGCATAAAAACTTTTACTATAATGACCAGATTCGGCATTACATAACCCAAAAAGGGTTGATATGCCGTAAAACAAAACTACCAAACCAAAAACGATGATTAAACATTTGAAGATATAAAGAACTTGAAGCATAAAAACTTTTACTATAATGACCAGATTCGGCATTAAATAACCCAAAAAGGGTTGATATGCCGTAAAACAAAACTACCAGACCAAAAACGATGATTAAACATTTGAAGATATAAAGAACTTGAAGCATAAAAACTTTTACTATAATGACCAGATTCGGCATTAAATAACCCAAAAAGGGTTGATATGCCGTAAAACAAAACTACCAAACCAAAAACGATGATTAAATATTTGAAGATATAAAGAACTTGAAGCATAAAAACTTTTACTATAATGACCAGATTCGGCATTAAATAACCCAAAAAGGGTTGATATGCCGTAAAACAAAACTACCAAACCAAAAACGATGATTAAACATTTGAAGATATAAAGAACTTGAAGCATAAAAACTTTTACTATAATGACCAGATTCGGCATTAAATAACCCAAAAAGGGTTGATATGCCGTAAAACAAAACTACCAAACCAAAAACGATGATTAAACATTTGAAGATATAAAGAACTTGAAGCATAAAAACTTTTACTATAATGACCAGATTCGGCATTACATAACCCAAAAAGGGTTGATATGCCGTAAAACAAAACTACCAAACCAAAAACGATGATTAAACATTTGAAGATATAAAGAACTTGAAGCATAAAAACTTTTACTATAATGACCAGATTCGGCATTAAATAACCCAAAAAGGGTTGATATGCCGTAAAACAAAACTACCAAACCAAAAACGATGATTAAACATTTGAAGATATAAAGAACTTGAAGCATAAAAACTTTTACTATAATGACCAAATTCGGCATTAAATAACCCAAAAAGGGTTGATATGCCGTAAAACAAAACTACCAAACCAAAAACGATGATTAAACATTTGAAGATATAAAGAACTTGAAGCATAAAAACTTTTACTATAATGACCAGATTCGGCATTAAATAACCCAAAAAGGGTTGATATGCCGTAAAACAAAACTACCAAACCACCTACCTAAAGCCTAATTTCAGATTCTCAATAAAAAAAAAACAATTCTTCGAATTCCATAATTCGATATGATGAACGGAATGCAATATTTTTTAATTATTTTTAATCGTAAACGTAATGGAGAGTTATGACCATTTTTTTAAAATTGAAAAAATGTTTTACTGCTTTTTTGAAATTTTAATTCTCTGTAAATTCATAAACACTTTACTTAAATCTGGAAGGGGCCGGGTAGTATCCGGATTACATATGTGTTCTTAAATATATAATTTCAAATGAATTACTGCCAATTTGATTTGAATCAAATCTATTAATTATTCCTGTAAAGACACTGTATAATAGTGATGTAATAGTCACGTACCAACCATTATCATTAATTCCTTACATGGACCAAAATGTAGTTGTAATTATTTTAAAAATTTGTTTGTCTTCTCTCTTGCTGAGGTTAGACATTTCGTAACTGACTTCTAACTTTTCCCGTCTATTGCCATTTCGTTTGTGCTGCCTGCCAGAATCAAGTCGTCATAAATCGATTTCCACCATGTCTTAAGCGGCCTACCACATGGTTTTAGGCCATTGACATCAATGTAAGACACACTTTGAAGCATTTCGGATGACTGACGGTGAGTGATGCGACAGTACTAGTTGAGACATCGTTGTGCAACATACTTTCTCATAGAGTGAGACCGGCACTTTTCTTCATCCTTTGCGCCAGGATCGTGTTTTAGCGTTTCGTCACTGACCACGTCTCTCAACTATAGAAGAGTATAGGTCAGACATGTGTGTTGTATGCTGCCACTTTTGCATATGATGGGATCCCTGCGTTTCGTAAAATTGTTGACTCTCCATGTGGTGGATGTACGTCGTCTTATAGTTGTCAGTTGCTTACTGGAACAAATTGTTGCCTAGGTAAGTGAATTTATTGACTGTTTCGAAACCGGCAACAATTTTTGTTTCCATGAGTGTTGTATTTCGACAGGTGTTACAGATGAAATTAGTTGCATCTGCTACATGTAGCACCAGCAGGTTGAAGCACCATTTGTGATACCACTTATTGTATGTTCTGCATTTGATGATACCCCCTCCCTCCTGTCAAATTCCTTCCTCAAAAAGGTGACTCTCCTCTCTCTGCAGTCATTCGAGGCCAAGCGCCGGACCTGACCCCATATTTCCCAATGTAATCTGACAAAGATAAGCACTTTATATTTTATTTTTTATTTATTTTTTATTTCCATACTATTTGGCCACTCACATACTAGTTTCTCCAAATTTTAATGTGTACTATATGAATGTACTTAATTCTGTGTTTGACTTAAATGTGTTTAATTATTGATATATACTGTCTTATTGCCGCCTGTCTATTGATTTCCCACTGAAGAAATTCTTGAAATCCCATGCTGGCCTGAAGTTTTGGCTGTCTCTCTTATTTCTCTTATTTGTACTTACTTGCGAGAGGGAAACCTATCTTCAACTTTCTGTTCCCTCTGCAGTACCCTTAATCTACATATATACATATATATTTATATATGGAAGTTTTTTTGTTTTTTTTTCAACCTGCGGGAGATCGGAAATACCTGACTAGTACACGGGCGCAGACTATTTTTACCCCTCTTGGTGTGTTGGACCCGTAAGACTTTGTAAGGCCATCCATCTAAGAAAAGGGAAATCTCTGACAATAAAACCTTGCTACCAACTACTTACGCCTTGGCTGCAACCCGTTGGGGGGGAAGGCCTCCTTAGTCTTGATTGACAACCTTCCTAGAGTTGGAATCTCAAACAAAATATCCGGTTTGCAAACCTACAATTGCTTAAGGAGTAGATAGGTTCTGCATATCGCCGGCCTTTGCACTCCTTCTTTGTCTATTAGTCAGGCGCAGAGGTACCAGCGCTGGGACGCCTCAAAAACACTCATCGCCTAGCTTTGTTTCATTACTAGGACAATGAATGCCGTTTCTCTTTCTCTCTATTTGGGAAACTTGGGGAAAGTTTTTTCGTCACTAAGTCTCACATGACCAATCTGGGTCGCTCTTGTTCCGACAGGTTGAGGGTACAGGTTAGACAGCTTGTCTGGCTGCTGTTTCCGACAGGAGCCCAAACTCTTGGGTAGCGCTAAGAATGGCTGCTCCATCATCAGTTGCATAATACCGTGGGTAGTTGCATGTACCATGTCGCGCATTGAAAGGGACCCTGCAATTATCTCTGGTGGGTTTTCCTGAGGCCACAACCCCATGGACCAGGTCGCGACTAATAGACTGGTTGTGTGAGCTTATTAGCACCAAACAAGGACCCACCTTGCCCAATCCACTCTATAACAAAACAAACATGTCATTACAAAAAAATCAAATCAAACCTAAACCAGACACCCAACAAAAAACACTTTTGCGTCCGCCCTTCAGGCTCGCATTCACAAATATCCGGGGACTTAGAACCAACATCAAACGTAGAAACCTTTCTCCTGACAAACTACCCGGATATCCTAGCTCTAAGTGAAACAAACCTTCAATCCTCAATCTCCTCTCACCACTTTGACATGACTGACTACCTCCCACTCTACCATAAAGACTCTGACAAACGGGCTAGGAGTTTATGTTCGGAACACCCTCCCTCTGACTAGAGAACATAGGTTAGAATCGGATGACCAAGACTACATGTGCTTTAGATTGACTTTATATCACAGCGTCAGTTACTTATATTTCTTATACCGTTCCCCGTCGACCTAGGACTGTACTCTGCTAAACTCTGTCTCTGAAAGCATAGATAGAGCACTCTCAATTAACTCGAATGCCCAGATACATGTATTTGGGAGTTTAATGCACACCACCGTGACTGGTTGGGATCCTCCAGCCTTACTGATGCAGCCGGCAACTCTACGTATAATTTCTCCTTAGCTCACTCCCTCTCACAGACTGTCGATTTCCCGACCCGCATCCCCGATCAAGTAGACCAGCAAGCCTCACTTCTAGACCTTTTCTTAACCTCAATGCCTGAGGCTTGTGTGACGAAAGCTCATTGCCCACTCGGGAATGCTGATCACATTGTGCTAATGATTCCTATCACCCTAAAAACTCGTCCAAAAGCTGATGAACCGTTGCTCAAAATCGGAATGTGCAGCTGCCATTGCTGAGAGGCAGCAAGGATTCCATAAATTCGGCCGCCATAAGTCAGCTACTAATAGACAGAAATTTATAGAGTCAAGAAATAATTGTAAGCCCGTGATAAGCGAAGCAAAGAGAAGGTATACTGAGTTAACAAAAAAACGCATTCAGTCACAGAAACTAGGTACTCGCGATTTCTAGAAAATCTGCAATAGTGTAGTGAACAATGGTCAATCAACGATTCCCCCCCACTATCAAACCACAATGATGTCGTTTGCACGGCAACTGATAAGACTGAACTACTTGCCCAGCGTTTCGCCTCTAACTCCACTTTGGACTCTGATAACCACCCCCTCCCCAAATTTCCATTGCAGACCAAAGCCACACTTGATAACCTGGTCATCACCCCATCCCAGGTCAGAGACATCATAAAAAACCTTGACACATCCAAAGCTTGTGGGCCTGATCTCATACCAGTAATAGTAATAAAGAAATGCTCTGCTGAACTGGCCCCTGACCTCTCCAAACTCTACAATAAATGCCTAGCTGAATCTTGCTTCCCCGATGGCTGGAAAATTGCATCTGTGGTACCAGTCTACAAGAATTCTGGGAATAGAACCGATCCTCAGAACTACCGCCCAATTAGTCTACTGCCGATCTTTGCTAAAATCTTTGAATCCTTAATCAATCTCGCGATAGTCCAATACTTAGTTAATGCTAAACTTCTTTCTGACAGCCAGTATGGATTTAGACAAGCACAATCTACTGCAGACATCCTAATGGTCATCTCTGAATGCATGTATCATACACTTGACAAGGCAGGCGATATATCAAAGGCCTTTGACAAGGTATTGCATAAAGGGCTTCTCCTGAAAATACGCTCATACAGTATTTACTTAATATAATTAGATCCTTCCTAGCCAAAAGAAAGATCCAGGTCGTCCTCGATGGCCGTTCATCTAAGCAACATGACATAAATCCTGGTGTACCCCAGGGATCTATCCTTGGACCTTTATTGTTCCTGATCTTCATAAATGATTTCCCTGATGACATAGTCTGAGATTGGTTTATTTGCTGACAACACCATGCTTTACTCTCGCCATGTTGACAAAACAGACGCGATCATATCCGAGGCAATGTCTGAATCCTTAGAAAATGACCTCCAGGCTGTAGTGGATTGGGGTCATAAATCGTTGGTAACTTTTAATGCCGCAATGACAAAGCTCCTTTCCTTTAATAACTACAAGAAACCTCTCCAACCACCGATTGTCATGGCAAATTGCACCCTGCCTGAGAGTTCAACATTCAAACTCCTCGGCCTAACCTTCACAGGTAACATGAATTGGAACAAATACATTGAAGATATTGCCAAGGCTGCAGCAAAGAAGGTTGGCTCCCTCTACCGTGCTAGTGGACTCCTTACACCTGACATTATCCTGTATCTCTACAAAGCCACCATCCACCCATGCATGGAGTATTGTTGCCACATCTGGGCTGGTGCATCATCTACTAGTCTCTCCATCCTTGACAAGGTCCAAAAAAGAGTCGCCAACCTAATAGGTTCCATCACTGTCAATCAAGCTCCAATCCCTGTCCCATCGCCGCAATGTAGCATCCTTGTGCTTGTTTTACAAATACTCCAATGGATTATGCTCCGATGAACTGGCTACTCTGGTGCCCCCTCAACGTAAATTCACTAGACCAACTCGACAATCAGCTAAATCCCATCCATTCACTGTGGAGGTCCCCAGATGCCGGAGAGATTTCTACTCCAATAGCTTCTTTCCTTGTGCTGCTGGTCTCTGGATCTCCCTCCCTGCCCCCTGTTTTCCCGACGGTACTGACATGCAGAAATTTAAAACTAATGTAAACAGACATCTCGCTGTGCAGCTTCCAATTTAGGTTGACCCCCCCCAAACCTTCTCCCTTTTTTCTCAGTAGCCCCTTATGTCTACAGTGGCGTCCTGCCTTGTTTGGGGTGAACTATGTTAAAAAGAAAAAAACAAAGTTCTTATGGATGCTACATGGGTATTTCCTTGTGGGACAGATATAATCTCTTTGGTGTCAGATATCATATGCTTTGTCTTCGCCATAGAGCCACCTCTTTCAAGTGCAGATTTCCACCTGTTAAATGCTGTACTCGCTTCTGTTGCACGAGATGCACTGATAACAATATCATTTGCATACAGGACCTTCCATCAAGCACCAGTCTGCAGGTTTTTAGTCAGCTCATCAAGGACGATTATAAACAGGGGTCGGCTAAGTACTGATACCTGTTGTATCTAGGGGTTTAGAGAGAACACTAGCAAAGCTTCTGTCCGTCGTCAAATAGGTTGGGAACAAGTTTATCGCCAGAGGTCATATTCATTGCACTCTCTCTCCCTGTCATTTTCATTCACTCTCTCTCTCTCTCTGTCATTTTCATTCCCTCTCTCTCTCTCTCTGTCATATTCATTGCACTCTTTCTCTCCCTGTCATTTTAATTCACTCTCTCTCTCTCTCTCTGTCATTTTAATTCATTCTCTCTCTCTCTGTTATTTTCATTCCCTCTCTCTCTCTCTCTCTCTGTCATTTATATTCCCTCTCTCTCGCTCTCTGTCATTTTCATTCACTCTCTCTCGCTCTCTGTCATTTTCATTCACTCTCTCTCTCTCTCTCTCTGTCATTTATATTCCCTCTCTCTCGCTCTCTGTCATTTTCATTCACTCTCTCAATCTCTGTCATTTTCATTCACTCTCTCTCTCTCTCATTTTCATTCACTCTCTCTCTCTCTCTCTGTCATATTCATTGTACTCTCTCTCTCTCTCTGTCATATTCATTGAACTCTCTCTCTCTCTCATATTCATTCACTCTCTCTCTCTCTCTCTGTCATATTCATTGCACACTCTCTCTCTCTCTGTCATTTTCATTCACTCTCTCACTCTGTCTCTCTCTGTCATATTCATTGCACTCACACTCTCTCTCTGTCATTCATTGAACTCTCTCTCTCTCTCTGTTATTCATTGCACTCTCTCTCTCTCTGTCATTCATTGCACTCTCTCTCTCTGTCATTTTCATTCACTCTCTCACTCTCTCTGTCATTTTCATTCACTCTCTCACTCTCTGTCATATTCATTCTCTCTCCCTCTCTCTCTCTCTCTGTCATACATTGAACTCTCTCTCTCTCTCTGTCATTCATTGCTCTCTCTCTCTCTCTGTGTCATTCATTGCACTCTCTCTCTCTGTCATTCATTGCACTTTCTCTCTCTCTCTGTCATTTTCATTCTCTATCTCTCTCTCTGTCATTTTCATTCACTCTATCTCTCTCTCTCTCTGTCATTTTCATTCTCTCTCTCTCTCTGTCATTTTCATTCTTTATCTCTCTCTCTGTAATATTCATTCACTCTCTCTCTCCCGCTGTCATACATTGCACTCTATCTATCTCTCTGTCATTCATTGCACTCTCTCTCTCTCTCTGTCATTCATTGCACTCTCTCTCTCCCTCTGTCATTCATTGCACTCTCTTTCTCTGTAATTTTCATTCTCTCTCTCTCTCTGTCATATTCATTGCACTCTCTCTCTCTCTCTGTCATATTCATTGCACTCTCTCTCTCTCTCTGTCATATTCATTGCACTTTCTCTCTCTCTCTGCCATATTCATTGCACTCTCTCTCTCTCTGTCATTTTCATTCACTCTCTCTCTCTCTCTCTGTCATTTTCATTCACTCTATCTCTCTCTCTCTGTCATTTTCATTCACTCTATCTCTCTCTCTCTCTGTCATTTTCATTCACTCTATCTCTCTCTCTCTCTGTCATTTTCATTCTCTCTCTCTCTCTCTGTCATTTTCATTCACTCTCTCTCTCTCTCTGTCATTTTCATTCACTCTCTCTCTCTGTGTCATTTTACTTGGACTCTCTTTCTCTCTCTCTCTCTCCTTCTCTCTCTCTCTCTGTCATTTTCATTCACTCTCTCTTTCTGTCATTTTCATTCACTCTCTCTCTCTCTCTCTGTCATATTCATTGCATTATCTCTCTCACTCTCTCTGTTATTTTCATTCACTCTCTCTCTCTCTCATATTCATTGCACTCTCTCTCTCATATTCATTGCACTCTCTCTCTCTCATATTCATTGCACTCTCTCTCTCTCATATTCATTGCACTCTCTCTCTCTCACATATCATTGCTCTCTCTCTCTCATATTCATTGCACTCTCTCTCTCATATTCATTGCACTCTCTCTCTCATATTCATTGCACCCTCTCTCTCTCATATTAATTGCACCCCCTCTCTCTCTCTTATATTCATTGCACTCTCTCTCTCTCTTATATTCATTGCACTCTCTCTCTCTCATATTCATTGCACTGTCTCTCTCTCATATTCAGTGCACTCTCTCTCTCTCTCATATTCAGTGCACTCTCTCTCTCTCTCTCATATTCAGTGCACTCTCTCTCTCTCTCATATTCAGTGCACGCTCTCTCAGATATTCATTGCTCTCTCTCTCTCTCATATTCATTGCACTCTCTCTCTCATATTCATTGCACTCTCTCTCATATTCATTGCACTCTCTCTCTCTCACATATTCATTGCACCCTCTCTCTCTCTCTCTCATATTCATTGCACTCTCTCTCATATTTATTGCACTCTCTCTCTCTCTCATATTCATTGCACCCTCTCTCTCTCATATTCATTGCACTCTCTCTCCCTCTCTCATATTCATTGCACTCTCTCTCTCATATTCATTGCACTCTCTCTCTCTCTCTCTCATATTCATTGCACTCTCTCTCTCATATTCATTGCACTCTCTCTCTCTCATATTCATTGCACTCTCTCTCTCTCTCTCATATTCATTGCACTCTCTCTCTCATATTCATTGCACTCTCTCTCTCTCATATTCATTGCACTCTCTCTCTCACATATTCATTGCACTCTCTCTCTGTCACAGAGATAGAGAGATAGAGTGCATTAAGATTCACTCTATTTCTATCTCTGTCACTTCATTTACTTCATTCTCTCTCTGTCTGTCCCTTCATTCACCGCTGTTTCTTCGGTCATATTCAATCAACTCTCTCTCTCTCTCTCTCTGTAACTTCATTCACCCTCTCTCTCTCTCTCTGTAACTTCATTCACCCCCTCTCCTCTTTCTCTCTCTCTGCTCCTTTATTCCCTCTCTCTTTCTCTCTCACATCATTCACCCTTTCTCTTTCTCTCTGTATCCTTTCATTCACCATTTCTTTCCTTTTCTCTCTCTCCTTCTCTGTCACTTCATTCACACACTCTCTCCTTCTTTCTCTGTCACTTCACTCACTTTCACTTTCTCTCTCTCTTTCTCTATCACTTCACTCACTTTCACTCTCTCTCTCTCTCTCCCCGTCACTGTATCCATCCTCTCTCTCTTACTCATTGTCTCTTCTCTTGTCTGCCGGTATCAAAAGCTCACTCTTACTTCACGTTCGATTATTGTAATCAAATTACTTTCAACTTTTGACTGGTTTACTTCTAAAACTGCCCAGCAAGAAATCCTTTGAAATTATTGCTTTCTACACATAAGATTTTTCAACTTTTCCAAACTGTTTCAATTTCTATCAGGCCGTTTTTTTCGTGCCATGTTTCTGGAACCTTCTCTCTATTATTGCAAACGGAATTATTTTCCCTACAGAATCTTTTACCCTTACCTCTAAGAATCGGATTCCTCTGCAACTCTGGCCATCTAAATTCATTCCATACATGGAACCGAGACTGTATACAATGGAATCTTCTCAGCTCATCTTACGAACTCTTCATGCATCCTCATGATTCTCTTTTTGTAAAAATATCTTTTTACTTTTTCAATTGTTGACATTAACTTTATTTTACCAACTTATTTGTTTGAATCTCCTCTGATGATAAGATAACATCTTTGAAGAGCCATGGTTTAAAGACGGGATAATAAAATAATTTTTTTTATAAATCCCTTATGAACAATTTATTCTATTCGACACAATTTTTATTCTCATCACTTATTTTCTTCTATCTCGTATAGCTAGCTTTAACTCTTCTTGATAGGTTATATTTTAAAGATATATTTTATATCTTTATTTTCATTTTTCAATATATATCTATATATGAATTAAGTTCAAATATATTGATAACGTAAACTTAAAAACTAATATTTTTTCAAAAGTGCTCAATACAAATGAACTAAATGGTTATTAATGTGTATTTAATTTATATATATATATATATAATGTAAATTATAACTAATGCCTTGGAATACGCTTAACTGAAAACAGGAAGAATATTGTTTTCCTTAACATGGCCAATCTTATTTGATCCCTTCTCCGAGGACAACAGACCTGAGTGGAATCGTCGTCGTTGGATTTTTATACAGATTCCTCTGGATTTACCAATATTTCTGAGCCCCACGCTTTTTTGGATTTCATTATTGGTGATTCTCATACCCGTTCGAACTTTAAAATTTTTTTAAAAAACTCTTTCAAATTTAGAACTTTGACAGTCCTATCCTGTCAACTTATCAATCATAATTTTTCCTCTGATAAGATTTTAATCTTTGAAAAGCCTGGTTTAAGGAATGAAAGAGAAGAAAAATAAATGTTTTTTATTAACTAAACTGCTCCTTGTTTTGAACAACTGAAGATATCGATTTGCTTCCATTTGCAGGTCTAATCAATTTTCACTGACTTATATATATATATATATATATATATATATATATATATAATTTTGATTTGGCTTTTGCTTCTCTAATTCCTTTCCATTCTTCTTCATATCTACCTGCTCTATCCTGGATATTGAGCTGTATACTCTTCACAATAGGTTTTACCTTTCCTAAAAGTTCGCTTTTAGTACACCACTTTATATATTTATATATATATATATATTAAACCATTATATATATATATATATATATATATAAAACCTGTTCCTTAATAGTATTTCTTTTCATTGAGAGAATTTATATCATTCATAAAAGTGACGAGGCAGATAGTTAGCATCCTCATCTTTTAGTTAAGTATAACTGCTCGGCAAACATAACCAGTTCTAGATACCACATTAATCTTAAAAGCGAAGTAGCACATAATTTTAATGACTAATTTCTCAGTTTTCATGGAAATTTGCATCTTCCTCTAAGTGAGAAAGTGACTATTTCCTGCAAGGACAGATTTCAAATGAAACTCCTGAAAACTGATCACCTGATGACGAAAATAGTTTTAACTTTAAAGATTAAATTTTGTTTAAATTAGAATAAATGTAATTTTTGTGGCTCCCCAAAACTAACAAGATTCGAGCATTGAATGCAACCATACATATGCAACCATACATATGCAAATTACATACATGTATATCTTGTTATTTGAAGTGTAACATTCGTTGTTTTGTTTTGTTTCAGGAAGTCCCTTGCATTATC
>OY744517.1:1754223-1769223 GCA_963556195.1 Sepiola atlantica | reverse complement strand
AATAATTTCTAACTTATAACTTGCTTCTATTTATCGAAGAGAATTTAAAGATTTTGTTTTCTAAACATTTTTCCTGTGGTTACCTTTTACTTAATTTGATATGTAATGTATGTAATATGTAACTTAAAACAACTAGCAAACATATGTGACTGGATATTTGTTAGTATATATACTGTATATATGTATATATACACACATATACATTATATATATATATACACACACACACACATACACACATATATATATATATCTGAGTATTGTATAAATTTAGGGGAGTTGAACCGGTTCATGAGAGTGCTCTATAAAAATATAGAGCAGAAATATAAATGATAATTTATTTCATTTTGACTACAAAATAAATTTTGTTTCATGAGAGCAGTTTGAGAGGTTCAATATCCTCAGGTCTTGAAATAACATTATGCCTGTTAAGATAAGTTCAGAATCACACAAAGTTTTATGAAGGTGACAGAAATTTAAAATAAAAATTGAATATGAATAAAAATAAAACAAAACAAAAACAAAAACAAAAGTACAAGTAAGAAGAAAAAGGGAAATATTAAGAGCTACACAGAACATAGGAAGGAAACAGAAAGAGATGAAGAGAACGCAGATATGACTTGGTGGGTGGTGGTCGAAATATGAAAGCATATATTTACGCGTGTAAAAAGAAACTTTGTCTGGGTCCAGCTTTTGCGGAGGGGGCAAGTGACAGATTATCTAATTTTGTAATTTGCCTGTGAAGGGGGGAGAAGGAGAGTAACCCTATATGGAGAGCGGGTGGATGAGTAGGGGGGAGGGATAAAAATATTTAAGGTGCTAATAACAATAAAATTAAAAAGTTATAGACATTTTTAATTTTCAATTCTTTATGTGGGTAAAAATAAATATAAAATTATGAATACAGTTAATATGTAATCGTAATTATACTAATAATATAAAAATATAAGAAATATATATACATATATATACATACATATATATACATACATATACACACATATATATATATATATATCCATATACATACATACACATATATATATATATACACATACATATATATATATATATATATATATATATACATATATTATGATAATAATAATAACTATAGGGATAATGGTAATAAAGATGATACTTTTTTTATAGTAGCCCTAAAAACATCAAGTTTAGGTTCTTATTTATCTTTGGCAATGCTAGTATAGATATGATAAACGGTGGTATTAGGGAAATATATAAAGGATAATCTAAATAAAAGCACGACATAGTTGCAATTAAGATGATGTAGTATTCATAAATTATTAAGATTGCCGAAAAGTCAATAGGTCATTTTGTCTTTTTATATATATATATATATATATATATTTAATAATAAGTGGTGGGGGATTAAAAAAAAAAGAAGGGTAGTTCGTCATAGAAGGGAGAAAGTATAAGTAGTATTTATGGATGTAAGAGTAGGGGTAAAATTGCTAGTTATTCTGGGGGATGCGATTACAGGGTAGGTGGGGAGAGATGAGTAGGGGTTTATAATGCGTTAGAATGGAGGGTAGAATGTGTTGGAGGGAAGTTAGGATAGTGTAAGTAGAGAGAGAGAAGAGAATAGGGGTAAAAATGAAATTATGTGGGTAAGTAGAGAAACTATATAGGAAAAATTTATGTGTTAACGATTAATATGGGATTTACAAGAGATTAAGGTGGGGTATGGAGACTACTAAGGAGGTAAAGTCTACTGTGTCGGCAGTTGATGGAAGTCTCCTGTTTTTTGTTTAAAAGTTTATTTTTGTCGTTGAAACAGGTAATTTCTAATTTTTCGTTTAAGCATAGATGGCATGGTGTGTTGAGTGACTTGCAGGTACTAGTTTTATTTAAGATTTTCCATTTAACTTTAGGAGTTTCATTTTTTATTTTAAGTTTATGATAATGTAACGATAGTCCGGTTTGGCCACGGTGGTTAGGGTTGTTGAAAGAGAGGTTGTGATTATAAAATCGTTCTTTGAAATTATTTCCTGCTATTCCAATATAAAATTTGGTTTGGGATGGGTCTTGAGTTAAAGAGGTAGATGCCTCATAAACTACTTGGGTTGACAAGCATTTTTGGTTTAGGGGGCAGTTAGGTTTATTTATGCAGGTACAAGTTCTACTAGGGGTAGGGAGTGTTAATGTACTTAATATTTTATTATTGTGTTTTTTAATAATTTTTCTAGGTTATCTCCACAGCTGTAACTCAGTTTAAGTGTATTTTTATTAATTTTGTGGAGGACAAATGAGTGTTAATTAGATTAAGGAATTTTTTGCCTAATTTAGTCTTAATCATAATTATTAAAAGGAGGTGCAAACCAGATGATTTTTCTATTTCTATTTTTATTAGTACTAGGGTTATTTAGTGTAGGTGGGATATATTCTATTTGGGTGTTTTTATAACCACTTTCCTTTAGTGCTTTATTATAGAAGGTTTTATGTTGTTTAAATATGTCCATATTGGAAGAATTGTTGCTAATTCTACGACTAATAGATTAAGGGATGTGTTTAGTTATAGATTTAGGGTGGTTAGATAAAGGGTAGACATAAAGAGGGTAGGAGTTATCTTTGGCATAGGGTTCAAAGGTTTGCTTAGTGAGATTAAAAGTTACATCCAGGAAATTGACTTGTTTGACATTAGAAGTGACTTCAACTTTTAGGTCTAATCTTTTCATTTCTTTAAAAATGATTTTCTTAATTCTTTCACATTTAAGTCTGTTGGCGTTTTTAACGAAGAGAAGTCCATCATCTCTGTACAGTCCAACTGTATCAACCTCAAGGTCCCTGGTTAGGTTATACAATATGTATAAGCCAACCAGCTCGGTCACCACGCAGAGCCCATAGAAACGTCAAATGAAGAAATATGACCACTTTTTGTCCATTGCTCGTTATTATTAACTGTGGTGCAGCATTTTCTTATAATATTGATTTCTTCATCTGATATATTTGAGAGGAGAGTGGCGAATTCCATAACATTCGCAAAAAGTTCCCTAGATATATATATATATATATATATATATATATATATAGTATCCGACCTTAGGCCAGAGAAAATATTTAAAATACGTGACGGGGTTGGGACCCTAATCCCATTCAAAGTAGTTGTGGTTGTACACACTTAGCCCATCGATTTATACACTGCCAGAAACACCTCTAGGCCTAGATCTATCTAAATTTACTCGAACCCGAATAAGTCAGTGATGCGAGTAAACTATATTATGAAAACTTGGACATTCTAATAATTCTACTACAAATCTCTTAATTAAGAACCGGTCAATATAACTCGCAAGTTGTACCGAACCAGAGCCGCGCCTAGCTGTCCAAATCCATACTCTATCATTCCAGAATTTATCGATAAGATCAAACTTATCGAGAAACTTACGAAATGCCTTAGCATCCAATCATTGTTAGTTCCCCTAGCACGATTAGGATCTATATCAGGATCCAGGACCGCGTTCCAGTCCCCCGCTAAGATGACCGTCTGATTTGTATTCATGAACTGCTCGATTCGCCGGAAGAAAGAAGCAAGCTCAGTATGGCTATTCGGCGCATAAACCCCAATGAGTCGAAATGCCTTATCTTTTATGGTAACATCCAGAACGCACAGCCTTCCTTCTGGATCCATGAAGCAAGAGTCACACGACGCATCTAAAGACTTATTTACTAGCCAGGAAACAATAGTTGTGTGAGAATCGAAGTACACTGATTAGATGTGAAAACCCCTAGCCAGCGCACCCAAATGGTTACCTGGAATTAAGTGGGTTTCCTGAATACAACATATATTCACACCAAGATGCTGAAGGTCTGTAGCAACTCAACATTTAGGAGAGTCGGCCCTCAGCCCATGGACATTTATGCTTGTTAGATAGAGAGCCATTGAGCTATCTTAGGGTTGGGTTTCAGAAACGAACATCGATGAGGTCAGGATGCCGACGGCTCTCCCAAAAGACTGTGTGCCCATCTGAATGCTGATTTGCCAACATCCAAGAGGTTAGTTAGTTTGGGTATTCTATAAAGGGAAATGTGCAACTGAATAGGGACCCTCCCAACACAATCTTTTCTTAAACATTTTAACATTTCATTTTTAAAAATAGCTATAGGTTGTGTTAAATTAAAATCATCGTTGGCCTCCCTTAGCATTTGCCAGAGCTCCTTGTCTTCTTCTGGTTTTCTGACAACTGTAAGGACTTTTAAGGTGTTAGGGAAGTTAAGGGGATCTTCAACTGACTTGTTACTCCCTAAACACGAGTAGTTTTTTCAGATCAGCCACTTCATAGTTTTTACCTCATTCACTACACATATCATAATTCCTGGGAGAAAAGCAGTTTTTATTTTTCTTCTTTTTTTCTAAAGAAATGATTCTCTGCCTTTTTTTGAGATGGAGGGGGAAGTGGAAAGAAGTAGTGTTCCTGTTTTGCAGAAAGGGAGAGAGCTGTTTTGCTGTGCTTTGGGGGGTGTTTTGTGGGGAGACGAAAGGGGAAGGCTTTGGAGAGGAGACGGTCTTGTTTTTTTTTAACTGGGCTCAGAGAGATTAACTTATATTCCCTCTCTTTCAAGGGAGCGGTGATCGATGGGGGCATACCTTTCAGGGGAGAACGTGGCTTTTTCAGACTGGGAAGTGAAGTGGTTGACTTTGTTTTAGGGGGGGGGCTTGGTTTTTGAGAGGGGGATTTGGCGGGTGACTGCAAGCTTATATTTTGGGGAGATTTCGGACTTGCTGGTACTTTTTCTTTATCAAGCTTTTTTTTCAGGTCACGAACCTCTACATATTTATGCTTTCCATAATCCTTGGATAGCATCTCTTCTTCTCTCATTTGGTCCAGGGCTAGACGACCAGGTGTTCTTTTCCCTGGACCAAAATCCATTCATTATTCTCCCTGTCTTCCAATTTACTTAGATCAGGGAGTACTGGGTAGTCGTTATCAGATGATTTTGATGGGGGTGAATTAATGGGCATCCCCACTCTTTAGGTCATTGGCACTCCTAAATCTTGGATCACTCTGGTCTTCATAATCATGAGCTTCCTAAGTGGCCATTCAAAAGTGAAGTGACCTATTTCCTCATAAGCCCAACAAACAGGCCTTCTTCCAGCCACAATTACAGGAAGCTTTTCATTTTCTATTACCATATAATATGGAATGTTTTGAAATGCCGCCTTATCTAAAAGAATTTCAGAAGTATATATCCCTGGGTGTTCATCCCAGGTTAAGGACGTAATGTCCCCATATTTTAGGAAGAAAGCTCCTAAATGTTCCCCGTCCACATGGAACAGAACGTTAAAAATGGACACAGCCGTTCTTTTGACCATGTATTCCTAAGAATATATTCCTTAGTGATAATTTCTATCTGAGACAGTTTCAAGCAGGTTTCTTCATTTGGAAACAAAGTGTTCCAAGTATTGTAGCCGTTACACCGAATTATTCTTTGTGGTCTATACCCTGCTGTTGCTAATAACTTAGAGATTAGATCTGTAGACGCTCTAATTACATTTTTTAGTCTTTTTGTCGGCTACGAACATGATAATGCTTTTTTTTTAAATTTCCTCTAGTTTAGCAATGCCCACTAGTAAACCCGTATCTGTTACTAGATGTAGGCACTTTTTTGCCTTCTCAAAAAATTCAACGACATTTATGATAAGTTTAGGAGTCTTTCTCCATTCCGAACTTCGAGATGTAGCACCTTCTGCTCCTGCTTCACCGTAATATCCATAACGTCTGAAGGCTTCGTGCTACAAGTAGCCGTCGCCATAATGGTTATCAAAACTGATAACAAAAAAAAAAGTTAAAAAAAACAGTGGTAAAAAAAAGAAAGAAAAAAAGCTTCAGCACGAAAAATAAGTTGAAATGCGATAACAACAACAGCAATAACAACAACAGCAATAACAGCAACAGCAATAACAACAACAGTAATAACAGCAACAGCAATAACAACAACAGCAATAACAGCAACGATAACAACAGTAACAAACTAATCTAAAATGGTAATAAGGCAAAATATAATACTCAATAACTGCCAGTGTCGAAATGAAAAAGAGAAAAATGCTGGAAGTTGTATCCAATTAATATCTATTCATAAAAGAAAAAAACATTTATTTATAAAATGCGGCACAAAAAGAAAAAAGTGGATGTGAAAGGTTCGGTCAATTACTAACTTTTACTAACCTATCTAACTTAGCTAGTTACATTTATGACCATCATTTACCAATATTCCACATTCATACTACATTCATGCACCATACACCAAAAGAACTTATACCATGACTATCCTACTTAAAACCCATATATAAATCATATGCAATGGGGGGGGGGGGGGCAATGAAATTTTTTGTACAAAAAGTATATATGCAGTGAAAAAAAAACCCGTGTTAGTAAAAATACCCCCCATTTCTAAACTGTGGCAGATATGCTGATTTACCAGTCGAAAGTGAAAAGAAAGTTGATGCAGACCCCAACGCTTTATTAATCAACACCTCCTTCGAAAATGTCGAAGGGTGACCTGCATTTCTGGCAAATCAAGCTATTTGTCACCTAATTGGGGAGGGGTGGGGCATTATCAAAACTAAATTGGGGGAAAGGGGGTGGCGAGGACAAAAATAAAACGAGGCTATAATGAAAATCATTCATACACTAGCTAAGTTATGAACTTACATAACTATACCGGGTAACCTAAGCTAGTTTTTAAACAGGTTGTTATCAATGGTCGTTGCTGCAACTCAATATTCTTTGCTTAAGGCACGTCCAAATACCACTCAATGCCAGCTGCAGTCACTCGACAAACACGCGCTATTCTCTCCCATCTTTCACCAAATTCTACTGGCGGGAGTTTCACCTTCTCAGCCCTAATGCGAATCTTCAGGTAATATTTGAAAATTCGAATGAGGCTGAGAGAAGTGAAGGTCTCACCGTCGTAGAGCACTTTCAAACGTGTCGACCCTATAACGCCTCTCGCAATTGCTAGCAAGCCAAAACGTATTTTTCCTATCCGTTGTCGGAGTCCAATTGGCACAGACATTAAATGGTTCTAGGTCGAAAGACGTTACGTTTAGAATGCGGATCATGAGACCTGCAAGAAACTTAATCAGCGGCACAACGATGCGGCAATAAAAGAAGGCGTGACTCAGTCTCATCTTCGTCGCCACATCGGACGCAAGTAGGCGAGTTTGTAAAGCCAGCTGCATGAAGTCTCTTGCCGACCCAGAAAGCATTTCTTATCATCAGCCAGGCCAGAGATGCCTCGTCGTTATCGAAACATTCTAGATTGAGCATAGCTCTCCCCTTCGTCAAACCGAGCCCCTCAATCCTATCATCTTGAACAGATCCCCTAACCCTAACCCGATATAATGCCTTTCGGGACAACAGCTGGGTGTCGGAGAGGCTTTCTTTCACCCGTAAAAGAGACTTCTAGGCACGTCGACTCTTGCGATAAAAGGAGCACTTGCCTTGGGGCAACTTGTGTGTCTCCCCCTCATCCAAGTGCACAAAAGTGATAAAATACTTTATCATCAGCCAGGCCAGAGATGCCACGTCGTTATCGAAATATCCTAACCCAGGCGCCCAAGGCCAGATTGAGCGTAGCTCCCCCTCGTCAAATCGAGCCCTCAATCCTATCATATTGAACAGCCGTAGCCGTAGCGTATGTTGACGAATCTCAACGCTAGGCATACCCAGACCACTCTCAGAAGGATGCAGATAACAGATCTCACGACGAACCATAAGAGCCTTACAAAGTCATAAAAACTTGAAGAGGGCCCGCTGCAATTCAAGCAGCGTATCCGACGGGAGTAGAAGCACTTGTAGTCGATATAGGATGAGAAGATAGAGGTGAGAAACACACACTTCCGCTCTCCCCTTTAACAAAAGATTTCTATAGGTCCACAGACCAGCTGCGGCCTGTATTGCTTTAAGTACTTCCGACCAATTTTTCTCCAGCTGAGAATCGGGACCAAACCAGACACCGAGTAGCTGAAGGCTCCCTGTAAAAATTCCCCCTTCCAGGCACCGAAGCATAGGTGGAGTACTTTAACGTGGTGCAAGCACTTGTCAAAACAATTCCATGTAGGACCGGATTCACCCTTAGCCTGTTGAAGGAAAGGTTCCAACACAAGCACATAGATTATCGGTGAAAGATGGCAACCCTGACGAATAGATCTAGATAATGTAAAAGGCTCAGATCTCAAACCATTCACCTCCACCAATGCACCTGGGTTTGCATACAAGAGGCGAATCCAAGAGCGAAAATACGGGCCAAAACAGGCCGAAGACAAAACTGCCTCCAAGTAATGATGGTCCACCCTATCAAATGCTTTGGACTGATCTAAATTCATCAGCGCGGCTTTTGAGTCGACTTTCTCAATGATCAAGCGTAACGCGTGCAAGTTATCCTGAATAGTCCTACCCTTCACAGCACAAGTCTGTTCAGGGCTAATACGACCAGGCAGGACAACCGGCAGACGATTGACTAAAATTTTGGCCAAAATCTGTAACTCTTTATTTAACATTGTGGAGGGCCGAAAATTACTTAACCTATCCCCACCATCTTTTCTCTTGCGTACAAGTTTCACAATACCCCTGTTTAAATACTGAGGTATAGACCCGTTCCTAAACCAAGAGTTTAATAAAACTGTCAGCAAGGGTACAAAATGTGCGACAGCCTCAAATACACCTAGTAGGGCAAACCATTGATCCCAGAGACCGATCCAGGCTGACCTGACCCAAGGGTTCCAAGACTTCTTCCTCTTTTATGCAACCTTCGCACCTAGCCGCTTCGGTCGCCTCAAGGCGAGAAAAGTCGGCTAAATAGGGGTCGAAATACGCTAATGACAGATTGGATTCCCTGGTGAAAAGATCTTGAAAATGAGACCGAAACGCCTCACGGTTCGTACATCCGGCAATGTGACACGTGCAATATGTCGGTCCATAGCACGTCGCTGCTCCTCTACACGCATTTCAGCTCCCATTGCCTCCTGGGGCATTCGTTTTAACCTAGCCCTCACTACTGAAGCCTGGTTCTCTATGCTAGCCAAAGAGCCGGCTTTGCCTTAATTATCATTACGTTAGTGCTATCCCGCGCCTCCACCGCCCGATGTAATCTAGCTTCTAGTGTCACTTTTTCTGCTGTAGATTCTAGGTTGAGTCGTCGACTGAAGTTGGCAGAAAAGCACCTAATTACTTTCTTAAGTTTAATCCACCGCTTATTCCCAATTATAGCACCCGTCGTTTCCCGCAATATTGTTAGTATTAGCTGTTCCCAGTAACCCTTCACAGCAAACACCGATGTGTTCAGTTTCCAGTAACCAGCCATTCTAGGTTTAGGTTTAGCTAAGTTTACACGAACCCAAATAAGTCGGTGATCCGAGTAAACTATATTATGAAAACTTGGACATTCTAATACTCCTATGTCGACTCTCCTAATTAAGAATAGGTCGATATAACTCAAAAGTTGTAACGAACCTGAGCCGTGGCGGCTAGTTTTCAAATCCATACTACACCATGGGGCTCATTTCGGAATTTATCGACAAGATCAAACTTATCAAGAAACTCACATTATGCCTCAGCATCCTAGAACGGTTACCCAAGCAATCTAAATCGGGATGGAGGACCGCGTTCCAATCTCCCACTAAGATAACTGTTCTAGAAGTATTCATGAACTGTTCGATTCGCCCCAAAAAACGAGCAAGCTCAGTGTGGCTATTGGGCGCATAAACCCCAATTAATCGAAATGCCGTATCGTTTATGGTAACATTCAGAACGCACAGCCTTGTATATATGTATATATATGTATGTATGTATGCATATATATATGTATATGTATGTATGTATGCATATATATATGTATATGTATGTATGCATATGTATATGTATGTATGTATGCATATATATATGTATGTATGTATGCATATATATATGTATGTATGTATGCATATATATATGTATGTATGTATGCATATATATATATGTATGTATGTATGCATATATATATGTATGTATGCATATGTATATGTATGTATGTATGCATATATATATGTATATGTATGTATGTATGCATATATATATGTATATGTATGTATGTATGCATATATATATGTATATGTATGTATGTATGCATATATATATGTATATGTATGTATGTATGCATATATATATGTATATGTATGTATGTATGCATATATATATGTATATGTATGTATGTATGCATATATATATGTATATGTATGTATGTATGCATATATATATATGTATATGTATGTATGTATGCATATATATATGTATATGTATGTATGTATGCATATGTATATGTATGTATGTATGCATATATATATGTATATGTATGTATGTATGCATATATATATGTATATGTATGTATGTATGCATATATATATGTATATGTATGTATGTATGCATATATATATGTATATGTATGTATGTATGCATATATATATGTATATGTATGTATGTATGCATATATATATGTATATGTATGTATGTATGCATATATATATGTATATGTATGTATGTATGCATATATATATGTATATGTATGTATGTATGCATATATATATGTATATGTATGTATGTATGCATATATATATGTATATGTATGTATGTATGCATATATATATGTATATGTATGTATGTATGCATATATATATGTATATGTATGTATGTATGCATATATATATGTATATGTATGTATGTATGCATATATATATGTATATGTATGTATGTATGCATATATATATGTATATGTATGTATGTATGCATATATATATGTATATGTATGTATGTATGCATATATATATGTATATGTATGTATGTATGCATATATATATGTATATGTATGTATGTATGCATATATATATGTATATGTATGTATGTATGCATATATATATGTATATGTATGTATGTATGCATATATATATGTATATGTATGTATGTATGCATATATATATGTATATGTATGTATGTATGCATATATATATGTATATGTATGTATGTATGCATATATATATGTATATGTATGTATGTATGCATATATATATGTATATGTATGTATGTATGCATATATATATGTATATGTATGTATGTATGCATATATATATGTATATGTATGTATGTATGCATATATATATGTATGTGTATGTATGTATGCATATATATATGTATGTGTATGTATGTATGCATATATATATGTATGTGTATGTATGTATGCATATATATATGTATGTGTATGTATGTATGCATATATATATGTATGTGTATGTATGTATGCATATATATATGTATATGTATGTATGTATGCATATATATATGTATATGTATGTATGTATGCATATATATATGTATATGTATGTATGTATGCATATATATATGTATATGTATGTATGTATGCATATATATATGTATATGTATGTATGCATATATATATGTATATGTATGTATGTATGCATATATATATGTATATGTATGTATGTATGCATATATATATGTATATGTATGTATGTATGTATATGTATGTATGCATATATATATGTATATGTATGTATGTATGCATATATATATGTATATGTATGTATGTATGCATATATATATGTATATGTATGTATGTATGCATATATATATGTATATGTATGTATGTATGCATATATATATGTATATGTATGTATGTATGCATATATATATGTGTATGTATGTATGCATATATATATGTGTATGTATGTATGTATGCATATGTATATGTATGTATGTATATGTATGTATGTATGCATATGTATATGTATGTATGTATGCATATATATATGTATATGTATGTATGTATGTATGCATATATATATGTATATGTATGTATGTATGTATGCATATATATATGTATATGTATGTATGCATATATATATGTATATGTATGTATGTATGCATATGTATATGTATGTATGTATGTATGCATATGTATATGTATATGTATGTATGTATGCATATGTATATGTATATGTATGTATGTATGCATATGTATATGTATGTATGTATGCATATATATATGTATATGTATGTATGTATGCATATATATATGTATATGTATGTATGTATGCATATATATATGTATATGTATGTATGTATGCATATATATATGTATATGTATGTATGTATGCATATGTATATGTATGTATGTATGCATATATATATGTATATGTATGTATGTATGCATATATATATGTATATGTATGTATGTATGCATATATATATGTATATGTATGTATGTATGCATATATATATGTATATGTATGTATGTATGCATATATATATGTATATGTATGTATGTATGCATATATATATGTATATGTATGTATGTATGCATATATATATGTATATGTATGTATGTATGCATATATATATGTATATGTATGTATGTATGCATATATATATGTATATGTATGAATGTATGCATATATATATGTATATGTATGAATGTATGCATATATATATGTATATGTATGAATGTATGCATATATATATGTATATGTATGAATGTATGCATATATATATGTATATGTATGAATGTATGCATATATATATGTATATGTATGAATGTATGCATATATATATGTATATGTATGTATGTATGCATATATATATGTATATGTATGTATGTATGCATATATATATGTATATGTATGTATGTATGCATATATATATGTATATGTATGTATGTATGCATATATATATGTATATGTATGTATGTATGCATATATATATGTATATGTATGTATGTATGCATATATATATGTATATGTATGTATGTATGCATATATATATGTATATGTATGTATGTATGCATATATATATGTATATGTATGTATGTATGCATATATATATGTATATGTATGTATGCATATATATATGTATATGTATGTATGTATGCATATATATATGTATATGTATGTATGTATGCATATATATATGTATATGTATGTATGTATGCATATATATATGTATATGTATGTATGTATGCATATATATATGTATATGTATGTATGTATGCATATATATATGTATATGTATGTGTGTATGCATATATATATGTATGTATGTATGCATATGTATATGTATGTATGTATGCATATATATATGTATATGTATGTATGTATGCATATATATATGTATATGTATGTATGTATGCATATATATATGTATATGTATGTATGTATGCATATATATATGTATATGTATGTATGTATGCATATATAGATGTATATGTATGTATGTATGCATATATATATGTATATGTATGTATGTATGCATATATATATGTATATGTATGTATGTATGCATATATATATGTATATGTATGTATGTATGCATATATATATGTATATGTATGTATGTATGCATATATATATGTATATGTATGTATGTATGCATATATATATGTATATGTATGTATGTATGCATATATATATGTATATGTATGTATGTATGCATATGTATATATGTATGTATGCATATATATATGTATATATGTATGTATGCATATGTATATGTATATGTATGTATGTATGCATATGTATATGTATATGTATGTATGTATGCATATGTATATGTATGTATGTATGCATATGTATATGTATGTATGTATGCATATGTATATGTATGTATGTATGCATATGTATATGTATGTATGTATGCATATGTATATGTATATGTATGTATGTATGCATATGTATATGTATATGTATGTATGTATGCATATGTATATGTATGTATGTATGCATATGTATATGTATGTATGTATGCATATGTATATGTATATGTATGTATGTATGCATATGTATATGTATATGTATATGTATGTATGTATGCATATGTATATGTATATGTATGTATGTATGCATATGTATATGTATGTATGTATGCATATGTATATGTATGTATGTATGCATATGTATGTATGTATGCATATATATATGTATATGTATGTATGTATGCATATGTATATGTATATGTATGTATGCATATATATATGTATATGTATGTATGCATATATATATGTATATGTATGTATGTATGCATATATATATGTATATGTATGTATGCATATATATATGTATATGTATGTATGCATATATATATGTATATGTATGTATGCATATATATATGTATATGTATGTATGCATATATATATGTATATGTATGTATGCATATATATATATGTATATGTATGTATGCATATATATATGTATATGTATGTATGTATGCATATATATATGTATGTATGTATGCATATATATATGTATGTATGTATGCATATATATATGTATATGTATGTATGTATGCATATATATATGTATATGTATGTATGTATGCATATATATATGTATATGTATGTATGTATGCATATATATATGTATATGTATGTATGTATGCATATATATATGTATATGTATGTATGTATGCATATATATATGTATATGTATGTATGTATGCATATATATATGTATATGTATGTATGTATGCATATATATATGTATATGTATGTATGTATGCATATATATATGTATATGTATGTATGTATGCATATATATATGTATATGTATGTATGCATATATATATGTATATGTATGTATGCATATATATATGTATATGTATGTATGTATGCGTATATATATGTATATGTATGTATGTATGCGTATATATATGTATATGTATGTATGCATATATATATATATATGTATGTATGCATATATATATGTATATGTATGTATGCATATATATATATATATGTATGTATGCATATATATATGTATATGTATGTATGCATATATATATGTATATATATGTATGTATGTATATATATGTATGCATATGTATGTATGTATGTATATATATGTATGCATATGTATGTATGTATGCATATATATATGTATATGTATGTATGTATGCATATATATATGTATGTATGTATGCATATATATATGTATGTATATGTATG
>OY744517.1:1746723-1749223 GCA_963556195.1 Sepiola atlantica | reverse complement strand
TCGATCGAAAGTAGGCTTATCAACAACTCTAGCAACGAAAGCGTTTTTAAAAAATCAATCAACATTTACAATACAGCTCTAAATAATAGTGGTTACCACAATACCGAAAGTAAATATAAAAACAGGACACCAATAATTACAACAAAAGTAAAAATAAAAAGAAAAGAAAAAGAAATATAATCTACTATACTCCTCTCTATAACCAGATGCTAAAAACTAAACTAGGCAAAAAGTTCCTAAATCTGATTGAAAAAGACTTCCCCGTAACCAACCCTCTACATAAAATATTCAATAAAAATAATCTAAAACTATCCTACAGCTGCTGTGAAAACCTAGAAATGTAAGGCACACAATAACAAAATACTAAAAGACAACAATAGAGAAGAAAAAATAAACAAAGTGGAAAATATAACAAAAATAACACTACGAAGAACAAACATATTAACAATACTAATAGAAATAAACAAAACACTAATAATAACCACTCGAATAGAAACGAAAAACTTAGCAATGAAGAGAAAAGATGTAACTGCATAAATCGTAAACTTTGTCCACTACAAAATAAATACTAACTAAAAGTGTTGTATACCAAGCAACGATATTTGCCAACGAAAGACCAAATAACAAGAAATACTACGTGGGTATGACATCCCTAGACTTTAAGACCAGATACTATGACCATAAAAGCACATTTAAAAACAAAGAACGTCGAACTAAAATAGCACTAGCTAACCATTATTGGTAGCTCAAAGAAAATGGACACTCACCAATAATTGAATAGAAAATAGTAAGACAGGCCAGTACATGTAGAAACTTAGACGACCCGTGTAGATTATGCCTGAATGAAAAATACGAAATCCTAAATTTTAAAGATCCCCGAAACCTATTAAACTCTAGAAGTGAAATAGCAAACAGCTGTTTACACAGAAATAAATTTACTTTAGGATGATATATAATAAATAAAATAAATAAATAAATAAAAATAAATAAATAAATAAAAAACTGAATTAGTTAAAATTTAAAACCTAAAATAGAAATACAAGAAACCACGTGTTAAAATAAATTCGCCCACTGTATTAACAAAACAAAGGAAACAGGATATAGGAAAATCCATTGCTAACAAAAATAGGAGCGTCACCAACAATGCTTTTGTTTGAGGGAAGACCAACGATTGGCTGAGGGAACAACAAAGAATCTGATTGGTTAACTAGCAAGCCATGTATATAAAAACACCTGACAAAAATAACTCCATGCATTTAGCCTGACGATTCCCCCCAGGATGAAACACGGGAGCCTCTGTGTAGCTTGATTGCCATATATATTTTCATTGTTTACTACCTAGCTCTACTTACGTATCGAGCACTGTTGAAGTAAATACTGAAAACTGACACATAAAAAATTATATCTCCTTATAATATTTTATGTGGATACATGAAGTACTAATATATATATGTATTTATATGTATGTATGTATATATATATATGTATATATATATACACATGTATATATATATACGCATGTATATATATGTATGTATAGATGTATATATATATATACGCATGTATATATATGTATGTATAGATGTATATATATATATACGCATGTATATATATGTATGTATAGATGTATATATATATATACGCATGTATATATATGTATGTATAGATGTATATATATATATACGCATGTATATATATGTATGTATAGATGTATATATATATATACGCATGTATATATATGTATGTATAGATGTATATATATATACGCATGTATAGATGTATATATATATATACGCATGTATATATATGTATGTATAGATGTATATATATATACGCATGTATATATATGTATGTATAGATGTATATATATATATACGCATGTATATATATGTATGTATAGATGTATATATATATATACGCATGTATATATATGTATGTATAGATGTATATATATATACGCATGTATATATATGTATGTATAGATGTATATATATATATACGCATGTATATATATGTATGTAGAGATGTATATATATATACGCATGTATATATATGTATGTATAGATGTATATATATATATACGCATGTATATATATGTATGTATAGATGTATATATATATACGCATGTATATATATGTATGTATAGATGTATATATATATACGCATGTATATATATGTATGTATAGATGTATATATATATATACGCATGTATATATATGTATGTATAGATGTATATATATATATACGCATGTATATATATGTATGTATAGATGTATATATATATACGCATGTATTTATATGTATGTATAGATGTATATATATATATACGCATGTATATATATGTATGTATAGATGTATATATATATATACGCATGTATATATATGTATGTATAGATGTATATATATATATACGCATGTATATATATGTATGTATAGATGTATATATATATATACGCATGTATATATATGTATGTATAGATGTATATATATATACGCATGT
>OY744517.1:1720683-1728183 GCA_963556195.1 Sepiola atlantica | reverse complement strand
GTATATGTATGTATGCATATATATATATATGTATGTATATGTATGTATGCATATATATATATATGTATGTATATGTATGTAAGCATATATATATATATGTATGTATATGTATGTATGCATATATATATATATGTATATGTATGTATGCATATAGATATATATATGTATGTATGTATGCATATATATATATATGTATGTATGTATGCATATATATATATATATGTATGTATGCATATATATATATATGTATGTATATGTATGTATGCATATATATATATATGTATGTATATGTATGTATGCATATATATGTATATGTATGTATGCATATATATATATATGTATGTATATGTATGTATGCATATATATATATATATGTATGTATGTATGCATATATATATGTATGTATATGTATGTATGCATATATATATGTATGTATATGTATGTATGCATATATATATATGTATGTATATGTATGTATGCATATATATATATGTATGTATATGTATGTATGCATATATATATATGTATGTATGTATGTATGCATATATATATATATGTATGTATGTATGCATATATATATATATATGTATGTATGCATATATATATATATGTATGTATATGTATGTATGCATATATATATATGTATGTATATGTATGTATGCATATATATATATATGTATGTATATGTATGTATGCATATATATATATATGTATGTATGTATGCATATATATATATATGTATGTATGTATGCATATATATATATATGTATGTATGTATGCATATATATATATATGTATGTGTATGTATGTATGCATATATATATATATGTATGTATGTATGCATATATATATATATATGTATGTATATGTATGTATGCCTATATATATATGTATGCATATATATATATATATATATGTATGCATATATATATATATGTATGTATATGTATGTATGCCTATATATATATATATGTATGCATATATATATATATGTATGTATATGTATGTATGCCTATATATATATATATGTATGCATATATATATATATATATGTATATGTATGTATGCATATATATATATATGTATGCATATATATATATATGTATGTATATGTATGTATGCATATATATATATATGTATATGTATGTATGCATATATATATATATGTATATGTATGTATGCATATATATATATATGTATATGTATGTATGCATATATATATATATGTATATGTATGTATGCATATATATATATATGTATATGTATGTATGCATATATATATATATGTATATGTATGTATGCATATATATATATATGTATATGTATGTATGCATATATATATATATGTATATGTATGTATGCATATATATATATATGTATATGTATGTATGCATATATATATATATGTATATGTATGTATGCATATATATATATATGTATATGTATGTATGCATATATATATATATATGTATATGTATGTATGCATATATATATATGTATATGTATGTATGCATATATATATATATGTATATGTATGTATGCATATATATATATATATGTATATGTATGTATGCATATATATATATATATGTATATGTATGTATGCATATAGATATATATATGTATATGTATGTATGCATAGATATATATATGTATATGTATGTATGCATATATATATATGTATATGTATGTATGCATATATATATATGTATATGTATGTATGCATATATGTATATGTATGTATGCATATATGTATATGTATGTATGCATATATGTATATGTATGTATGCATATATATATATATGTATATGTATGTATGCATATATATATATGTATGTATGCATATATATATATGTATGTATGCATATATATATATGTATATGTATGTATGCATATATATATATGTATATGTATGTATGCATATATATATATATATGTATGTATATGTATGCATATGTATGTATGCATATATATATATATATGTATGTATATGTATGCATATGTATGTATGCATATATATATGTATATGTATGTATGCATATATATATGTATATGTATGTATGCATATATATATGTATATGTATGTATGCATATATATATGTATATGTATGTATGCATATATATATGTATATGTATGTATGCATATATATATGTATATGTATGTATGCATATATATATGTATGCATATGTATGTATGCATATATATATGTATATGTATGTATGCATATATATATGTATATGTATGTATGCATATATATATGTATATGTATGTATGCATATATATATGTATGCATATGTATGTATGCATATATATATGTATGCATATATATATGTATGTATATGCATGTATGCATATATATATATGTATGTATATGCATATATATATGTATGTATATGTAAGATAACGCCAACCCAATATACGTACACCCAAAGTCTAATTACCCCCCATCAATCATAAAACATATCCCGAATTCGATCGAAAGTAGGCTTATCAACAATTCTAGCAACGAAAGCGTTTTGTAAAAATTCAATCAACATTTACAATACAGCTCTAAAAAATAGTGGTTACCATAATACCGAAATTAAATATAAAAAACAGGACACTAATAATTATGACAAAAGTAAAAATAAAAACAAAAGAAAAAGAAATATAATCTACTATAACCCTCCCTATAACCAGATGCTAAAAACTAAACTAGGCAAAAAGTTTCTAAATCTGATTGAAAAACACTTCCCCGTAACCAACCCTCTACATAAAATATTCAATAAAAATAATCTAAAACTATCCTACAGCTGCTGTGAACACCTAGAAATGATAATTAAGGCACATGTAATAAAAACTGGACGCCGAATATAACTTAAGGATAAGCTTTATTTAACCATTTGTTGCTTAGCTAGACAAATAGTGTTTTAACATTCACTCTTAATATACACGAATGTAGAACATTCCATTATTACTCCAAGGGGGAGACAGGCATCAATTATCTTTGTTACTACATTTTCCCCTATCTATCTTCTTATTCGTAGGGAACAAAATCATCCCATCGACCTGGCCTCCTGCGGGTTCTTTGAGGGCGTCTTGGTTGTTCGTGCCCGACATCCATTTCTAATCTAGGCTCCTCGGGACCTGACGACGTTTCGGGACTGTCTTGTGTTGCTGGTTTAGGGCTAAAATATCTTGCTCCAAATCGCTCTCGTTTTCTACGGCGCTTCGGTCGCTTGGTGTCTGAGGATTGAGTATCTGTCTCAGATATTGGGTGAAACCGCTTTCGTGGTACCCATCTGTCGTCCGAACTAGAGTCAGAGACGACTCTGTTAGTATATTCAGATTCGTTTTGTTGGGACTCTGAACTTGACGTATCTGGCACACGATCACCTAAGAGGGTCGGACTTGTTCCACGAACCGGAGCTCTATATCCATCTGAAGCAGTTCTACGTTCATATACATTTCCTGCTGGGGCTAGATCCCTTAAGGAGACAGTAGATTGCCTTCCTTCTGAATTTCTGACCAGTGCATACTGAGGGTTCGCTTCGATTAATTGTACCTCGCTTACCAATGGGTCATGTTTACTATGACGAACATGACGTTTTAATAAAACTGTGCCAGGTTGTGCAAGCCACGAGGGAAGTGATGTGCCTGCTGAGCTTCGTCGTGGGAACGAGAAGAATCTCTCATGTGGGGTAGCGTTTGTCGCTGTACATAATAGAGTCCTAATAGCGTATAAGGCCATGGGGATGAGACTTTCCCAATCGGAGATCGGACTATTGCGATTTGTTGCCGCCAACTGTACTGTCTTCCATATTATACCATTGTATCTTTCGCACTGTCCGTTTCCTTGAGGATTGTGAGGAGTTGTTCTACTTACAGCTACTCTTCGTTCATGCAGAAACTGCTTGAGTTCGTCCGACATAAAAGCAGACCCACGATCTGAATGTATATATGCAGGCACTCCAAAAACGGCAAAAATGGAGCAGAGGCCTTGAATTACTGTTGCAGCCGTTACGTCTGGGCAGGGGATGACGAACGGAAATCTTGAGTACTCGTCTATTATTGTGAGCATGTATTTATTTTTAGTTTTAGAGGGTAAAGGGCCCTTAAAATCCAGGTTAAGTCTTTCAAAAGGCTGTGTGGCCTTAATGAGTGTTGCTGGAGGAGGTTTGTAGAACCTGGGCTTATTTTCTGCGCATATCCGACAAGAGTTCGTAATTCTTTTTACGTCTTCAACAGAATATGGCAAGTTTCTGCTCTTGACTACGTGAATCATTCTTGTGATACCTGGGTGACACAATTCCCTGTGTATATACTGAAGATTATCTGAGCCAGTTACCAGGCCACACACCCTTGAAAGCGCGTCGACCGCGGCATTCTCCTTACCAGGGCGGTAAGTGACGTCAAAGGAGTAGCAAGAAAGCTCCATTCTCCATCTCGCTATTTTCTCGTTTTTTATTTTACTCGTTGTTTTTGGGTTAAACATAAACGAGACCGACTTTTGGTCAGTGATTAATTCAAAATGTCGGCCGATTAAGTAATGCCTCCATTTTCGTAATGCCTCAACTATGGCGTACGCTTCTTTTTCTATTGCAGAGTGTCGTCGCTCGGATTTCGAAAGTGTTCTTGAAAAAAAAGCTACAGGACGACCGGATTGTCTCAGTGAGGCAGCTATCGCACAGTCGGAGGCATCCGTCTCAACTAATAGAGGGATAAAAGGATCCACAGCAGAAATGGCAGATTGAGCAATGTTCCTTTTCATGTTTTGAAATGCTCTGATGGCGGAACAGGACAACGGAAAAGTAGATACTTGTGTCAATGGGTGTATTTTTTTCTGAAAAAGACGCAACCCATTGGGAGTAGTGAGCAAACATACCGAGGGCTCGTCGTAAAGAGGGCATGTTTCCAGGGATTGGTAATTCCATTAGCGGTTTCAGTCGCTCGGGATCCGGCGTCATGGTGCCATTTTTGACAATGTATCCCAATAATTTGATGCTTTTCAAGTTGTAGGAACATTTTTCACTGTTCAAAGTCAGATTATATTTCTTGACGGCAGCCATGAATCGTTTAAGGTTGTGGTCATGTTCAGCTTGGTTATGTCCGCATACTGTGACATTGTCTATATATGCAACAGTACCCTTCAATTTTTCATTGGAGATTATTTCATCTATTACCCTCTGGAAGCTAGCCACACCATTTGTTATCCCAAAAGGAATTCGGCAGAACTGATATAGGCGACCGCAGGCCTCGAATGCCGTGTAGGGCTTATCCTCTGGCTTGATAGGTACCTGATGGTAGGCACTTCTGAGATCTAAAGTACTGAAAGTGTGATATTTTGCAATATTAGAAATCATTTCGTCAATACGAGGCAGTGGATAGGCATCGAGTAATGTGTATCTGTTGATGGTCTGGGAATAGTCAATGACCATCCTTTTCTTGTGATTTTCAGTGGCTGTTACGAGGACCTGTGCTCGCCATGGAGATTCACTTGGCTCTATAATTCCTTCCTTAAGTAGTTTTGTTACTTCTGCTGCTATGAACTGCTTGTCCGTTTCTGAATAGCGTCTTGATTTTATTGCTATTGGTTTGCAGTCAGGAGTTAAGTTTGTAAAAAGTGACGGGTGCCGCACTTTGACAGCTGCTAGTCCACATACGCTTAGGACTGGCTTGGGGCCACCAAAAGGAATTTCAACGCATGAATGTTGTTTTAGAAAATTGTGACCCAAAATCACTTCGCAGCAGAGGTTTTTCATTACTGATAATTTGATCCCTTGATAGGAGTTTCCTTTTAGTTTCAGGTTAACTATGCAATATCCAATTACATGGGACGATAAAGATGAATTTGCCATTGATATTTGGTTGGAACAAGGAAATATTTCCCATTTATTTGCTTTTACAATACTGGCATTAATAAAACTTTCGGAACTGCCTGTATCAATAAGCGCATGAATAGTCAATCCATTGATTTTTACCCTCACGATTGTTTTTGAGAGGCAGCCGGGGAATGCAGCTGATATTGTAATTGGTGCTACAGTAGCAAGAGTAGCCGAACGTTTTTTTTGAGAAGCTGACCGGCAAACTTTCGAAAAATGTCCCTGCTTATCACACTTGTGGCATCTAACATCTCGAGCCGGGCAGGACGAACGAGCATGTATACGAAGGCCACAAAAGTAGCATGTGGATCCAGCTGAGGCGGCAGTGATAAGTTGTTCGTGATCGTTAGAAAGGGGGGTGGCAGCATCTTGGACAATGGAAGAATTTTGAACATGCAGAGGAGGGGCTACGATAGCAGCTCCCAAAATATCGGGTTGTAAATAGAAGACAGACTGCTTCTGTGCCATGTCCAACGTTAGAGCTTGTTCATAAGCTGTTGGTAAGTCTAGGTTTTTATTCTCTAGTAGTCTTTGTCTTATTTGGTTGGACTGTATTCCATTAATAAATGCGTCCCTGATAAAAACATCTCTCGCTTGGTTCGCAGTTAAGGCTGTAAATTCACACTCGCGACTTAACGTCTTTAGAATCTGAAGGTATTGTTCAAGGCTTTCTTCTGGTTGTTGACGCCGGGTAGCAAGTAAATGTCTAGCAAAAATAGTATTTTTTTTCTTTACAAACATGGCTTCTAAAATGTCCACCGCAGTTTCATAATTTTCACATTCAGATAAATTTCTATAAATAGCAGTAGAGACATGATGTAAAAGAAGGGTATATTTCTCAGTACCTGTTAAAGCCGCGTTTGAAGATAACTGTAGAGCTGTAAGGAATCCTTCGAACATTTTTCTCCAATGCCGCCATTTGTCAGTAGATTCCGAGTCGGCCGTATCAAGGTCTAGACGATCGGGTTTCAAGTAACGTTCCATAACGAATGGTTAAATAAATTGTAATAAAAACTGGACGCCGAATATAACTTAAGGATAAGCTTTATTTAACCATTTGTTGCTTAGCTAGACAAATAGTGTTTTAACATTCACTCTTAATATACACGAATGTAGAACATTCCATTATTACTCCAAGGGGGAGACAGGCATCAATTATCTTTGTTACTACAGCACACAACAACAAAATACTAAAAGACAACAATAGAGAAGAAAAAATAAACAAAGTGGAAAATATAACAAAAATAACACTACGAAGAACAAAAATATAAACAATACTAATAGAAATAAACAAAACACTAATAATAACGACTCGAATAGAAACGAAAAAGTTAGCAATGAAGAGAAAAGATGTAACTGCATAAATCGTAAACTTTGTCCACTACAAAATAAATGCCTAACTAAAAGTGTTGTATACCAAGCAACGATATTTGCCAACGAAAGACCAAATAACAAGAAATACTACGTGGGTATGACATCCCTAGACTTTAAGACCAGATACTATGACCATAAAAGCACATTTAAAAACAAAGAACGTCGAACTAAAACAGAACTAGCTAACCATTATTGGGAGCTCAAAGAAAATGGACACTCACCAATAATTGAATGGAAAATAGTAAGACAGGCCAGTACATGTAG
>OY744517.1:1695683-1715683 GCA_963556195.1 Sepiola atlantica | reverse complement strand
ATTAGAAAAGGAGAGTGGGACTCTTTCTCGAGAAACCTGTAAAATGAGGACATACAGACGCTGAACGGAAGACCAACACAAGTTAAAGATTAAAACTAGTAAAGTTTATTACATAAAATACAGAGACAAATAAGATAAAAGAACCAAAAAAATGTGTTGCTAAAGCGAGCGAAGAATACATATACATATATACAGAAGATCAGATTGAGAGATAGAAATGGTCTAAACTTGCAATTTCTTTGTCGATGTATCTTCAAAGTTCATGAAAATAAAGTTTCAAATGGCCATTCGACACCTGTGAACAACTATATTAGTCCAATTGTAGTCTGTGCGCAGTTGCCTGTCGATGAGAATAACCGAACAATACTCTTTGTGTTTTATTTTCGACAATCTTGATCAATGGATTACTTTTCAATATGCCTTTGACATTCATCAAGATACTTTCTAATCGCAGATATCCACAGATATTCTCTAAGCAATCAATTAAGATTTCCTTTTATCAGTGTCCATAATGATACCAGGCGATTTGGTAATCTCCAATATGCAGGGTATTTGCATGTCACATTCTCAAAATCAGTCTCCGTCATTCGTTTCTTCTGTCGTTTTAGGAGTGTCAAGATTTCTCTTCTTGCTCTCCCAGCCTCGGTGGTGATTGTGTCGACAGTCCTTTTTTTGCCAGTGAAAGGTGTTCCACTGGTGCGTGTACCATTCTGCGTGAGCGAATGCCATAATCGCTAGAAGTTTGAGCGCACAAAGATTTAAAAAATTAGGAGGGGACAAAAGCAGATTCTCCTTGATACAATTTTTACAAGTTCTTTCCTTTTTGTCTTTTCAATACTTTTTCAATACTTTTTTCAATACTTTTTCAATACCACAGAAATAGCTGAGAAACAAATATAAGATTTAAAAAAATGCATTTTTCATCGTTCAATATATATATTTATATTTTTATATATTTATATTTATTTATATTTATATATTTATTTATAGAATTTAGAAAAACCAAGAAACGTTATTTTTTTTACAAATTTATTAAATGATTAAAATCTTTTTTAATAAATATGTCTCGGACTTTTGCCGCACAACATCATTTTCAAAGGGTATTTTCTTTTTTTACTCATCTTTTTACTCCTCTTTTTACTCATCTTTTTACTCATCTTTTTTACTCATCTTTTTTACTCATCTTTTTTACTCATCTTTTTTACTCATCTTTTTTACTCATCTTTTTACTCATCTTTTTTACTCATCTTTTTACTCATCTTTTTTACTCATCTTTTTACTCATCTTTTTACTCATCTTTTTTACTCATCTTTTTACTCATCTTTTTTACTCATCTTTTTACTCATCTTTTTTACTCATCTTTTTACTCATCTTGCTGGTGTTAAAGGTGCAAGAAACTCTCCTCGTGGCACAGAAAGAAGATTCAACGTCCGATTTTGTTGAAGTGAAATTTGATGTGTGTGTAAGCGTGGTGTGCCGCTGATTTGAATATAAGATATTTTAGAAAACGTATATATATTTATTTATATATTAATATAAATATTTATTTATATATTCATATTTTTATATTCATATTTATTTTATTTTTTTATATTTATATATTTTATATTTACACAATAGTATTTTTCTATTTTTGAGATTATGGAAGTTGAGGATCTATCTCTATTTTTCAGTTATAAATACAATAAAGTTCTCCGACTTGAACACAAACCCCACAATATTCTTGTTCCCTCCTTGATAAAAATGAGATATAGTCATCCAAATACTCTGTGTAATGCAGTTTCTTAATATATACTTATGGGGGGGGGGGTCGATCTCCAAAACCTTAGAAAGTATTTGCGAAGAGACAAACTGACATGAACAACCACAACTTGATCATCTAAATTTGGGTGTCAGACAAGATAGGCTGTGTCATGTCTATTCGCCTCCCCCCCCACGGATGTGTGATGATTTCAAAGGGGGTGGAGGTAACTCATGTTCGGTAGTAACAAAACTTTTGAATTTTTCCGCACATGTTTTCCTTCTAATCTTTTCGCTTCAGCGTTTATTTTTTCGTTGTTCCCTTTATATTGTCTTTCATTCTTTTTTATTTTCTATTTCTTTGAGAATTAATTCATAATTTTTTTTAAGTTGTGCATCTTGTGGATGCGATTGGATGCATTTCCATTCATTCATCGGAGGTTTTAGATCTTACGACATCAGATTGCCACCCTAAGCTTCAAAATCTCAACTGCACAGTGTTCTAATAAACACTCCTTCCTACATAATGCCTGGTCAGTTTGAATCTTGTCGAAATTAGCCCCTTATATTTGGGATCTGTAAACTTACATATTCTTTTGATAGTGATCAAATGCCATTGCGTGGACGTCATTGACAAATTATAGAGTTTTGATTCCAATTTCTTTTCAGTAAAACTTACACAGATGATTACTACATAGAAAAACAGATTGTTTGCATTTAAAATTATTATTTTTTTTACTATTAATGTTCCTGCTTATCTAGGTTAAGTGCCACTTGAGGATAATGGATGATGAACGAGAATGATTGCCAGCCGAAACTAACACTGATCGATGGTATGAACTGCGTTTGATTACTCGTGGGTCAGTCCATGACAAGAATTTGTTGATATTAGATTTTAAGATGATTAATTTGGAAAGAATCTCTGCCCACGGAAATCTCTTATGCTATGAACATGGAGGGAGAAAGAAAAGGCTTCTTTCTATTTTGTTTATCCCACGTAGAGTTTATGCTGTAGTTCGTACGCTCGTGAGGCATTTTAAATACTGTAAAAAAAATTTGACTCTTACTGTAAAACAATGGTTAATAATCGTGTTTTTGTTTTGTTTCTTCTTTAGCAAATTACTTTTTTCTCGTCAAAAATGGCCTTGTGGCAGATAAGAATGACAAAATAACAGTTTTAGAAGAATGCAAATTTTATAGATTTTTTTTCTAACAGATTTATTTTTAAACCCGCCCATCCAGAGGCTCAACCGATTTAAACTAACCTTTTGTACAGAACATCATTAGTCATAACAAACTTTCTTTCAACTGTCACACAACATTTCAAACATGGCGTCGACTTGACGAGAGAAAGACCAGACCGCGATGCACTCTCCGTTTACACTGAAATTCTTTTTTTTTTTAATTCAAATAAAATTGAATCCGTTTCTTTTTCTCTTTTTCCTGAAGTTGTTGAATAACTGATCAGTTTCCATCAAATAATGTTGAACGGAACTTAATTAAAATAATGCGTTTCACTTTTTGATATTGTTTAAAAATGATTATTAACTGGTTATCTAATAAAGAATTTAAGCAAATGAATACGTGTCTCTAATTGGTTTGTTCCTTATGCCTACACAAGGAACAAAACAATTAGAGACACGCATTCATTTGCTTATTTTTTTATAAGCTTTATGTTAAATCGGCAATGTAGTCGTTGTGGTCATCCACAGTATGGGAAGGGATGCCGACTCAATCTGCATACTAAATAAAATGATATAGAAAAGTAGCATTCACTACTTCTATCAATGGAAGATAAACTAAAATTTTACAAGACATATTTAAATATTTACGGACATTAAATGCCATCAGTATTCAAGATGTCTTCCGATAGTACGAACTACTGCATAAACTCCGCTTGTTGGGAATACGAAACTATGGCTGGCATTTTTTTTATCGTTCTGTTATATGCAAAGGTTTTGAACACTTATCCACTTTTGTTCAATTGTTAAGATCATAGATTTAGACAGGCCAAACATAACATTTTCTTCTTGAATGGCCAGGCGATTCATTCGATCTTAGTAAATCAATTACTTTGCTGAGTCATCATCATCATATTCGGTTTAACATCCGTTTTTTACATGCTGGCATGTGTTGGACGGCTTTTCGAAATTGACTTTAAAACTAACCTATCTCCGGCCATGTCTTTATTTATCCCTCTTTATCTAAAGTCCATCCTTTTCACTTCCTTCCATGTTTTCCTTGGCCTTCCCCTGTGAACTTAACCTGTTACCTCAACTGTTCTACATATACTAACCCAATCACTCTTATCTATTCTTTAAATGTGGCCATACCATCGAAGTATCCTGTTCTGCACACATCTCTATATTGTCCAGATTTAATCTTCATCTGGGCTCATCAGGCCTAAGCCTGTCGTTAAGACCCATTACGCATCCATCGTATCATTCTCATATTATTTCTTTCCATGCAACGCATGTCCTCAACCAGGTTTCACTTCCATACATCATCACACTGCGTACACATTCCTGATAGAATTTTCTCTTGGTCGACAGTGGTAACACTCTGCTGGTTAGTAATGACAGAAATTCCCTGAACTTACTCCATCCACTCCTAACTCTTGCAATCACACTAGAACCGACTCCACCCTGTGGTCCAATGGTGTTACCAAGGTTACAAAACTTCTCGACAACCTCACTAGCTTCGTCATCCAGCTATACTTTCTCCCCATCTGAGTTCTCATCCATAACATTTGATTAATTATTTTGATGTAAACCAATGTAATCATCATATTCTAGTCTTTGTTTTAGATTGGATTGTTTATTGTACAAACTATTTTTGTTACTTTTGCCCATTTCAAATCAGATATTCGTTTCTCTCTTGTTCTTTTGACTAATGGTGTATGTATGCGAAAATGATTGTTAAGTAAAAATCACTTGGATTTAAAGTAAATAATTGATGTTATGAAACGTCAAGTCCTTTAACTGTTGATGACATATACAAGGTGATGTCCATTGGATGTGGTGTCGATTGGCCAGTTGGAATAATTTTTGAGTTAAGATTTGAACACCAAACTGATCTGAAAGTGACGTCACCATTGTGGCCGAAAATTCAATGTCGATTTTTGAATGTTGCAGATAATTTATCGACATTGCAACATTAAATCTTTCTCACGTAAAGCTATAATTAATTCCTACAAGCTGGCATTGAAGTATAATTTTTTTCAAAGACTGGAACGAAGATTATAATTTTAAAGATTTTTTTCAAAAGACATTTACAACTGTAAAATTTCTTCATGGCATTCTTTCCTCTTGCAACAATGACAACTGTTAAGAACTGTGACCATAATGGCTTGCTTTCATTTGAATGGTTATTTCCATTGCCTTTCATTCACATCACATTTTTATTCTTTTAACTATGAATTGTGTGGAGTGATGTTACTTTCATGTGTCGACTTTTAGTTGCATATTGATGAGCTCATTAAATTTCCTTGGTCAAATTTCAAGTTCATCAATCTTTCTATATACAAAACGCTATCAGAATGATCCTTCAGGGTGATTTGAATGACCTGCAATATTCTAAACGTTTTTGTGATTTCACGTTTATCCTGTCGTCGTCTTCAATCTCACTCTTTCCATTATTAAACTTTAAAAACATAATAAAATTAAGGGTAAATTTGTAGATTAACACGCACCACTGAATCCCCTCCTAAAAAAATTAGATTCTATTTTATTGTAGGTGTGAACTTGGAGAAAGAAGAAAAATTATTATTTTAAAATGTCGAGTGAGGAATCAGTTTTATATATACATTTAACATAAACTGTTCCATTTTCAAACTATTCTAACTTTTTACGCCAGTCAACCAAATTTGTTTATCACTAACCCTAAGTCCGAGTGAAAAGATCATAAAATCACATGTAATCGCCTAAAGTAGAACGCCTCCCTCCCAAAGAAAAACGGACAGGATTTATCTCCCATAGCAAAAAAAAAAAATGGTTAACTGTCCTAAAACGCATGAATGGTCCGACAATGGGGATAATTTTTTAAAATTTATATGCGAAACTGATTCCCCTCTAAATTCTAACATAATTGTTTGCTTGTTTTTCTTTCTGCCAAGTTTTTCAGAATGTTCACATATAATCGGCAAAAGATTTTTTTCAATTTTCATTGGGGGGGGGGGTAATCTATAATAATACAAAGACACGTTTAAAGGCTGAAAACTTTATACAATTTGTGTTTTTAATGTTTTATTAATATATGAACATTTTGCTTTTTAACATACAATAAGTTTTTTTTTCAAATTTACGAAAAACATTTTTTGACTTGGAGAAAATTTTAAAAATTAAAAAAATTAAAATTCGTCTTCTCTTAGTGCTACTCGGCAAAAATGATGGCACTTGTGTTTGCATTTCATGTTAAATGGAACTATATCTAAATCTAGGTTGATATTTGTTGCGTAGAAGCTCCTAACGACACCTACCTTTTTCATATCTAGTTTTCAGCATCTCCATTTACACCTGGCAATCGTAAATATCGCATATACTACACCTGAAATTGTTGAATGAGCTCACCGATTGCAACAAAGCGTGTTTTTGTTTGTTCCATTCACAACTATATTTTGTTACAATAATTAAATGACGACACATGAATCGGTTTGACGTTACTAAATTTAGTGCAGTACGAATATTACCCATGTATATGCTGACCCGTGCATGAACAAACATCCACTGTATGTATAAAAACAATAATGATAATCTTACTATCCTTTTTGGTCACCCTATTCAATGCTATCAACTGTATTTTTTTTGTTAGACAGTTTGATAGATGCGAACCATTGAGTTGGCAAAACTCTATTTTTCTATAAGGGGTATAGGTGCATAATTGTTATCGTTGTGTGCTGTATACAAAATACCTTGTTAAATGTAAACCATATTTTGTCTTAATAAAATCGTTGCGTACTATAGAGCGGATTCCAAAATGATTCCGTGTGCGAAAGTTGGCTGATGATGGTACACTCTAAATACCAGTCGAGAATACGTTTCTGACAATTAGTACGACATAGGCTGGCCATTTCGGTGACCTTTATCTGTTGGATTGAGGAATTGTCTTGGGTAGTCATAGGAGGTCCACCCTTCCAGACATTGCCTTCCCTCTTTGGGAAGGGGTTGGTTTATCGCCAATTGCTTGAGGCGCCCCTACCGGAGGATGCCGACGGACTTCCCAGGCTATGTTTAGAGACCGTTGGTGCGCTGGCTTTACTCTCACCTTCCGACTTGTGCCAGATTTTCCTGTCGTGGGAAGGAAGTAAATAAAGCGTACTATGGAATCGACAATACATAAAATCCGAATTTATTTAAATAATGTGATAATACCATTGGAACTTGTATGAATACATAATTTCTACCAACAATGAATAGCAACTTGTGTTCAATTAATTATATTCAATAAGTCTTTGATAATAAATATTGCTTTCGGTAGTAAGCTGAAAAAGAGTTTAACGGGCCAAACCTTTTAACTACTACATGTGGGTAGATGAATTAAAATAACAAAACGCACATTGATTTATATCGCATGCTATCGTTTTTGAAAAATACAAACACTTTATTTTTCGGTTCTGTTTTCTCAAACAACTGAAACATTTCCTTCTTCACAGTAAAAGCATTTAGTTTTTTGTTGTTGTTTCTAAAGAATTTCACAGCTGTTGAGAACTAAACATAGAATGCTAAAAAAGAGACTTGTTTTATGTAGAGAGAAAAACCTTTCATACCAGTTGTCATTCAGCAAACTAGTAATTTGTCATCGCTCAACAATAACTCTTACATAGTGATAACATGCCTTCTTAAATGTAGTAGTTTTTGCGAGTTGACACTTTAAATATTTTTTACTTGAAAAAGAATTAGGAGAAAATGTTATTTTATTCTTTTTTTAAATATTTAAAAACAAAAATCTTTTTTAAATATTTAAAACAAAATTTTTTTTTTTTAAATATTTAAAAAAAAAATTTTTTTATAAAATCTGATTCTTAGTCACATTCTTAGAAATTATAAATTTTATTTTTATAAATATTTATTTGACAAAAATTGTTGACAATAACATGATTTTAGTCTTATTTTAGTTTGAAATAAAACACTTTTTTTTTTTTGCTTTTGGAAGAAAGTTTAAAAAATGACTCTTAAGTTGAAAAGAATTAGTTTAAACAATGGAACTCTCCACGCATGCCTTTCTTTCTCTTTTCTTTATTCTAATTTATGTTATTATCAAGAACCATTAGTAAATTTCCTTCGATAAAGGATTATCGTTTTCAATGTATTTGATTAGTACGTTAAAGTAATTTGCATAACAGTTTTAAAATGAAGAAAAACTTATGCTTTATGAGTCTGGGTTTGGTCAGCATTGTCGACTCCCTAATTGCCGAAGCTTACGTACGTCTTATCGGAATTTTATCCGATATTTTCCAGATAAAACCAACGAACTTGTAAACCACAAAAAAGTACAATTAACAACTAAAATGGTCTTATTTTAAAACAGGAAAAAGAGTTTATTTAAAATAAAAATCCTCAAGTGGGGAGCACATTTAAGCTTGCATATAATGCGGGTAACAAATATTACACATGCGCCAATTAACAAATACAATAAAAATAAGGAGGTAACTGCACAGTTTCATATAAAAAATATTGCTTAAACTATGGGATTGACACCCTAATATTTTATCGTATCGGCGTAAACACAAAAAAAACGAAAGCCATACCAAATTCACTTCAACAACAAAAGCTCAAACTCGGGCCATAAAAATCAGCTCCCAGAGACAGTCTAACAAAAAGGCGCAAAAATGCCAAAAATGTTGATCACGTGGAGTGTTCACAAATACGTCGACCAAACCACTGGTCAAACAATATAAAAACAAAATCTCTCTTTCCTCTTTTTCTCTCCGCCTCTCGTACTCTTAACAGAGAATACAAGTTCGGATACTCTTCGCCTTTGCAAGCGCGTCGGTTGACTACTAAACACACACAAACACAATAGCTTACACTCATATCATTCTTCAATGCACGCAACCACACACTGCTGACAAAGGCACACACACACATACAAATGCCTACACGAATTATCAACTCTCACGCACACACATTCGTACAACAACGAACAAAAGGCGACACGCACATTCACACACTTCGACGTACTAACGCCAAGCCTCACACACGCACACACATACACATTCATAAATCACATTTAGCGTTTTTCTAACTGAACATTTGAAACGAACACTTACTTCTCTGTATTTTGTAAATATATAAATATTTTGTGCTACGTTTTATTCTTCCTTCAACTATATGCATCGTTTATTCAACGATTTCATGTTTTTCCACATTTTATCTGTTTTTACTCTTTTTAACATATCTTTAACAAATTCTAATGTAAGCGTGGATCTTAGCCTATTCTCTAAGACACCATATCTTAACAAGCTAAGGTCTGTGCTGCTACATAAAGGGGGTCACGTCCCAACAAAACCAGCAATAAAAAGTAAGTACTTCGAAATGTTTAACAAAAAAATAATAAAATATAAGTAGGCAAGTACTTAAAATATTGTCTCCACAGATGAAATTGTCTTACAAGAAGTCTCAAACCTGGTAATTAAAATATCTCAAAAATACTAAATAAAATAGATCAGCAGAAGAAAAGTTCGTTGTTCTTGCAACTGCAACAAGCTGCGTTTCATTTGAATTTTTTCCCTTGAATATTTTCAATCTCATCACATGTTGGATACAGTACATATTTTGCACCCAAAAGTCTACTGTCGATCTTATTCGCTTCTTGTGATAACTTTGTATCTCTGTTGAGTAAAGGGTTTCTCCAATAGAATCAGAGTTGCTTGATGACCACTAGCCGAACATACGGGTTCCAGGCTAAATTTCCAAACAGTTCATTATTAAAGGCGAACACAATCCCAGTCTCAATTCTCAAGATTACAAATTTACCATGAACACTGAATCTGTTAATTAGGCCCACAAATGAATTGTTCGAATTCATTTGGCTAAATAATTCAAGACAAGTTGAAAAAAAACCAACAAAGTTTGAGTTCATTTTAGTGTTTCCAAAGTTTTTCTTTCGAAAAGTACTGTTAGAATTTTGATGGAATTGAACATGGTAGCAACAATATACATTTCATCAAATCTCTACAATGTTAGTAAAAGGTTCAGATCCCAATTATGTTGACAGGTGAAAAGAACGTGGTTTGCACGACACTGTATATGACAGTCATGGAATTTACGAACGTAAACAGAACACTCATATTTTCAAATTGACTTGCTTTCAGAATTTTTTTAACATGAAAAATCCGAAAAATATTTAATAAAAAAATGAAATATATTAACTTCTTACAAAAGTTATACTTGTTATTTGAAAAAATAAAAGTGCAACAAAAGCAGTAGCAGCAGCCAAAAAATGTCTGTAAAATACTTTATTTTGATTGGCTAAATATGCTCAATTCTCACTGGTTACCGAAATCTCAGTTCAACCAATCAGAAACAGTCGTTCTGGGAGCCGAGCACCTGTTGAGTATTTGCTACATAAGCGAAAGCACTAATACATCCAAACAGAGAATTAACCTGCCATACAACCACTTGTCAATCACAATTATTATCAAAATATTTCTTTACCTGTTGACGACCATTTTCTTCCAATATTATTAAAAAACAAATGACTAAAGAACATCGAGGCACCACCACTATTCCTATTGAGACCAGACAAAACTATCATTAACAATATCTCTTCGTACGAGAAGAGGACCATTTCTTCAAATATTATCATCAAAACAAATCGCTGAGGATTTTCGAAGCACCACTATTATTGCATTCATCAAAAAGCCGCAAGTCAAAATCTCCTTGCTATTGAGCAGACGACCATTTATTTCCAATATTATAAAAAAAGAAAAAGAAAAAATGATTGAATGTCGCAATCTATTTAAAATTCTGTGTTTGTCTCTTTTTCCTTACTACCATGCACTTATTATAGCAATATGAATTAAAGTAAAGTAATACATAATTTAATATACAAGCCAATAGCTTATTAAAAATGCTTTTATCGATAAATGCATTTCTGGTGGTAAAGTACTAAAAGTATCATCATGTTAGTTTTCTTTTCTAATGGCCTTAAAAAAAATTAAACATTTTAGAATAAAATCTAAATCACTTATACTGAAGAAGAATTTAAAAACTGAGACCCAAAATGGGAAGCATTTTCAATTTGTTTACGGTTGAAACATTTCCAAACTAATTTATAATTTCAGTTAAAATTTGGTTGTATTATAAAGATAACCTAAAATTAAGACTTTACTCACGCCGGCGAAACAAACAAACTAAATATGAATTTTACAATTTTTTAAAGATTTTTTTTTTAATCGTTTGAAAGATAAAAAAGGTTTTCTCGAAATATTTCAAAGTGTTAATAAAGTTGATTATAAAAATATTACTTTTTGCTCCATTACGTATTTATCTCCCAAAGATCTTTCTCTGCACCCACCCAAGCGCCTAAAATTAAACGCGCAGCCATAATACTTCCTATTAATTTAATAGTACACTCGAAAGTGTAATTTAAAATTATCTCTGAAAGTAATATGTCTGTACGTTTATTGCTTACATTATTTAGACGAGAGGTGCTACATGCCAACCAGATCAGATCGCATACGTCTGCAGTTAGCAATGCCCCGTTTGTTGGTTTTGTCATTTTATCGTCAGTATTCTAACGTATATCAAATTAATCAACCACCATGACACGTACTATATATCTGATTATAGTATTCCTAAGTTTATCTTCGTAGGAGGGGCGTGTTATATGAGCGGTTTGAGAGCTAAATGGAGCGGCAGCTTAAACAGATTAAAGATCCGTGTTCCAGCTAATATGAGAACAATTTGTCTACTGCGATCATTTTGGAAAACTAATAATATAGGGTGGGCCAAAATAAGGGTCCTATCTTTAAATTTGAATAACTTGAATTTGAATAACTTCCACAAAATAAAAGTTAAACTCACCAAACTTTATGTGTGTGTAGACTGACCCTTCCGAGATTTTTTGAAATAAACAAAACAAATTTTAGCCGAAAAACACTTCTTAAAACTTACAAAAACTAAAGTATTGTTTTTTACACTGTTTTGAGTTTTTTAAGCAAAAATAATGTTTTCTAAATGAGGGTACGTTCCTTAGGGCTAATACGGCTCATGCTTGCTTCGGAAGGGGTCCTTTACTTATTCTAAAAAAAAAATTTTTTTAAATCAATAAATAAAAAAGTTATGAATTTTTAAAAATAGGACCCTTATTTTTGCCCACCCTGTATAAGATAGTATAGCTAACAATCGAAGGTGTATTTGCTTTTAACATCTAATCCAACTCAATTGTATGATGTAATTTTATTTCCAAAGTAAATGTAACATTTTTCACTGTAACTTGAAATCATTTGTACACAGATCAAAATGGCGGTAAATGGTATTTCTCTGTTCATTTGGGGTAAAAATGTTTGTTTCAGTCTGCCTGTCGATTCGACTTCGCGTTTTTAAGTGCATCTAGCGTTTGATCAGCACGGAGGCATTTCTTTGCTCTTCCCTAAACATTTGTAAAACGCTGATAACCTTTAAAATGGTGTCCGACAAACATTAAGTGGTTTAGGCTGATGAGGAAATGATACCGCCGTCGCCACCAGAAAATTCCCGTGTCTTCTGTAAAAGTGGGTTTGATTTTCAAAAAGCCTTCATAGTTAAAATAAAGAAATAATAAAACACACATTTTTAAAATGATTTATGACTAGAGTCTTTTGTTTTGTTTTAAACAAAGTTGATGACTATTTATTTAAAGATTAACAGCAGCCATTTTAACACACCAAATATATTTTTAACAGCGGGTGCATGATTGGCCTAGTAGCAGACTATGGAATCGGCTCTATTTACTTCAAATCTCACTATGTTCAATTATACACTAATACTCTTGGATAAAATAGCAACTTGCGTTCAACTAATTGTATAAAATATGTATGTTTTGGCAGTAAGCCGAAAAAGTATTGTTGGCATAAAAACTCCATAACCAAACGAGATTTACCCATGAAAAATGACCTGATTAAATTATCGCATTTCAGTAAAAAAAAAAATCAGGTTTTTAAATTTATTTTTCTTTGATCAAAATATTTCAACTTTCATGTGAGAAAACAAAAATTTATCCACGAGCAGAAACTCCAATCTAAAATAAGTAATTAAAAAGAACTGTTTTTAAATTTCTTTGTAGACCAAGACAGTAAATTAGTCTTTACTATTGATTGGTGTGACATGTTGATTGGGCAAAAAGTGAGTAACCTTTAGAGGGAAAGACAATATCAGAAAGGATGACTAGTCAATCTATCGAAATATAAATAAAATGTTATTGGCAAATATTGCAAAATAAAGTGTTGGCAATGAATAAGAATTCAAAGAATGCAAGGAATGTTCCAAGTGAAATAGTTGTTTTGCGATGTAAGAAGCAATTGAGTAGACATGTTCATTTCGGCTGGTGGTGTGAGTTTACGTGTGTGTAAATGGGATGCATATGTGTGTGTATTAGCGTGCCTATTTTGCCAGTGAGAGAGTATTAGGAACTTGTGTGTGAAAGAGTTCAATTAGCAGGGTGTATATGCTGGCACAGTTTGTGAAAATCTCCTGTATCTGCCTCGGACCTTTCGGTCCGAAAGAACCCAAGCATAATGTGTCGTACGCATGCATGTGTCTCTGGGAAAAATACCGGAAAAGTTAAATAAAAATGTATGTTTGGGTGTTTATAATACGCGCCGGAATTCGGAGTGAATATTCTTGCGTCTGTGATTGGCCGAAAGAAACTGCTGATTGGAGATTTTGTTTAATCGAGAGTCAATACATAAAACATAATTCACTGTCACTGCAAACTCAAACTCCTGCTTCCAGCCCTGAACCCCATATTGCTATTTTTATTTTGTGGTTCCTGTAAGTATCTATTTTCAAATTAAAATAGAAACCTTTTTACCTATCCGCTATTGCTCGGGAGCTTTTGTACTTTAAATTTTCTTGATTTAAAAATAAAAAATGGCTGACTACTTTTGAGAATGTTTAAATTTCAACTTTAATCCAGCGTTACCAGTGTGGAGAAATATTGGTCGGAGGAGGGTCCAGAGGTAAATCTAAATATAATCAATATTATCATTATTTATTTTTTTCAAGGGATTATGAAAAATTCGTTTTAATTTTGCCATATTATATATTTTTTAAAAATATGTCGTAACGACTGTAACTCTTGATGCCATTAACTGACTGACAGTCATGAAAGACCGTGACATTAAACTGACCATAGAGGAGTTTAGCAGGACCATTGTCAGCTTAGGGAAAGCTCCCGACAGTGATGGGATCCCCCTGACGATCAAGCACTACAAAACTACTTTACTGTTTCCATTGCATGAAGTTCCCTATTAATACTGGAAAGAAGGGGCCGTACCCCAGAAAAATGAGGAACGCCGTGATCATCATCCTCTTCACAAACAAGAGTGAGCAAAGTGACTGCGACTACTACAGAGGCATCTCACTACTCGGCATTGTGAACAAAGTTTGTTGTTTGTCTGCAGAAACTCGCCGAACGTGTCTGCCCAAAGTCGCAGTGTCGTTTCCGAGCTGAAAGATCAACGGTAGACATGGCATTTTCTCTCCGACCGCTCCAAGACAAGTACAAAGGACAACACATGCCACTGTATGTCGCTTTTGTTGATCTCACCAAAGCGTTCGATCTCGTCAGTAGAAAAAGCCTCTTCAGAATATTATCCTCTAAGCTTTAGTCCTTCCACAGTGATATGTAGGGGTCTGTGCAGTTCAATGGCAACACATGTGAGCCCGCCCAGTAAATAAATCTGCACACCTATTTAGTTGTGTACCCTACACCCCCACTAGATGATTTCACCAATTTGGTTGGTCACTTGGCACTGCTCGGGAAAAGTTGTTGTACTGATGAAGGCCGAAGATGTCGAAGGGTCCTTGTCCAGCAATCCCCGTTCCCTCACGTTATGATTAAAAGATCAGAGGGCAGCTGTCCGGCGCTGGTCAGCAATTTGGTATCACTGAGGTAATTCCAAAGCAGAACAATGATGAGAGACTAATTAACAAATCCGTCGGTTGGTTTTTGTATAAGAATAATGATTTGGGTAGAAAGAGTCATTCAGTTACAATCGGTGTACTTTCACACATCTATATTCTACTTCTGTCTTTCGGACCTGCAAATCTTAACAAGTTCTGGGCGATTTTGTTTGGCCGTCTTTGAACGACGTGGATTCGGTGAGCGAGAAAATGATGAGTCTCCGAATCTCAATTTGCGCTGGCTTATACAGATGTTTTGAGACTTGGCGTGACTCCACCCATCTCCCAATATAATTTATCTAGTAATAAAAAAACAATATTCTTAATATTATTTCTCACCATGCTTTTAATTTACACCCGCGGGGATCCGCTTCCTAGATGCTGAGTGGCCAACAAATTCTACCTCGCCGTATTATTTCCTTCTTCATCTGTTTCTATCTCCCACTGTTATCGCAGTGGGGGATTCCTCCTCACTCAAAACTTATTCATAGAAAAATGTATTTCCATTCACTACATTTACGAAAAATACGGGGAAAATTCCATTCAGCAGACACCCCAACTCCCCATCGCCCAACACAGCCACGCCAGGCCCGGTGATGTATGGGATCCTAATAAAAAACAATTTAATTGTCATTTCTTGCAAAGGTTTGATTTCATGAGTGTATGTTATCCTGAAATTTCAACGCCGAGAATGTAAACAGCTCTACCCTCTCTGTGACACAGTCACTCATTTTTCACCCTGGCCTCTTAATACTTCAAATTTCGAGGCAAAGAAAACAATCTTTCCTTCTCTAATCAGTTTTCGCTGGTCTCTTCTCGTGCCAAAACACTTTTTAAAATTCCTTTTTCGTTTTCCTAACTTAAGAAAACAAAACCATTCTCATTTTAATCTCCTTCATTCCGACAAAATTTTCACAATTCGACATTATATCGGCAGAAAACCCTATTGTCTTGCGACCTACGAAAGCCAGGTGGCCCTTTATGAATGCCATCGCTTCATTTGGGGATTTCCTATCTCCCAAAATACCGAGAAAAGAAAACAACTCTTTCTTTCTCTTATCAACTTCGTATTTCTTTGGTGAAAAATAAACTGAAAGTCTTCTTAGGAAAAGCCAGGATTCGGTTTCGAATCAACTCTTTTCCGTTCGATAATATTGTCACAGTTATGAAGGTATTGCTTATTTTGTGAGGAATGGTGATCCCGTTTTGCTTATTCTATTTCAGTCAGATTTGGCCAGACGAATTTATCTTCCAAGTTCGTCATTCTGATTTTCTTCTCAATTTAAACCTCAATACTACAATTGGCTATCTCAGCTAAAAGCTAAAAAGAGAATGAAATGTTTCGCATGTCGTACATGCATCTGCTATAGTAAAAAAAAATGGCGCTCTTCACAATGGTATACTTTTATAGTTAAGACTGATCTAAATTCATTTGCAACTGACTCAAATGAAAGCACGAATGGAAAGCAGTGAGTCGATTTTCAAAAAGCAGAGAGAAATTGGTGGTGCTTGAAATCTGAAAGTAGGATTGCCTGTGTAACTTTTCTTTTCTTGCAGTTTATCAGTTGATTAATAAAACATTTGAGTTGATAGTTTTTTCAGCTGTTATAATAATAATAATAATAATAATAATAATAATAATAATAATAATAAATAACTGCACATTTTATTACCGCATCCGTAACAAATTAAGCTTTAAAATATAAACAAAAAATACTCGACTAGCAAAATTTAATTTATATTACTGTATTTTATTGTGTTTATAATTGCAGAGATTTATAGTTGGAGCTAATTTGCATGTGTAGAGACCATGGGACTTTTAAAAGACGGATTAAAAGCTGAGGGCAAGTGGAGTTTTTTGACAACGGAGAGAACGCGTTGGTGTTAGTGATTTTGTTAGTGTTGTATAAGCAGTGTTTCCTAGCGAAGTGTGAACCGTCTTACACGGCTACAGGAGATTTTGATACACCTTGACTTCTTACAAACTATTTTAGTCGAAAATCAATAGCCGGTTCAAGCTAACATTCATTCCCCAGTTTGACGGGAGCAGAGCGCTGGTTGAGTGGATTAAAACATTGGAATTGGTGTCTGAAGTGAAGCAGTTTGATGGTGTCATCTCTGTTCGATAAACTAGACGAACGTTTACAGTTTCCGAACAACTGATCAAGGGAGAGAAATCCGATACAGCCAGAATTAAAGAAGCGTTGTTCACAGCCTTTGCCGATGACAGTTTCACAGGGTATAAGAAATTCGCGGCACGTGTCTTGCATCTGGGTGAAACTGTTGATGCATATTTAGTCGTTGTCCGGAATTGTGAAGAGTGTCAGTCAATATATCCAGCTCCTATGCGATGACAGAAGGGAAGACTCAATGTTCATGAAGTATGGAACTAGCTTAGCATGGTCATCACGCATGACAACAGTTGCCATTTTTTATACTGATTGATTGCGGCCTCATGCGGTTTTCAATCTGCCGGCCGCTACTATGACAAGACACTGCATATGTGTTAGTGTTTGTTCGAACGTATCTCCATCAGAGCTCCTAGCTGTTAATGGCACTACCCTTGCAGCCAACAATTACGACCGTTCATGAATGAATAGGGTGTCCGATTCCAACCATACTGCGTACAGGCCACCTGGAAACGGTATTGTAGAAAGGTGTAATCGGACAGTAAACTGTATTGCACGAAAGAGCTGCCATCTGTTATGGAGGCTGTGTATAGATACAGCGTTACCCCTATGAATAACGTGTCCGCCTCGTCAATGCCTGCCAATTTGATGCATTCATACCAGATCCAAATAAAATGGATTGATGTGATGCCCCCTCTGTACTACCAAGGCATTTCTACATGTTATAAAAAGAGGGACACAGTTTGAGTGAAAAATCCAGTCAAAGTTTAGGCCAGGTCGCATCATTGGAGTAACTAGTCGGTGGTCGTCGGCGGCACGTGAGGGACATGCGTCCATGGCTCAATTTAGAGCTGGTAGTGGACAATGGCGGTGTCATATCATCAGAGACAGTTGGATGGAGAGAACCAGGTTCCAGTGAAAGCATTAGGGGCCCTACCTCTGAGAGTGAGGTAGAGGCGAGACTGACTTTTGTTAAGGTGCCTTATTCCATGACTGATTCAGACCTCAGTACATCTGACAATTCTGCAAGGACGGAGAAAGTAACTGTCCCGCTACAGAGGTGTGCTATCGTAAAGGGACTGGCTACCCTTTGTCACCTGTGTAATCATACGATCAGGGGGGGAAGTAACAATAGAAACGAAAACTTATCAGCTTCAAAGTTCATCAGATGTTTTGCGTGTCCAGCAGCCGTTTTCAAAAGAAAAATAAACTCGTGTTCATGCTTTTCGTGTAGGTTTTTATAGTTGGAACAAATTTGCATGCATGATCAATGCATTTAAATATGTAGAGACCAACTGACTTTAAAAAGACGGATTCAAAGCAGACACGATAGAATATCTAGTTTTGACAGCGAAGAAAATGCGTTGGTGTTAGTAATTTTGTTAGTTATGTTACTGTATTATATGGAAAGCAGTTCCTTCCGAAGTTTGGACAGTCACTGTGACTTTATTTCAACTACAGAATATTTGCAGACTTCTTTGTTTCTTACAATTACCGTTTTAATTTCCAAATGTCGGACTATTTGAAAAGGATAGTCTACACCTTTCAGAAAAATAGTTAAGAACATATTTCTACAGGGAATTATATTTCAAATAGTGATTAATCACGCTATTTTAATATTTTTGGCACACCAAATAAGTTAAGTGGAGATATAACACTCTCTCTTCTTCATAATCGTTGGCTCTTAAATTTTGAATTAGCAATTTTTTTAAGTGTCGGAAAAAAACACGGTAAAGGTTTACGTCTGGATGTAGGTGAGAGGTGAAGGAGATCTCGTAGCGAGTGTCGCGCAAAATGTAGAGCTATCCGGTTTGTCGACGGGGGTTGCGAATTTAGTGGCCTTTGCCGTTATCTACTTAATTTCGCAACCTACTCGTGCTGGACTTGATAGTTTGTGTAGAAAATCTGTAAATCCTTCAGTCGGATCGGAGACGTGTTCTGAAAATAGATGCAGCGGTCGTCTTTGTTGGGGGGAAGGGTCCAGCTCCGAGCGTAGTAGCTTAAGATAGATGGCTGTCTGGCCTAGTGTGACAATAGAAACGAATTTAGTGGACTTTACAGTTTGTCACTTAATCTCCACCACCCACTCTCGTGTTGGGTCAGATAGTTTTCTTTGTGTGTGTGTGTGTGTGGGGGGGGTAAATGGAAAGACTGTTGCAGTCCTTGTGTAAACTCAACGTTGAACGTGAGGAAATTGCAAGTTCGACAAAAGTAGAAAAAATAACACCGTCACCCGCACTGACAGAAGATCAAAGAGTAGACTAATTAAATGAGAACAACACACAACTCATTAGTTCTGCAACAATTCCTTAAAATGAAATATGTAAAGTTTATAAATCATATCTTATCAAATCAAATCTGCCGAGATGGTAAAACGTGTCTTTTTACGCGTTTGGACGAAATCACTTTTAAGTGATCAGGCAAATAGCAAGTCGGACAACCCAACCGGAACCTACACCGCTGCTTAAAATGAATTATGCAAGAAACGAGTGAAATAATTCTCAAAGTAGAAAGTTTCTTCCAATAACGAAAATAGGTAAAATCCACTTTAATTTTAACGGAAATACATATTATTTCTTCCGGAAATAATATGGCCGACGGATGATTGTGGCAGTCGTAAACATTTACATTTCTTTCCTTTTGTGAAGAGCAGCACTAGTGAGGTGACTTAGTCACACAATGACCACTCACCCCCCAGGGCGTATTAATTTTGACCGAACCCTTTTAAGGACTCCATCTTGAGTCGTTTAGGAAGTTGCAAAGCAGACAGAGACCTTCTACGCACTCATACGTCGACACTCTCCTGCACCTGTCGCCTAGAAACCGAGCAAGGCTATCTTCACTTGAAGATATACAGCTCCAAGAAAATAATTTCGGCAGCCGACCTTTATTATTATCATTCATTTCTTCACTGTTTTAACTTCTGGCAACTTACACCCAACGATCAGATAAATAAATATATATAATTTGTTATGTATAGAAAGGCGTTGTTTTCCTTTCTCTGGCGACCATTTTTTTTTTTAGA
>OY744517.1:1665683-1690683 GCA_963556195.1 Sepiola atlantica | reverse complement strand
AATATATACATATACATATAAATATATATATAAATATATACATATACATATATATAAATATATATATAAATATATACATATACATATATATAAATATATATATAAAATATATACATATACATATATATAAATATATACAGGGTGTCTCAAAAAAATGTACTCACTCGTAGAATGACGAGAAAACTTTTATTTATGAACATAGAGTGAAATAAAAATAGCATCGAATACATGAGACAGATGTAATTGAAGAATCATGTTCGCAAATGTTCAAACTGATGACCATTATTGTTCAAACAAAGCTGATAACGCGCACCAAGGGATTCGCAAACGTCGCGAAAACATGTCATTAGGAATATCACGACAGTGTCTTTCAATTTCCAATTTCAATGCATCAATTGTCCTTGGTTTGTTGCCATAAACTTTGTCTTTTAAGTATCCCCACAAAAAAAAGTCCATGGGTGTTAGGTCTGGGGAACGCGCAGTGTATTCATTGGGGCCCCTTCGTCCAATCCATGTGTAAGGAAACACTGCATCGAGGTAAGCTCGTACATCGCGATGGTAGTGGGGAGGAGCTCCATCTTGCTGAAAGTAAATATCGCCGTCATCACCAAACCTCTCTGTAATTTGTGGACCAACAAATTCCTGAAGCAAGTTGAGGTAGCTCTCACCATTGACAGTTTCGTTGAAAAATAAAGGTCCTATGATGCCCAATGCGGATATCCCACACCACACTGTTACTCCTGGTAAGTTTACATGGTGTTCAATTGTTACGTGAGGATTTGCAGGACACCAGTACGTGCAATTATGACGGTTAATGGTACCATTTAATTTGAAAATTGCTTCATCGCTCCACACAATTTTGTGTGCAAACTCGACATCTTCTGCACATTTTCCAGGTACCATTCACAAAATTCGACTCTCCGGTCAGGATCGTCTTCGTTGAGAGCATGACACAGCCTTGGAATGTAGCATTTCCAATGCAGACGCTTCATTATGCGGTTGACGCTATCTTTTGAGATGTGGGTTTCCCGAGCAGTTTGGCGAAGTGATTTCTGTGGTGATCGAAGGAGTGTTTCCTGCACCTGCAGTTCTTTTTCAGGGGTAGTAGATGTCCGTGGTCGTTCTGAACGTTGTTTGTTGGTATTCTGTACGGTTCCATCTGCTTCAAATTTGTCTCTGATGCGCGCAATGGTCCGGCGCGTGGGTGGCGGTTTTGCGAATTCCCTTGTGAACCGGCGTTGCACTTCAGTGGCGTTTTCGGTCTTCCAATAGCATTTCAGGACAAACTTTCTCTCTTCGAAACTAAGTTGATTTCCTGCCATGGCTTCATTAATTCAGAATATCTGAAACAAAAAAAAAAGAGTGAGTAAATTTATAATGGACATCAATTTGAACATTTGCGAACATGATTTTTCAATTACATTTGTTTCATGTATTTGAAGCTATTTCATTTCTCTCTATGTTCATAAATAAAGGTTTTCTCGTCATTCTAAAAAGTGAGTACATTTTTTTGAGACACCCTGTATATATAAATATATACATATACATATATATAAATATATACATATACATATATATAAATATATACATATACATATATATAAATATATATATATATATACATATACATATATATATATAAATCTATCTATATATATATTAAAATATATACATATATATATAAATATATATATATATATATAAATATACATACACACATACACACACACACACACACACACATATATATATATATATATATATATATATATATATATATATATATATATATATATATATATATATTAAAGTGAAATATTTTGTAAATAAACAAACGTGCAGCTTAAATGAAAAATTCATTTGTCTTATAGTTTGTTTTTTCTTCTTTTCTTCCGCCTCATTTTGATGGTATAATCCCCGAGGTGTCGAATTACCATATGAGCAGAAAGAGACGTCCTTAAGTTCTGAAGACGTTAGGATAAGTGTAGTCCTGGCGATGTTATGCACAGATTGGCGCTTTTTTTAAGTAAGGAAATTGACAACATTTTTGAAGCACGGATTAGAATGTATTAAAGTGAAATATTTTGAAAATCAAAAATCGTGCAGTTTAAATAAAAAATCCATAATTTTTTGTTGTTGCAAGCTTTACAATACTATTATATATATATATATATATATATATATATATATATATATATATATATATATATATATATATATATATATATATATATGTATATATATATATATATATATATATATATATGTATATATATGTATGTATATATATATATGTATATATATGTATGTATATATATGTATGTATATATATGTATGTATATATATATATATATATATATATATATATGTATATATATATATGTATATATATATATATATATATATATATATGTATATATATATATATGTATATATATATATATGTATATATATGTATATATGTATATATATATATATATATATATATATGTATATATGTATATATATGTATATATATATATATATATATGTATATATATGTATATAATATATGTATATATATGTATATATATATATATGTATATATATGTATATATATATATATATATATATATATATATATATATATATTATATATATATATGTATATATATATGTATGTATATATATATATGTATATATATATATATATGTATATATATATATGTATATATATATATATATGTATATATATATATGTATATATATATATATTATATAGTATATATATATATGTATATATATATATATATATATATATATGTATATATATATGTAATATATATGTATATATGTATATATATGTATATTTATATATATATGTTTATATATAGGGTGGGCCAAAATAAGGGTCCTAACTTTAAATTTGAATAACTTGAATTTGAATAACTTCCACAAAATAAAAGTTAAACTCACCAAACTTTATGTGTGTGTAGACTGACCCTTCCGAGATTTTTGAAATAAACAAAACAAATTTTAGCCGAAAAACACTTCTTAAAACTTACAAAAACTAAAGTATTGTTTTTTACACTGTTTTGAGTTTTTTAAGCAAAAATAATGTTTTCTAAATGAGGGTACGTTCCTTAGGGCTAATACGGCTCATGCTTGCTTCGGAAGGGGTCCTTTACTTATTCTAAAAAGAAAAAAAAAAATTAATAAATAAAAAAGTTATGAATTTTTAAAAATAGGACCCTTATTTTTGCCCACCCTGTATATATATTTATACATATATATGTATAAATATATATATATATATATATATTTATACATATATATATACGTATAAATATATATATATATATATATATATATATATATTTATACATATATATATTTACACACATATATACATATATATGTATATATATGTATATATATATATTTATATATATATATTTACACACATATATGTATATATGTATAAATATATATATATATATTTATACATATATAGAGATAGAAGAAAAAAGAGTGATAAATATGCGACGATTGTCCAAATTTATTTCAAATTTCAATTGTTCAATGCAAGGTTGTCAGTAATAAACTAGTGTTTATTTTCCTTTCTTAAGCCAAGGCTTTTCAAAGATCGAAATCTTATCATCAGAGGAGAAATACAGATGGATAAGTTCGCTTTCGAAAAAACCAAAGTTCAAATATTTGAAAAATATGAGAATTATTTTTTTAAAATTATTAAAATAAATTTTTGTCAAAAAACGTACTGAATGAAAAGAAAATTTCGTGAAAAAGAAATACAATTGTCCGGGTGGTGAGTTTCCGTTGAAAAGGTTCGGTGAAATTGTAGAAAGTGAATAAAAACACTTTGCATGGGAGCAGGTTGGAAAAGGTGCTCAAAAGTAGATAAGTCCAGATGTACTTAAAAGAGGCTTTGAAGAGGAAAACAGGCCATTTTTTGATTTTTCTTCCGGGCCTAGAAAAACGGTAAGATACACACATATATATATATATTTATACATATAATATATTTACACATATATATATATATATATATACATATATTTACATATATATATATATTTACACACATATATATATATACATACATATACATATATTTACACACATATATATATTTATACATATATATATTTATACATATATATATTTATACATATATATATATATATATATATTTATACATATATATATTTATACATATATATATATATATTTATACATATATATATATTTATACATATATATATATTTATACATATATATATATATTTATACATATATACATATATTTATATATATAAATATATATGAATATATATATATATTTATATTTATATCTATTTATATGTATATACATTTATATATATATATTTATATATATATTTATATATATATATATTTATATATGTATATTTATATATGTATATTTATATATTGTTACAAAATGTAGGGAGAGCTATCGGGATTCGAACTCATGACTCCGGTTTGCGGAGAGAGATAGGATTCATTTTTGCACATTTATACACGACCGAGAAATTAACATAATGCGACTCGAATGACGTCAGAAAAAGAGAGATAAAAAGAGAGAGTGAAGAAAAAAAAAACTTCAGCCGCACACGAGAGCCGCACGCGAAGAAGAACAGTCGACAGGAAGTTAACGCGACACAGAGGACGAAGGATGCCGGCAAGGAAGTACGTTAGCTGCCGGGTTAAGACGGACATATTTTGAGGACAGCTATAGTCAGTCTTCCCGTGTACCTCTGCGCTGAACGGGGAAGAAATGAACAACCGTCGACAAGAAAGTCGCGAGGAAAGGCAGGGGCCTTTTGTAAATGGAATTTGAAGATGGAATTATAGCCGCCCTCGGCTCGGGCGAGAGAGCCTGTTGAAAATGGAATTATAGCCGCCCTCGGCTCGGGCTAGAGAGCCTGTTGAAAATGGAATTATAGCCACCTCGGCACGGGCGAGAGAGCCTGTTGAAAATGGAATTATAGCCGCCTTCGGCTCGGGCGAGAGAGCCCGTTGAAAATGGAATTATAGCCGCCCTCGGCTCGGGCGAGAGAGCCTGTAGAAAATGGAATTATAGCCGCCCTCGGCTCTGGCGAGACGACCCGCTGAACTAAGCGGAGAAAAAGTAACCAGCCAGGAATTGTTTTCCTGAGAAAAAAATGTATTTCAAGACTACATGTGCAAGGAGGTACGGCTACGACGACATGCCGGAAATGTCGACTCTGGGTCGAACAATGCATCCATTTGTGAGTAACCACCTGAATATCTCTTCACGGACATTCGCCCCCTAGGGCTGTTGTATGTATATTTTTTGTGTAGAAGTGAATCCTGCTACTATAGGGATAGGATAGACAATCCCCCCCTCTTCTTAAGAATATACTTTTGTTTTGATGTTTATTTCGTTTTGTTTTATAGAAACACTCCCGTTTTTTTCTAGTATACAGTTTCATTAAATAAATGAATATGAGATTTAAATCCTAAAGTCTTTTGTCGTTTCTTCGCGTCTTTTTGTTGTATTTCCTGACGGTATTTCATATTGGAGAAATCCCCATTCCATATCACGTTTTATTTGAACCTGGGATAATACGAGCCACTCCGGACTTCTTTTTTTTACTTTTTTTTAAAACTTTTTTTTATCATTGTCACGTTATGTCTTTCGGTGGTCCCGACCGGCTGCATTCGTGACAATATATATATATATATATTAATATATATGTATATTTATATATGTATATTTATATATATATTTATATATATATATTTATATATATATATATTTATATATGTATGTTAATATATATATATATATTTATATATGTATGTTAATATATATATATATATTTATATATGTATGTTAATATATATATATATATATTTATATATATATTAATATATATATATATTAATATATATATATATATATTTATATATATATTAATATATATATATATATTTATATATATATTAATATATATATATATATATTTATATATATATTTTTTATATATATATATTTATTAATATATATATATTTATATATATATATATATATATATATTTATTATATGTAGATATGTTTATACATATATTTATATTTATATATATATATATAGTTATATATATATATATATATATTTATATATATATATTTATATATGTATATTTATATATGTTTATTTATATAGGTATACTTATATGTATATATATATATATATATATATATACTGTTTATCATTTTAAAATGGCGTTACGAACAGCGTTAACGGTCGCCTAGTGTTAACCAGTATAAGTGTTATATATGATTATCGTGTCATGATGACCGAATTTAAAACTTTAAAAGGGGTTAAATCGTTATTGTTTTCACAGGAGTCCCTTAAGAGGATAGTAACTTCTGTCTCAGATATTATGCTAAGTAAGGATTGTCTTAAACCTTCATATTTCGTTAAACAACAGGATGTAATTAATAAATAGATGGTCGACATAGATTTGGCAAACGCTAAAATGAATGAAATTTGTGAAAAAGCAGATATCGACTTCGAACATCGTGATTTGCTTGAATCTGAAATAGATGAATCAGAATTTATTTCTCACGTATCAGAAAAACTTTCGGAGATAGTAAACAGTCTCAACTCCTTCCCCTACATCTCCGTTACTCGTTAGTTTTGTGGTTCTCGGAAGATGTTATCACAACTTGGGCTCTTCACGGAGACTCACTTATTTCAATAATTCTTTTAACTAGCATTCTCGTAATCTCGATTTTTAAGAAATGTTTAAACTCAAGTGAGTAGCGTCTATATTTCATCGCTATAGGTTTGAGATAAATTATTGAAGAGTGATGGGTACTGAACATTGACTGTTGTTAGGTCACAAATGGTAAGAGCTGGTTTGAGTCCTCCAAAATAAATCTCAATATGATGCTGAAGAAAATTGTGCCCCAGTATCACGTCACTACAAAGGATTTCCATTATCAAAAGTTTTGTTTTTATATGAAATATTTTTTAAGTAAGCTGACCAGACAGTATCCAATCACTTGTGAAGATAAAGAACCATTCACCATAGCCACACGAGCAGGACAGAGGAAATTTTCTAGTTATTAGCTATTACGATATTAGAAATAATATAATTACCAGAGCTGCCGGTGTCAATTAATGCATCAATAGAAACGCCATTAATTTTAATCCGCATTAAACTTTTGAGAGGGAGTCTAGAGATGCAGCTATGATAGTAGCCCCCATAAAGAAGGCAGTAGAAATTTTAGAAAATTATTATTATTATTATTATTATTATTATTATTATTATTATTATTATTATTATTATTATTATTATTATTATTATTATTATTTTAATTCAAAAGATGTGGACCTACACACTTTAGAAAAATGTCTCAACTTCCCACACTTCTGACACCTAGAATCTTTGGTCGGACAAGAAAACCGAAGTGGCATTTACGACCCATGGAAACAGCGGTGATAGGTAACTCTGAAGAATTTGCAGTGCTTGGAATTTCCTGGTTAGAGAAAGAAGTTACAGAGCGCACAATAAGAGTGTGTGTTGTTTTGAGAAATTTCAAACGTATAAGCCTGTTCTTAGGCTGACCTGAGGTTAAGACATTTGTTTTCGAGTAGTCTTTGTCTTACTTGAACATTCTGGAGTCCGTTGATAAAAGCATCCATAATATGCTCGTCTCGTATTTCTTCGGCAGTCATTAGCCGGGAGTTACAGTCCTTGCTCAGGGTCCTTAATTCTTTTAAGAATTGTTCCAAAGATTCGCCGTTTTGTTGTCGCCGTGTAACGAGTAAATATCGACTTATAGTGTTTCAACAATCTCGTCATAAGTGGTCCAATCCATAATAATTTCGTGTATCGTGTGAGATACATAATTTGTTAAAAGTCCGAGATTATTTATTTGTCGTTGTGGATTTTCTGCATGTAATGTTTGCAAAAAGTTTTCAAACGTCACTTACCAATGAGTCCAGCGATTTTCGGAATTAGAAATCTCAGGTTCCACGTCGAACTGTTGTAGGCGCATTCGTTGTTCTATGCTAACTGTATGCTGAATAAATTGTAATAAGAAACAGGAACAGCAGTAGACGTGGAAAAGCTTTATAATATTTATTCGCACAAATAATCCAAAATGTGGCACAAGACCGAGAAAGAGGGTGGGGAAAGGACGGTCTTATATAACTTACACAAACTAACCTGGCTAGTATCATTCACTAAAAGAAATCATTCAGAGTTAACCTACTTAAAACCTATATATACAATATGCAGTAGGGAGTTGAGATAAAAATCTTATATATAAACAGACATGAAATATATACAATGAAAAGAGAAAAGACCCAGATTAGTAAAATACCCCCCACTTTCTAATGTGGCACATAAACTGGTTTGTCAGTCGAAAAGTGAAACAGGCCCTGAAAGCTTTATTCCAAACACCAGTTTCGAAATTACGAAATTAGGCCTGCATCTCTAGCAAATTGAGCTACCTGTCACCTAATGAGGGAAGGATGGGGAATTTATTATTAACAAAAGAGGGGGAAAAAGGGATTATGATAAAATAAGGAGGGGACCCTAATGCGATCATGTATACACTAGCTAAGAAATTAAAAAAAATTATCCAAAAAGGGCCATCTATACTAGACTTCTACGGGTTTATTGAATCAAGGTTCGTTTGTGCTACACAATATTCTTTTTCCTAACGCACATCCAAATACCACTCAAGACGGGTCCTCTTACCCGACACAATCGCGAAACTTTCACCCACCTATCATCCAATTTCATGGAAGTGAGTCGCATTCTCTCAGCCCTTACGAGCACCTTCATGCATTTAAACATTTTTTGAATAAGGCGTTAATGTCTCAAACCCATAAAATACTCTTATACGTGTCGACCATAGCACATCTCTCATAACAACTAGCAGGCTCAAAAATACAAAATAGTTTTCCCTATCAGTTGTCGAAGCCCAATTGCTATAGGTTTCAGTTAAAAAAACTTACATTCAGTATGCGAACCATGAAGCCTTCGACTAATTTGACCAATGGCCGCACGACAGTGCAAAGAATGAAAGCGTGACTCAAAGTCTCGACTCCACAATCGCATTTCTGGCAAATCCGTCAAGCCTGCTGTCTCAAGTTTTTCGCCAGCTCAGAGAACATTTCTTATCCTCAGTCAGGCCAAAGATGCCTCATGATTATTGAAGCATTGTGGCCCAGGCGCCTAAGGCCAGATTGAGCTGATTTCGCCGTTCGTTAAACCGATCCCCTCAATCCTATAATCACGAACAGATCCCCTCACTAATACCCTCACAAATACCCGATATAATTCCCCTCGGCCGGGTGTCAAAGAAGCTTTCTGTCACCCGTAAGAGGTACTTCAGTGCTCGGCGACACTCGCGGTAAAAGGAGCACTCATCTTGGGGTTGTCTGCGTGCCCCCGCCCCCTCGTGCAAGTTCACACTTTTCACAGCCGGAAATGTTTTCTTAGTGTCTTCTTTTCAGAAGCCACCGTTTCCTCACAAGGTGTACACATTCGATCCAGACAGTAAAGCCGCAGCGTATGTTGATGAATCTCAACGTTTGGCATACCCAGCCCGCCTTCAGAAAGATGTCGATGACAGATCTTGCGATGAACGATAGGGGCTCCACTAAGCCACAAAAACTTGAAAAGAGCCCGCTGCAAATCAAGCAGCGTATCTGACGGGAGTAGAATAACTGATAGACAATATAGGATGATCAGATAGATGTGTGAGGTACACACTTCCGCTCTCTCCTTTTATGAAAGATTTCTAAGGGTCCACAGACGCGCTGCTGCCTTGATCGCTTCCAATACTTCCGACCAATTTTTCTCCAACTGAAGATCAGGACCAAACCAGACCCCGAGTAGCTTGCAAGGCCCGTCAGTTCAGCTAAAGGGTCCCTGTAGAGATACACCCTTCCAGGCACAAATGCGCAAACCCACTGACTTGTCACAGTTGATTTTAGCCCATGTTACTGTTTTATATGTCGACAACTCTAATCTCAGCACTGCTCGTTACAAGCACTGTAAGGCAGAGTAATTTAATGAGGTGCAATCATCTGTCAAAGTGATCCCTCTTATGAGCGGGTTATGTGAAGGAAGAGCTCCAACACAAGCACATAAAGCATCGGTGACAAATTGATCTGGACAAATTGAAAGGCTTTGATTTCATACCATTCATTTGAACCAGTGCACTGGGGGTCGCATACAAGAGACGAATCCAGGATCAAAACCGAGAGATTCCAAGTATCGATGATCAACCCTATCGAATGCTTTGGACTGATCTAAATTGATCAGCGCGGCTTCAGTGTCAACTTTCTCAATGATTAATCGTATTGCATGCAAGTTATCCTGAATAGTCCGACCTTTTACAGCACAAGACTGTTCCGGGCTGATCAGATGAGGCAGGACAATCTGCAAACGATTGGCTAAAATCTTGGCCAAAATCATTAACTCAGTGTTTAACATCGTTAAGAGGCCAAAATTACCTATCCCATACTAACCATCTTTGTTCTTGCGAAGCTACTTCACGACCCCCTGGTAAATTTACTTCTTTGACATCTTTCCAATGTATTCCTTTGATATATTTTTAATTTATTATTTTGATATATTTCCAATGTATTATTTTCATATTTTTCTAATTTATGTCTGTGAAACCTTTCCAATGTATTTCTTTGATATCCTTCAAATGTATTTCTTTGATATCCTTCAAATGTATTTCTTTGATATCCTTCAAATTTATTTATTTGATAGGTTTCTTATTCATTCCTTTTATATCTTTACAATTTATACCTTTGAAACCTTTCCAATGTATTTCTTTGATATCTTTCAAGTTTATTTATTTGATATGTTTCAAATGTATTCTATTAATGACTTTTACATTTATTTATTTGATATCTTTCCAAATTATTTCTTGTATATATTTCCAATGTATTACTTTGATATCTTTCTAATTTCTTTCTTTGATATCTTTCAAATTTATTTCTATGATATATTTCCCATGTATTCCTCTGTATCTTTCTAATGTATTCCTTTGTTATCTTTCAAATTGATTCCTCTATATATTTCCAATATATTCCTTTGATATCGATCCAAATTATTCCTTTTACCTATTACAATGTATTCTATTTGATATCTTTCCAATGTATTCTATTTGATATCTTTCCAATTCATCTCTTTAATATTTTTTTCAGTTCATTCTTTTGATATATTTCCAATGTATTCCTTTAATACCTTTTCAGTGTATTTCTTTGTATATCTTACCAGTGTATTTCTTTGATATATTTTCAATTTATTTATTTTATGTCTTTCCAATTTATTATTTTGATACCTTTCTATTTATTTATTTAATATCTTTTTATAACTTATTTCATTTGATATTTTTCTAATTTCTTTATTTGATATCTTTCCAATTTATTCCTTTGATATCTTTCAAATTTATTTCTTTGAAATATTTACAATGAATTCATTTGAAATCTTTCCGATTTATTTATTTCATATATTACAAATATATTCCTCTATTCCCCAATGTATTCCTTTGATATGTTTCCAATGTATTTCATTTGATAGCTTTCAAATTAATTCCTCTGATATCTTTCCAATTTATTTCTTTTAAATCTTTCCAATATATTCCTTTTATATGTTACCAATTTATTTCTTTGATATATTTATAATATATTCCTTTGATATATTTCCAATTTATTTTTTAATATCATTCAAATTTCTTTCTTTGCCATTTTCAAATGTAATCCATCTATATCTTTCCAATGTATTCCTTTAATATATTTCCAATCTATTTTTCTATATCTTTCAAATGTATTCCTTTGATATATATATCCAATTTATTCATTTTGCATCTTTCCAATGTATTCCATTTGATATCTTTCCAATGTATCTCTTTTATATCTTTCAAATTTATTTCATTGATATCTTTCCAATTAATTCTTACGATATCTCTCATAAGTATTCCTTTTATATCTTTCAATGTATTCCTTCGATATCTTTTCAATGTATCCCTTTTATATATTTCTAATGTATTATTTTTTACATCTTTTAATGTATTATTTTGATGTTATTCCAATGTATTTCTTTGATATATTTTCAAAGTATTCCTTTGATAATTTTCATTTTTTTTATATCTTTCTATTTTATTTCTTTTAATATCTGTCCAATTTCTTTCTTTGATATATTTCCAATGTGTTTCTTTGATAATGTATTTCTTTAATATATTTTAATTGATTTCTTTGATATATTTCGAATGTATTTCTTTCATATCTTTCCAAATTATTATTTGATATATTTACAACATATTAATTTGATATCTTACCAATTTATTCTTGTAATATATTTCCAATATATTATTTTGATATATTCTAAATGTATTCTTTTTATATCTTTCAATTGTTATTTTTATACTTTTAAATGTATTCATTTAATATCTTTCCTTCGATATTTTTCCAATCCATTCTTTTGATATATTTCAAATGTATTTCTTTTATACCTTTCCAATTTATTCCTTTGGTATCTTTCCAATTCATTCGTTCAATACATTTACAATGTCTTTATATTTTCTAATTCATTTCTTTGATATCTTTCCGATGTATATCCTTGATATCTGTCCAATTTATTTCTCTTATATCATCCAATTTATTCCTTTGATATCTTTCAAATTCATTTCTTTGATACCTCTCCTCTTCATTCCATTGATATTTTTCGAATTTAATTATTTGAGATCATTTTCATGTATTTATTTTGATATCTTTATTTGATATCTTTCAAATTTATTCCTTTTTCTCTAATTGATTCTTTTGCCATATTTTCAATATATTTCTTTGATATATTTCCAATATATTACATTTGATATGATTCCAATTTATTCCTTTGGTGTTATTACAATTTAATTATTTCATATCTTTTCAATGTATTGCGTTGATATCTTACCAATGTATTCCTTTGGTACTTTTTAAATTTATTCTTTTTGATATCCTTTAACTATGTATTTCTTTTGTAATTTATTTCTATGATACCTTTAATATTCCTTTCTTTGAGATCTTTCAAAATTCCTTTGATATCTTTCCAATATATTACATTTGATATGATTCCAATTTATTCCTTTGGTGTTATTACAATTTAATTATTTCATATCTTTTCAATTTCAGTTAGGGAGGGCCTGTGGACGAGTGGTTATAGCACTTGTCTTTGGGCTGAACGACCCGGGCTCGATCCCACTCACGGCATGCGAATTTTCGGGTCTGAAATCTCCCTCTGTCCACCCAGCAGTAAATGGGTACCTGACTACAACTCAGGGAAGGTTCAAGGCAGCGGAAGGAGAGAGATGGGCTCCGCCTTCCATATGCTGTGCCCTAGACACGGCGATTCTTAACAAATCACCGCCGCTACGGCCATCGGCAGTGTGCGATGTCGGCAACGACACTCGTGCGCGTCCAGGCTATGCGACCTTTACCTTTTATCTTTTCAATGTATTGCGTTGATATCTTACCAATGTATTCCTTTGGTACTTTTTAAATTTATTCTTTTTGATATCCTTTAACTATGTATTTCTTTTGTAATTTATTTCTATGATATCTTTAATATTCCTTTCTTTGAGATCTTTCAACATTCCTTTGATATCTTTCCAATATATTTTTTGATATCTTTCCAATTACTTTCTTTGATATCTTTAAAATGTATTTCTGTTTATATTTTCCCAATTTATTTCTTTGATATCCTTCTAACTTATTTCTTTGATACATTTCCAATTCATTCCTTTGATATATTATTATTTCATTTCTCTTATATTTTTCAATGTATTCCTTTTATATCTTTCTAATTTATTCCTTTGATATGTCTCTAATGTATTATTTTTATATCTTCAATGTATTCCTTAGATATCTTTAAAATGTATTCCTTTCATATCTTTCCAATGTATTATTTTTGCATCTCTTTATGTATTCCTTTTATATCTTTCCAATGTATTTCTTTGATATCTTTTTATCTTTAATATCTTTAATATTTAATTATTTCGTAATATTCTAATTTAGTCCATTGATATCCTTCACATGTTTTCCTTTGATATCTTTCTAATTTATTATTTTGGCATATTTTCAATACATTTGATATTTTCAATACATTTGATATTTTTCTAATATATTCCATTTGATATAATTCCAATTTATTCCTTTTGTATCTTTCCAATTTATTACTTTTATATTTTTCCAATGTATTTCTTTGATATCTTACCAATTTATTACTTTGGTATGTTTCCCATTTATTCGTTTGATATCTTTACTTATGTATTTTTTTTATACCTTTTCAATTTATTTCTATAAAATCTTTAATATTTATTTTTTTAGATCTTTCTATATTTGCAATATATATTTAGTACCTTTTAAATTTATTCTTTTAGTATCCTTATCTACGTATTTCTTTTGTAATTTATTTCTATATCTTTCATATTTCTGTTTTTTAGATGTTTCTAAATTCCTGTGATATCTTTCTAATAATTTGTTCATATCTTTCCAATTACTTTTTTTGATATCTGTCGAATGTAGTGCTTTGATATTTTTCCAATTTATGTTTTGATATCCTTCTAATTTATTTAAAAAATATATTTCCAATTCATTCCTTTGATATATATATTTTTTATTTCTTTGATATTTTTCAATGTTTCCTTTCATATCTTTCAAATGTAGTATTTTTTTACATCTTTTAATGTATTCCTTTGATATTTTTTCAAAGTATTCTTTTAATATTTTTCAAATTTAATCATTTCATATATTACTAATTTATTCCTTTGATATCATTCCAATTTTTTCTCTGATATTTTTCCAATGTATTTCTTTTATATTTTTCTCAACTTATTTCGTTGGTATATTTTAATGTATTCACTTGTTATCTATCCAATGTACTCCTTTGATATCGATCCAATTGATTCCTTTGTATATTTCCGATATGTCCCTTAGATATCGGTCTAATTTATTTATACCCATTACAATGTATTCATTAAATATCTTTCCAATATATTCCATTTGATATCTTTCCAATTCATCTCTTTTGTATTTTTTGAATTTATCCTTTTGATATATTCACAGATATTTTTCCAATGTATCATTTGAGTATATTTCAATGTATTAATTAAATATCTTTTCAATGTATTTCTTTGATATCTTATTAATGTTTTATTTTAATATATTTCAATGTATTAATTAAATATATTTCCAATGTATTCTTTTGATATCTTTGTAATTCTTTCCTTTGATACCTTTCCAATTTATTGTTTTAGTATCTTTCTAATTAATTCATAAATATCTTTCTCAATTCATTTTATTTAATGCTTTTCAAATTTATTCCATTGATATCTTTCCAATTTATTCTTTTTCTATCTTTCCAATTTCTTTCTTTTATATCTTTTTTATGAATCCATTTGATATCTTTCCTATTTTTTGATATATTACCAATGTACTTATATATCCTTCCAATGTATTCGCTTGATATCTTTACAATGTACTTCTTTGATATATTTCTAATATGTTCCTCTGATATCTTTCCAATTTCTTTCTTTTTAAATCATTGCAAATTATTAGTTTTTCAATGTATTTCTTTTATATCATTTCAATGTATTTCTTTTATGCCTTTCCAATGTATTTTTATACACGTTTCCAATGTATCCCTTTGATATTTCTCCAATGTATTATTTTTATATCTTTCAATGTATTCCTTAGATATCATTTCAATGTATTAATTAAATATATTTCCAAGGTGTTATTTTGATATCTTTCAATGCATTCATTTAATATCTTTCAAGTGTATACGTTTGATTTCTTTGAAAATGATTCCTTTGACATCTTGTAAGTTTATTCTTTTGATATCTTTCTAATTTACTGCGTAATATCTTTCTAAATTTATTTCATTTGATACTTTTCCAATTTCTTTCTTTAATATCTTTCTAATTATTCCTTTGATATCGTTCAAATTTATTTCTTTTATTACTTTTTCAATGAATCTACTTGATATCTTTCCGATTTTTGTCTTTGATATATTACCAATGTATTCCTCTATATCTTTCCAATGTATTCCTTCGATATCTTTCCAATTTATTTCTTTTAAATATTTCTAATGTATTCTTTTTACATTTTTCAAATGTATTTCTTTGATATATTTCCATTGTATTCTTTTGATAAGTTTCCAATTTATTCCTTTTATATCTTTTCAATTTTTTTTTTAATATTTGTTCAATTTATTTTTTATACCTTTCCAATGTAATCTATCTATATCTTTCCAATATATTTCTTTGATATATTTCCAATGTATTCCTTTTTATCTTTCCAATGTATTCCTTTTTATCTTTCCAATGTATTCCTTTTTATATTTCCAATGTAATCTCTTTTTATCTTTCCAATGTATTCCTTTTTATCTTTCCAATGTATTCCTTTTTATCTTTCCAATATATTCCTTTTTATCTTTCCAATATATTCCTTTTTATCTTTCCAATGTATTCCTTTTTATCTTTCCAATGTATTCCTTTTTATCTTTCCAATGTATTCCTTTTTACTTTTCCAATGTATTACTTATTATCTTTCCAATGTATTACTTATTATCTTTCCAATGTATTCCTTTTTATCTTTCCAATGTATTCCTTTTTATCTTTCCAATGTATTCCTTTTTATCTTTCCAATGTATTCCTTTTTATCTTTCCAATGTATTCCTTTTTATCTTTCCAATGTATTCCTTTTTATCTTTCCAATGTATTCCTTTTTATCTTTCCAATGTATTCCTTTTTATCTTTCCAATGTATTCCTTTTTATCTTTCCAATGTATTCCTTTGATATATTTCAGGTTTATTATATTAATATCTTTCTAAATTATTGCATTTGATATATGTTTAATATATTCCCTTCATATCTCTCCAATTTATTTTATTTATAAAAGGAATATATTGCAAAGATATCAAAAGAAATGTATTTCTTTTGATATCTATCTAATGTATTCCTTTTATATCTTCCCAATTTATTCTTTTGATATCTTTCCATTGTATTATTCAATGTTTTGTTAGAAATCTTTCCAATCTATTCCTTTCATATTTTTCAATGTATTATTTTTATATCTCTCAATGTATTCCTTTGATATGTTTCCAAATACTTCCTTTGATATCTTTTTAAAGTATTCATTTAATATCTTTCAAACTTAATCTTTTTATATTTTTCCAATTTATTCTTTTGATATCTTTCCAATTTCTTTCTTTGATACATGTTCAATGTATTTTTTTCATATCTGTATTTCTTTGATATCCTTCTATTTTTTTCTTTTTCCAATGTATCCATTTGATATCTATTCAATTTCACTTATTTATATATTTCTGATTTATTCCTTTGATATTTTTCCAATTTACTTCTTTGATTAGTTCCCAGTGTATTCCTTTGATGTCTTCCCAATATATTCCTTTTAATATCTTTTCAATTTATTCTTTTCATATATTTCCAATGTATTATTTTGATATCATTTATATGAATTCCTTTCACATCTTTCCAATGTATTATTTTGATATCTTTTAATGAAACAGATGAAGAAGAAGGAAATAATGGCGAGTTCGAAATCCGTTGACCAGTCCAGAGTCAGAAAGGCGGATCTCTTCAGATGGGAAATTGTAATCATGATCAAAACCTTAAGAAGATAATGTTGATTGTATTCTTTTGAGAGGGAGGCGGAGTCGTCCAATTCTCAATATAAGGTCAAGCGTAACAGGCCTCGGAGACTGCGCTTTGCTTGCCCATCGAATCCACGTCGTTGAGAGACAACCACCCCGTTGATATCGCCCAAATCAAAATCGCCCAGAACTTAATAATAGTGCTGGCCCAAAACGCAGACAGTAGAAATTCACAGTTAGAAGTTTTTGAGCAAACATAGTCTTGTGCATTTTAACAAAATAATAATGTTTTATACAAAAACACAACAGCCGAGTTCGTCCTTTGTTCTTTTTGCTTGAAATTGCTTTCGCTCATCAGAAGTACCAACTTTGAAGACCAGCGCCGGACGATTGCCCTATTCATCTAATTACGGCGTGGAGAAAGTGGTAATTAACGGACTAAGGACATTTTAACACCTACAGCAACCTTTTCCCGCAGCAGGTACCGAGTGACCAACCGAACCCCAGGAACGGCCAACTTTCGGTGACGTCACTAGAGGACTGGGGTACATGTGTGCATTTTGATAAAATGTCAACTTTCGGTGACGTCACTAGAGGACTGGGGTACATGTGTGCATTTTGATAAAATGTCAACTTTCGGTGACGTCACTAGAGGACTGGGGTACATGTGTGCATTTTGATAAAATGTCAATAGAATCCAACGGTTAAGCGGATCAGCAATGGAAACCTACGAGGAAGTCAGTCGTCACGCCGAAGTTAAACGTCCATTCGCGCCAACGAGCACACATTGCGTTGAGTAAGAGCAAATGTTGGGATAATTACTACTTTCTGTCGCCATGCCAAGCGCCTTTCGCAAATTCTCAGCATTGATACAACTTCGACGAGCCGCATTATCACATTATCAATAACAGATCGTCACCGGTAGGAAACCAGGCGCCATATATTCACACGGGAGTAAACGGCATAATCACGTTGACACACCGGTTCTCGTTAGATCACGGAAGTTAAGCAACGTCGAGCCTGGTCAGTACCAGATGGGTGACCATTTGGGAATACCAGGCGGTGCTGTATGTGGGAGGACGTCGACACTTCACTGCAAGAATTGCAAAATCCTTACGTCGTTGTCATCTCTCCTAACCAGGATATACATGCGATGCGACTGGGGACCGCCTGTGAATTTGATAATCACATGAAAATTCGTCCTTCGGAGGAAGCCGGTTCGCCTCGCCCAGAGTGAATGCCGTACCAGATACAGTGTAGGTACAAGAGTAACGCGTACTATTCGCACCAACGGAACACAATTACTCCTAAATGTCGCCATGCTAAACCTAACCTCGTGCAAATCATCAGCACTAACAAGAGCAACAATAATTACGACGAATCGTTATCACCATCGTCCACATCAAATCATTTACTTGCCTACAGCAACCAACAATAACAACAGCGGTAAATACTTCGCCATGCTAGGCGAGATTTAATCATCATCATTATCATCATCAACAGCTGCGACGAGAAAAACCACAACTCTCAACTAGAAAACACGAAGCAACACACACAACGCAATGCGCATACAAAAACACCTATGGCATATTTCCTTAAATAAACTACGCATGCGCCATGTTAAAAGAACACACTCCAGCACATCGCTTTCTCTCAATAAAAATGTTAGCTTTACGACCGCTGTTTATTGTATTTCATTAGTTGTTTGATCAACGCTTTTCCTTATTTTAGTGATTGTTTAATAGGAGTTGTTGTACACTGGACGACCGACCACCGCCATCTTGATGTCGATCCTGCTACCACGTAAGTTTATGCTGCCTTCTTGGCCTTTTGGCTAAGATCAAAGTGTAGTATCTGTTCCGATGGATACTGCACGCCTGTCCTGTGCAGTTCTAGGAGGTCCACCCTCCCAGGCCTTTGCCTCCCCTCTTTGGGGAGGAGTAAGTTTATTGCTTACTGTCTGAGGCGCCCCTACCGGGGAATGCCGACGGGGCTGCCCAGGCAATTTTTAAATGGCCAGAGTGCTCACCTCTCGAGCGCTGGCTTTTCAAACCCCACTTTCTCGACCCGATCTTGGGTCACATCTTACTTGTGGGAGTAAGATAAAACTGGCCTTGTGCCTAACTTCTGGGGAGGAGTAAATAAAACACTTATTCAGTATTCTCAAAAATATGACTTACGAGTTTTTCATGCCAAAAATATTACGCAATACTACCCCCCCCCCCCGGGCGTCACAAAAACTGCTATTTGCTGTGCTCTTTTGCAAATGTACAGTTCAATATCCTTTTAATATGTCGCACTTGTTGTGAATTTTATCTTTCTATTCCGTCGATGAAATAGTCCGATGAAATGGGGATGAGATAAGCGTCGGCCCTCGTCAGTTGGTTCACCCGGCTATAGTTCGTACACAATCGCATAGATCCATCTGTCTCATCCACAAGGACGCAAGATGCCCACTTACTGCCACTGGGTTCGATTATGTCATTTTCTAACATCTACCGTACTTATTGACCCCCGAATTTAGTCCTCTGTGGCATAATCTGATAAAAGTGCTGTCTTGTGTGTCTCACCCCTCACGTCTTTAAACTTTAAAAAAAATGACACCTAGTTTTTAAACTATACAACTAATATATAGGATCAAAGTGTAGTATCTGTTTTATCTCCAGGTGTCATCCTACCAGTCATTAACTTCAACTTTCGGAGGCGTTGAAACGTTTTCTTTTCTTTCATCAATGTATTCTTTTGATATCTTTCCAATCTATTACTTTGATATCTTTCCAATTTATTTCTTTGATATCTTTTATCTCCTCCTGGCGGAAGAGAAATGCGTTTACTGCCTCTCACCTGGCGTGCTCTTATCGGCGAGAGATTACCAATGGTACCTTTTATGCTATTATGCAATCAGGACGGAGGGGACCACTAAACTTGCTGCTGCGGGGACGGATAAACAAACCGGAACTTGTTTCAAAAAGCCATTTTAATTCATACAATTGTGTTTGCCTATTTTAAAGCATACGTGTTTTCAAAAAGCTCAATCAGTAAATTTTTACCGTCAAATAAAGAAGAAAAAAACAGAACCATTAAAATTCAAAATTGTTCTGTTTATATAACTTTTTTGTCCCCCTTTTTTGCTCAGACCAATGAGAATTAATTTTAGTTACAACCTTCTGTAGGTAAATGGCAAAACTAGTGTTAGAAGACACTCGAAAAAAAATCATCTTATTTTCTTTCATAATGTTCGACATTAATTAAAATTAGTCCTATCAATTAAAATAGTATGCACAAACACCATACAAATCAAGAAAATTTTGTTTAGAAACACGCATCATTATCTTTCCTCTTACCTCTTGGTCTTCTATTATTTCTTTTCTTCTTTCTTTTTTTCGTTTTATTCATTTTGTCCGTCATCACAACATTACAAAGCCTTTTTAACGCCGTTCTTTTTCCTGTTTTAGTCCAGTATTAACCTTTCAGTAACCAACTACCGGTTTCTTCTTTCATTGACGTAAGTGATAATTACTCCTAGTGACCCCGGAAGGAATATTTCAATGGTGTCTTTAGAGTCTGTGAAAAATCTAACCCTTTCTATAACACACAAACAAGCATTGACTTATATATATATATTCCCGAAACAGTTTTTCATGGTAAACAACTGATGATCCCTTAAAATAGTGTTAGAAACTAACTAATATAATAACTGTAAAAAATAAATTGACTTACATGAGTGATTTTCCACTGGAAGACTTGAGACTATAAGTTTTTTTATATTTTTATTTTTTTAATTTTTTTTTTATATAGTTTTAATGGTTGAGAAACTTTCGAGACTATATATATATATATATATATATATATATATATATATATATATATATATATATATAAAATATTAATATTGTTTTTTATAAACCTAAATTCAGTGTCACTTTACAATTTGTCGAATTATGAATATTTCTCATTTTTCAATTTAGTCGCTATTTATAAAAGTTTTCTGCTCCCAGAAATTAGACGTGTTTATAATCTATTTATGTATGTAAACTAAAAATAAACTAAAAATAATAATATAAACTTATTTGAGATTGGTATTTCCTATTTAAGTTAGAATGTTATGTCTACAGAGAAGCCACAGTCGATCACCTAAAGTGGTCTTGCATTTGATAATAAAACATTTTCACGAGATGCGGGAAAACGAAGTCTTATGGATACCATCGATGTACAAAAATAAAATGTTCATATTGTTATCCTTCCCCCACATACAGACAAGTGGATCCGCCCCTGTCATGTGCATCATAAAGTAGTTGGCATGAAATATGTTGTTTCTTGGAAGAAGAAAAAAATGCTCTTCAAGTGGACATTTATTTCCTTAACATTTCCTTTTTTTTATGATAAATACGCAACATTTCCTTTTTTATGATAAATACGCCCAGATGTACATAAAATACTCTAAAGTTGACTGTCTTCTAAATTCTCGCGATAACAAAATTTGGTACATCTAGTTGGTGATAACGCCACGAGTAAATGGACGGCCGAGGAGGAAGAAAGAAAGCTTTCGTCTAAGGGAGGTAATTCTTGTTTCATAAACACCCAAAACGTAACATCTTAAGCGCTCCCTTTTAAATTTAATTAAAGTCCCTATTTACTTACCTCCCCACCAGGGCAGATTTAGACACCGGGTCGTTTTTTAATGTGAGGAAAATCCAGCTCCCCGAAACAGAGCATTCTGGATTGGGACAAAAAGAAACATTCCTTTAATCTAGAATGCCGAAAACTGAATAGATACTACACTTTGATCTCAGCCCGAATCATGCGGCAAATATTTCTTTGAATTTGAGTTCAGCTGAAATTTTACTAGCGATTTATGCAATTCAATTATCCTTCAACGATAAATAAGACCACTCAATATGAGAATCTGAAAGAACAAAAGGACGAACAACATAGGTGAGTTTAGTTAGAGAGATTTAAATTCACGTACGGGAACAAACAAAGAACTTAGGATCTTTGATATTCATCGAAATTATTTTATAATCTAAAATGTGTGTTCAGATTAATTCTCATGTGATATTTATTCACAATCCTTTATACATATTTTGTGGGCACACAGGGGTGAATTAACATGTGTAAGGGGAGTTGGGGTTGTTGAGTGGTTGGGCTGGCGTCAACTTCATTCTCTATGTAAATGAGGTCTATATTGCTCTAGTAGTGGTGGCCCGAATTAGAGGGTTGAACGTCTTGCATAATTATTCAAAACCTGGCACCCTCATCTTTGAATTTTATTATTTTATTTTTTATTTTTTTTTTATTTGACTTAACGGCTGGTTTATTGCATATTTGGTGCCGGATTTATTCATGGGTCTTTAGCTGTAAAGTCAAGTTGTAAAAGCTTATATTGTTACCTATTATCGTTAAGTACCGTTTTTCTTGTTATGTGAGCTAAGGTTGCACCTGCAGTTTGTTTTTAAGCTTTTGTGGCGTACTTTTACGAACCAGGATGAGTAATTGGTTTACCACTAGTTGCATCCAGACCGTTGCTTTGTTGGATGGAGTGGTTCATTGATCCACAGCATTGCCGACATTATATTACATGCCTTCATAGTTAATGACGAAGTTATGATAACGAAAAGGTATTTGTTATCGATTTCATCGATATTTTCACTTTTCTAAGTTATATTTCAGAAGTTCACCACTGCTACTCGCTAAAACCGGATTTTATTGAATAAGATACTGTTTCGATTCACCGGTATAAATACATATTTCAGGCGTTTTCGTTTGTTAATCGACACATACTTGGTGCATTTGTTTCAAATTACAGAATTTGTGCAGAAATACCGATAAGTTTATCTTTTTACGTTTACGAAAAGCAATTTTGGATGGAAAGTCTTTTATGTCTTTCTCTCTCTCTCTCTCTCTCTCTCTCTCACACTCTCTATCTACATACCCGTTTATATTATATATATATATATATATATATATATATATATATATATATATATATATATATATAGAGAGAGAGAGAGAGAGAGAGAGAGAAGGAACAAAGCGCTGTGATAAAGAAAACAAATGAGTTATTTTTATATTTTCATATATAAAATTTATTTTATAAATTTACACATAGAAAATATTAAAAACAAAACAATGAAAAATTAAAGAAAAATAATCAGGAAGAAAATAGAAAACGAGAGGCTTCTTATACATAGATTAAAACTGTTAAAAGAAATCCATTAAAAAGACAATCATTAAGCGGTTGGACGTAAATAATTATCGGAAAATGTCATTACAAGATTATTAAAGTCTTATCTCAATTTATCACTGAAAGTCATCGAACATGAAAGTGACCATTAAGGAAATCCATGGAATTTCAAAATTCGCGGTTATTATTGTTTAAATCACCCCAAAATCCGTTCCCATCCTAGTGTGGATAAATATTCCAAATGGCGTCCAAAATTCAAACAAGCTTACGTGATAATAAATAGATTGCCAATAAAGGGAGGCAATTCAAAATAATGAAAAAGCCAGCAATACAACTTAGACAATCACAAAGGGAGGTAAGTGATACATCTAAACAAAATCTAAAAAGCACACAGACACATGGATTCCATACACAAAAATCCACATGCATTTGGCCTTAGAGCGGGCTACATAGACACATACACATATTTATATAGTTATATAAATACTATAATATTAACCTAATAGAAGTTAGGATCAAATCAAAATAAAAATAACTGAAGAAAAAAAAATTACAAATAAAAAATAAAATAAAAATGAATAAAAATGAATAAAACGATACTCAAAATTGTATTTAAGCGATTCGTCGATTAGACTATGTCGATTAGACTATGTCGATTAGACTATGTCGATTAGACTATGTATGATACTCTAAAAAATTTAAAAGGGTGACTTTAGAAATGGAAAAGATAAAATTCTGACGCCCGATTCTCTAATTGAATCTTCTACTGTGAATGGAAGAAATTATATCGTTTTTAAATGAATTTCAATCATTTATGTACATTTTACGATACTGATAAACGAGAGGACTCAATTCTTTTTACGGAAGAGTATTGTGTTAGGCTAAGTGGAAACCATCATTTCCTCTACCTGAGTGCTCCATCATCGAAAAGCATATATATATATATATATATATATATATATATATATATATATATATATATATATATATATAAGGTGAGTCAATGGAAAATAGTTAGACCTGTAAATGGAAACAGATCAATATCTTCAGTTGTTCAGAACAAGGAGCATTTAGTAAATAAAAATATTTCTTCTTCTTCTTCTCTTTCAATTGCATTCCTTAAGCACGGCTTTTCA
>OY744517.1:1605683-1660683 GCA_963556195.1 Sepiola atlantica | reverse complement strand
TATAATATATATATTATATATTATATATTATATATATAATATATATAATATATAATATATAATATATAATATATATATAATATATAATATATATATATATATAATATATATATAATATATATATTATATATATATAATATATATAATATATATATGATATATATATAATATATATATATAATATGTATATACAATATATATATAATATATATATTATATATATATTATATATATAATATATATATATACTATATAATATCATATATATATAATATATATATAATATATATATAATATATATATAATATATATATATACAATATATATATATATATATAATATATATATATATATATATATATATATATATATATATATATATATATATATTACTGTCATCCAGATACAGCTATTTCGTTGTTTCACGATTCTCAGTCTATATACAATATATATATATAATGTATATAATATATATAATATCATATATATAATATATATATAATATATATATAATATATATATAATATATATATACATAATATATATATATATATATATATATATATATATATATATATATATATATATATATATATATATATATATATATATATATATATATATATATATATATATATATATATATATATATATATATATATATATATATATATATACTGTCATCCAGATACAGCTATTTCGTTGTTTCACGATTCTCGGGCTAGCACTGAAAATAAGGACTTAAAGTTTTTGTTTTTCTCAAGATAATTATTTTTCTATTCTTTTAAATAAGAAAACACAAGTTTATCTGCACGAGAAGGGGACGTTGTTCGTACGACACGTAACCCAAATTATCAATATCGCAGATCAGCATCAACAAACCCTATTTCTTGACGAATATAGAAGATGTAAAAAGCTTACACGGACTCCCATTTTTTTTATTTCGGTCTTTTGGGGGGGTCGGGGTGGGTTTTTTTTCTATTTTTAACTGAGTTTAAATCACGCCCTCATACGCAACACATCGATACAAACTTACACGCGCATTTACGCATATGTGTATATGTATATGTATATATACACACTAAAAACATTTTTTTTCCTCTCTTTTTCTACTGTTGCTCGTCGCCCGTTACCAGTTTTCATCATCGTCGCTCAGCAGACGCCGGTGGGACGTGTCTCTCTGCGGTTTAGGTAGGAAGAACGGGGCGAAAGAGGGGAGCGACCTTTTTTTCGGCGTTATTCTTGTTTGGAAGGAATCCTCTTTAACACATGCAGTCGCTCAACATGCACGAGAAAGAAACGCTCCTGCTCTTCGGACTTTTGGGGACGATATTGTTGAGTATATTGTTCAGCCCAGCCGAGGCACAATTCCGACCACGTAAGTTTATTTAAACAACACCATTTTTCCTTTACATCTATTAAAAACAAATTAGCGCTCTGCTATTATTTATTTCATTTGATTTTATCTATTTGATAATAGCGATGTATACGTTTAGAAAACTCTTATTCGTATTAAATATTCACTGCTTCAAACTCATACGAATGAAATATGATACTCATGCTGTATCATACTTTTGTTCGGTACGATAAACAATTTTGTGATCATATCACATTTCGAAGACATACAGTTTACAAAATTCTAAGAAATGCATCGTCTATTATTGCTATCTATTATTTAAAATATTTTTCTTTTTCATTTTTGTTACAATAAAATTAATTTTATTTTTAAGTTCGCTTGTGTAAGGTTTCGTCGGCATTTACTCAATGGAACATTAGACATTTTCTGCTATGTATTTTAAATATACTTTTACGATATTACTTTATTCTTATTTATAAACATTTTTCATGTCTTTATTTTTAAGGAGTTTTAACTCCCTTTTTTATTTTAAGATTATTTGGGTTATGCTGTGAGATTTATGTAAAATGTCTAGAAAAAAACCCATCTTATTCCTGCTGTGTCATTAACTGTTTTTTGTGTGTTACTTATACAGGGTGGGCCAAAATAAGGGTCCTATCTTTAAATTTGTATAACTTGAATTTGAATAACTTCCACAAAATAAAAGTTAAACTCACCAAACTTTATGTGTGTGTAGACTGACCCTTCCGAGATTTTTTGAAATAAACAAAACAAATTTTAGCCGAAAAACACTTCTTAAAACTTACAAAAACTAAAGTATTGTTTTTTACACTGTTTTGAGTTTTTTAAGCAAAAATAATGTTTTCTAAATGAGGGTACGTTCCTTAGGGCTAGGTACGTGCAAAAATGGCCGTCTCTTGTACGGCCTATGCTTATTAAAAAGCGCTTATCATTAATTATTTAATTAGTTTCCGTGTAAACTTTGATTGTGTTTGAAAGATAAAAGCCTAAACTTAATATCTAAATGAAAAAAACTGCATATTTACGTGTGAAAAATAAATTATAATAAAATATGTAATTACGACGGTCAAAACCCCCCAAAATTCAATGAATTTTGAACTTTGAAAAAATTACTTGTAAAAATCCCTTAAAAGATAAATATAAGTTTTTGAGAACTATTTCAAAGCTAATTATTAAATTAAAGTCATAAGACACTGAATTAAAAAAAAAAAATCCCAAGTTTGACTAAAAATTAGCAAAATTATGCCTTCAAATGTGATAAATGAGTATAATCCTCCATAACTTCATCGGAAAAGGACGTTGTTTACAAAATGACTATTACTGTGCAAAATATATGGAAGACAAAAATGTCATAATTTATCAATTTTAACTTTATATATAAAAATGTAATAATAGTTTATAGAAGTTGAAAAATTATTATCCATTAATTTCTTTATTCTTTTTAAGGTTATAAACAAATTTAAGTACCCTTATTTTTTATAATAAAAAAAGGAAATGCTTATTTAATTATTTGTGAGTGTACGCAATTATTTTTAACTGAAAGGGTTCAGTTTTTAATTTAGTAATACCCTGAAATTATGGATGACGTCTGTTTTTACCAATGTTTTTCCTTAGAATTTGAAATAAAACTATTTTTTAAATGTTAAAATATTTTTACGTTACGAACTGCGTCAATTTTATCAATTTTTTTTACATGATTTAAAACTTTAGTTACTCGATTTATTCTTAACGTGTCGTAACGATAAATTACATTGATTCTTTTAAAAATAAAGTGTTTTTATTTTTTTAATTTTAAGTGTGAAAAAGTATATTAAAGTCAATGACTACACTGACAATTTATTCATTGAAAAAAAAGTTAAAACAGTTATTTATTGATAAACAGAATTCAATTTTGAAAGAAAATGTGATGTTTGAATTCTCTTTATTTATTAATAAATAATTGTTTTTAACTTAAATATTTATTAATGAAAAAAAGACAAAACAAATACAAATCTTTCCAAATAATTGACGATGAATTGTGAAATGAACGAAATTGTTGAATCTCTAAAAAAAATAAAAATTTTTGCGGCGCTGTAAAAGTGAGTGATTGCTAATCCCACCTGGTTATTACAGAACGGGGCTACCATACTAATGAAAGTTCATCGTTAGTAGAAATTATTCAATTTTTTAAATTCTTTTTTTCGTTAAGTTCCTGGATCTCAAATTTGTCAATTTTTGGTTTATTTTCAAGATTATAAAAAAAAATTCTTGCGCTGATGATGCCACGTTCCTCTATAAAAGAGAAATATAATTATGTCGCATTTTTTATTTTTCCAAAAACTCTAATCATTAAAATCACATGAAATATTTTTCGCAATTATATTATTTTTTTGGTGAAAATATTGATTAAACAATGCTTTATTCAATAATAATATCGCTAATTCAAAAAATTTATTTTTCTTCGAGTTATAGTGATTTTATTAACACGGTATTTACTGGCCTATTTCGTAATATATACGAAATATTTTGAAAAAAAAATTTAATTGTTAACATTTACGATCCTTTATTTACATAAGTAACAGTTAAAAAATCATGCATTTTTTTTTATTAATATATAAAAATATAACTTTAGTAAAGGTGTATTTTCTTTTTAAAAAATAATACATTTTCACTAAGATTTTTAAAAAAGTAATGGTTTCATTATATTCCGTGATTGTTGATTAATAAATATTGAAAATTTCAGTAAAATTGGTTGATTTCCTGAATTTTAGTGTATTTTTAAGTAAAGGGGGGGTCAAAATGTTTTTTCATTTTGGGAATCGGCCAGAGATTTTGCACGTACCTACTTAGGGCTAATACGGCTCATGCTTGCTTCGGAAGGGGTCCTTTACTTATTCTAAAAAAAAAAAAAAAAAAATCAATAAATAAAAAAGTTATGAATTTTTAAAAATAGGACCCTTATTTTTGCCCACCCTGTATTTTCAAGGCGAGTCTACATGAAATCGTTACCCGACCTTTTCTCTGGCCCTACATTTGATGATAGATTGAAATTCAAGCCAATCATTTTGACACCATTTCATTAATAGTCGGACGCATACAACATGTTATCTCACCTCGATTTGTTTTGGGATTTAATTTTGCGGGGAAAAATCTTCGAATCGAGTAAACACCTTATAATATAAAAACAACTTTTGGAAAAAAAACTTTTTAAATTTTAAGCTGCCGGTTTAGTGTATTATTACGTGATTTCTCGGCTTGTTACAAGATAATACCGTTTATAAATGCCTTTTCGGAATTCTGGGTAGGGAAATTATTTTATGTTTAACTTTCAAAGCAAAATACGCCCCCCCCCCCAAAAAAAAAATTGAATAGGCACATTTTTCAAAAATTGTATTTATAAATTTGGTGTATAATCGACAAAGTAATCCGAAAATTGTTTTACAAAAAATACTTAACAAACCTTTTAGAGGATGGTGAAGAAATTCTGTGGAAATGTCAATAATTATAGAGTTGACATTTCCACAGAAATACCTAGCAAACTGAACCCCAACTTTACAAATTGGATTAAAACAAAATTATTATCAGCCGAAAATAAATTGCTAAATTGATAGGATTCTGCAGAATGTCGGCTTAATTAAATAGCAACCGTTTCAGATGCGGCTTCACATTAATAGATGACTTCACATTTTGCGGCATTTTATTCCTTTGAAAAAAAAATCGAAAAATTGTATGGATGGGATTCGGTTTAAAACGAAGCCGGTAGTCGTTTAACAAAATGCAGTTTGCTCTTTTTTTTTCTTCTACGAAATCGAATTTTCTTTTGAAATAATAAAAAGTAAGGTCTCTTCACCTGTCATTGAAATGACAGTCTATTCTCTCTTCAGTCTCACTGTTAACCAATCTATTTATACTCGTTTGTTGACATGCCAGCTGCTGGAGTAAAGGAAGAAAATTAAAAAAGAGGTCCGACCCCCTCACGCTTATTAAAGGGTCCCACGGGCGTCTCAGCATTATGAACACGTCCTGCGGTGAGATGGGTACTCCAACGAGTCACAAAATTATCAATACCCTATTTAATAAAGCTCTAACTAAAAAAAAGTAATTTTGTATATTATAGTTATAAACTATTAACCGGCGTAGACGCGTGCTTTAACTTGTATTCAAGTTTTGAATCTCGGCGTAGATACACTTGCTATGTCTAGCTACACTGATGAGTCTTATACGACAACACAACTGTCTGCGTATATATATATTTATATATATATATATATATATATATATATATATATATATATATATATATATATATATATATATATATATATGATAATTTTATTTACACAGACATGTACAAAATCTGCGACACTGGCATGTCGATGTTATCGATCAACAGTTACTATAAACTGAGATCTCATCAGGCAGAGTTAGAATCCGATCTTAACCTCAGGTCATATTTGGAGAGACCCCAAATATGATCTGCGGTTAAGATCGGATTCTAACTCTGCCTGATGAGATCTCAGTTTATAGTAACTGTTGATCGATAACATTGACATGCCAGTGTCGCAGATTTTGTACATGTCTGTGTAAATAAAATTATCATATATAAAGCTCTATTCTGATATTGAGCACTTTTTATAAACCCGGTTAAAATTCTCTGGATTACCACCCTGTGGATATTTTTCACCTGGATTATTACCATTATATATATATATATATATATATATATATATATATATATATATATATATATATATATATATATATATATGCTCCCTATTTATATGTTGAGCTTTCTGGTCGATGAAATAACGGTTTCTACTCTGTGTAAAGCAAACATCTTCTGTAAAGAATAGATTTCTCAGGTTGCCGATAGCGTGGTAAAAATATATAGTGCTAGAATTTCTTCTACTTCAACGCCACATTGAAATAGCTGTCTGTGGATGGCTGTATATCTGTGGAGTCCTGTAAAACCGAGTAGGGAGCTCAATATAGAGTATAGAGCAATTTTGATAAAGCTAAATAGTTTATTTCAACCGCATTGAGCAGCCTTTTAAGACTAACATGACAATTTCACTTTCCTGAAAAACTATGAAAATCATCCAACGCTTTGAAAACGTCATGACCAGTTTTCGGGTAGGTGGGGGTAACTTGGGTAACTTTAAGCGATAATTCTATTCCTTCTCCTATTTTATTCTTTCTTTTTTAAATGTATTTTTGTACGGATTTACTATTAGCATCGTTTTTTGTTTGAATTTGAAGTGGCAATTACTTCACAGGTAGGTGCAAAACATCGAGGAAGGGTGAACTTACATTTTCACACATAACAATATGAAAACACGCGTAAAAAGGAAATCTACAAAAGAAAGTATAAAAAAGTTAGATCCAGTAGTCTACTGGTCCGTAAATGCAAATTAATTTAAGAATATAATTTAACAAAATAATCCCTCCATATATATATATATATATATATATATATATATATATATATATATATATATATATATATATATATATATATATATATATGATAATTTTATTTACACAGACATGTACAAAATCTGCGACACTGGCATGTCGATGTTATCGATCAACAGTTACTATAAACTGTTGATCGATAACATCGACATGCCAGTGTCGCAGATTTTGTACATGTCTGTGTAAATAAAATTATCATATATAAAGCTCTATTTTCATATTGAGTACTTTTTATAAACCCGGTTAAAATTCTCTGGATTACCACCCTGTGGATGTTTTTACCTGGATTATTACCATTATATGTATATATATATATATATATATATATATATATATATATATATATATATATATATATAGTAACGTATGAAAATATATTTATGGCAATTAAGCTACACACGATTTCCTGCGGTGATGAAACGTGGACGCCTCTGTGTAACTTAATTGCCATAAATATATTTTTATACGTTACTACTAAGCTCTATTCGCATATTGAGCACTGTTGAAATAAATACTGAACATCTATATACATTATATTTTATATTACTTTATAATATTATATGTGTATACATATAATAATAATAATAATAATAATAATAATAATAATAATAATAATAATAATAATAATAATAATAATAATAATAATAATAATAATGACAACAACAAAAAAGAAATGGAAAAGCTGATAAACACAACAAATGGAGTTTGGAATAGAAAAATGTGCACTGCTAGAGATCAAAAGAGGAAAACTGGAAACGACAGAAGGTATAGAACTCCCCAACCAAGAGGAGATGAGGGCGCTAGGAGAACAAGATAGTTACAAATACCTGGGAGTTCTGGAAGCAGACACAATCAAATATACAGAAATGAAAGAGAAGATTGGAAAAGAATATCTACGAAGAACAAGGAAACTCTTAGAAACTAAACTATATAGCAGAAACCTAGTAAAAGGGATAAACACATGGGCTGTATCACTAATAAGATACTCTGGACCATTCATAGGCTGGACCAAAGAAGAACTCAGGCACCTTGATCAAAGAACTAGAAAACTAATGACTATGCACAATGCACTGCACCCAAAAGACGACACGGACAGACTCTACGTGAAAAGAAATGAAGGAGGTAGAGGACTGGTAAGTATAGAAGACTGTGTGGAAGACACCAAAAAAGAGCTGGAGAAATATGTAACCCAGAACACGGAAAGACTGATCACCACAGCAAGAGACACCAGCCCAACAAACAACCCCGGAAGCACTGAACCCAGAAACAAAAAGACAAGAAAGGAAAAGTGGGAAGAAAAACAACTACATGGACGCTTTATAAGACTCACAAGCGATGAAGCCAATGAAAACAGCTGGGCATGGCTAAGAAAAGGAAACCTGAACAGAGAAACGGAATCTCTGCTGACGGCCGCACAGAACAATGCGATTAGGACAAACTTTATTAAAGCGAAGATAGATAAAACCCAGGAAAACAGCAAATGCAGATTGTGTGGACAAAGAGACGAAACGATAAATCATATAATAAGTGAATGCAGCAAGCTAGCACAAAGGGAATACAAGAACAGACATGACAGCATGGGGAAAGAAGTACACCGGGAAATGTGCAAACAACTGAATTTCGAATATGCAAGAAAACGGTACAAACACAAACCAGAAACTGTACTAGAAAACGAAAAACACAAAATCCTATGGGATATGAATGTACAAACAGACAAACCCATAACAGCAAGGAGACCGGATATGATAATAATCAACAAGAAAGAAAAATCCTGCAAAATCGTGGACTTTGCCGTTCCAGCAGACCACAGAGTGAAGATCAAAGAGATGGAAAAGAGAAGCAAATATACTGAACTTGCCAGAGAATTGAAAGGAATATGGAACATGAAGAAAGTCAGTATAACACCAATAATCATAGGAGCACTAGGAACAGTCCCCAAAAACATGGAGAAAAGACTAGGAGAAATAGGAATCAAAGGGATAACTGAGACCATACAAAGGACAGTAATGATCAAAACAGCTACAATCCTGAAAAATGTCCTCGAATGCGGAAACCAACCCACATAAGCAACGAATGGAGAACAAACACATGGAAGCACAAAACAACAGAACCGGGGAAAATACAACCGCACGAGAGAGGCGCAAGCATAGGCTGACGCCACGAAAATTATGGACAGAGGGTCGAGGAGGGAAAGCGCAAAACCAGACCTCCACTGGAAGAGCGCGGACAGCTCTGGGACCTTGGGAAGGCTTGTTGCCACTCGGGCCCCAGAGGGGACCAATGGCCCTTATCAGCGGGAAATCGTTGGTAGGTGGCTGTTGCGATTACCGCAAGGTCATCAGCGGTGATGAACGAAAAGAGGTGTTGCATACTGGAGGCCTGAGGAGACTTGTTGTCACTCGGACTCCAGGGAATACCACAGGTTGTCGGCAGTGGGTGACCACTGACGATGACCAGTGTGATAACTCCTAGTGAGTAAATAATAATTGACAAATAAACGTATTCAAATATCGTTTTACTGGGAAACATTACCTAAATGCTAAGAGGGAAACGATGTCCCCTTTCACCAGTGTGATGTCCATATGAGGGCAAAAGAACAAGGTTTCCCCCCTGGGTGAAAGGAACAACGTTTCTCCCTTAGCATTTAGGTAATGTTTCCCCATAAAACGATATTTGAATACATCCATTTGTCAATATCGCAAAAGCAACAACAAACAAAACGATAACATTTATGTGCGATACATCTTCCTCTACCGTTAGCGAGTTATTGTTCACCAGTGGTAAGGGTGCTGGACTTCAGCCACTCTGATCCGTTTCAAATCTGGCTAGAATCAGCCACGCTGATGATCTGTTAAAACGACAAAACACGTGTCCATGGATATATATATATATATATATATATATATATATATATATATATATATATATATATATATATATATATATATATAATTCGGGTGAGTTTCTGTTCCCATGGATAATCTAGTGAATCCTTATTGCGTTTATGTAACAGTGTGCAATAATAAATAGAACTGTATATTTATTTTGTATAAATCTAGGAGTCAGATGAACTTCGTCAGGTTACATTATTTGTATGAATGCGGAGATGAAAATGAAATAACAGTTGTTTTAGTGTAGCCATAGCTTTACTTTACAAATTAAAAAAAATATAACGGTTGATATTACTTTATTTATTTATTTATTTTTATTTTTTATTTTATATGTTTAATCTATTCTAGAGCAAGCTGAGACAATAGAAAAACGTTACTTTCATTCTCCCGGCTTTCAGAATGGGTGACGAGCCTATAGACAGCTAATGATTTATTGATAATTCGGTCAGATTTTGACACCTAAGATTTTTTAATTATTTCTCCCCAAACCCTATAAAACGAGATGTAACACACAATGTCAACACGTAACAACCGCATACATTCAGACATCAGGTTTTCTCTCTGACTCTCTCTCTCTCACAAACACACACACGCACACATGCACACATGCACAGGCACACACATGCACACATACACATACACATACACATGCACATTCAGTTGCATGAATTACATTAAAAAAACAAGAACCCCTTCCAAAAATAGACAACATAGTTAATGAAATAGAATTTCTAGGCTGAAACATTACTAATATAAGAAAACAAATAACACAAATTTCTAGGCTGAAACATTACTAATATAAGAAAACTAATAACACAAATGTCTAGGCTGAAACATTACTAATATAAGAAAACAAATAACACAAATTTCTAGGCTGAAACATTACTAATATAAGAAAACTAATAACACAAATTTCTAGGCTGAAACATTACTAATATAAGAAAACTAATAACACAAATTTCTAGGCTGAAACATTACTAATATAAGAAACTAATAACACAAATTTCTAGGCTGAAACATTACTAATATTAGAAAACTAATAACACAAATTTCTAGGCTTAAACATTACTAATATAAGAAAACTAATAACACAAATTTCTAGGCTGAAACATTACTAATATTAGAAAACTAATAACACAAATTTCTAAGCTGAAACATTACTAATATAAGAAAACTAATAACACAAATTTCTAGGCTGAAACGTTACTAATAGAAGAAAACTAATAACACAAATTTCTAGGCCGAAACATTACTAATATAAGAAAACTAATAACACACATTTCTAGGCCGAAACATTACTAATATTAGAAAACTAATAACACACATTTCTAGGCTGAAACATTACTAATATTAGAAAACTAATAACACAAATTTCTAGGCCGAAACATTACTAATATAAGAAAACTAATAACACACATTTCTAGGCCGAAACATTACTAATATAAGAAAACTAATAACACAAATCTTTAGGCTGAAACATTACTAATATAAGAAAACTAATAACACACATTTCTAGGCCGAAACATTACTAATATAAGAAAACTAATAACACACATTTCTAGGCCGAAACATTACTAATATAAGAAAACTAATAACACAAATCTTTAGGCTGAAACATTACTAATATAAGAAAACTAATAACACACATTTCTAGGCCGAAACATTACTAATATAAGAAAACTAATAACACAAATCTTTAGGCTGAAACATTACTAATATAAGAAAACTAATAACACACATTTCTAGGCCGAAACATTACTAATATAAGAAAACTAATAACACACATTTCTAGGCCGAAACATTACTAATATAAGAAAACTAATAACACAAATCTTTAGGCTGAAACATTACTAATATAAGAAAACTAATAACACACATTTCTAGGCCGAAACATTACTAATATAAGAAAACTAATAACACACATTTCTAGGCCGAAACATTACTAATATAAGAAAACTAATAACACACATTTCTAGGCCGAAACATTACTAATATAAGAAAACTAATAACACAAATCTTTAGGCTGAAACATTACTAATATAAGAAAACTAATAACACACATTTCTAGGCCGAAACATTACTAATATAAGAAAACTAATAACACAAATCTTTAGGCTGAAACATTACTAATATAAGAAAACTAATAACACACATTTCTAGGCCGAAACATTACTAATATAAGAAAACTAATAACACACATTTCTAGGCCGAAACATTACTAATATAAGAAAACTAATAACACAAATCTTTAGGCTGAAACATTACTAATATAAGAAAACTAATAACACACATTTCTAGGCCGAAACATTACTAATATAAGAAAACTAATAACACAAATCTTTAGGCCGAAACATTACTAATATAAGAAAACTAATAACACAAATCTTTAGGCTGAAACATTACTAATATAAGAAAACTAATAACACAAATCTTTAGGCTGAAACATTACTAATATAAGAAAACTAATAACACACATTTCTAGGCCGAAACATTACTAATATAAGAAAACTAATAACACACATTTCTAGGCCGAAACATTACTAATATAAGAAAACTAATAACACAAATCTTTAGGCTGAAACATTACTAATATAAGAAAACTAATAACACACATTTCTAGGCCGAAACATTACTAATATAAGAAAACTAATAACACAAATCTTTAGGCTGAAACATTACTAATATAAGAAAACTAATAACACAAATTTCTAGGCCGAAACATTACTAATATTAGAAAACTAATAACACACATTTCTAGGCTGAAACATTACTAATATTAGAAAACTAATAACACAAATTTCTAGGCCGAAACATTACTAATATAAGAAAACTAATAACACACATTTCTAGGCCGAAACATTACTAATATAAGAAAACTAATAACACAAATCTTTAGGCTGAAACATTACTAATATAAGAAAACTAATAACACACATTTCTAGGCCGAAACATTACTAATATAAGAAAACTAATAACACACATTTCTAGGCTGAAACATTACTAATATTAGAAAACTAATAACACAAATTTCTAGGCTGAAACATTACTAATATTAGAAACTAATAACACAAATTTCTAGGCTGAAACATTACTAATATAAGAAAACTAATAACACAAATTTCTAGGCTGAAACATTACTAATATAAGAAAACTAATAACACAAATTTCTAGGCCGAAACATTACTAATATAAGAAAACTAATAACACACATTTCTAGGCCGAAACATTACTAATATAAGAAAACTAATAACACAAATCTTTAGGCTGAAACATTACTAATATAAGAAAACTAATAACACAAATTTCTAGGCTGAAACGTTACTAATATAAGAAAACTAATAACACAAATGTCTAGGCTGAAACATTACTAATATAAGAAAACTAATAACACAAATTTCTAGGCTGAAACATTACTAATATAAGAAAACTAATAACACAAATTTCTAGGCCGAAACATTACTAATATAAGAAAACTAATAACACACATTTCTAGGCCGAAACATTACTAATATAAGAAAACTAATAACACAAATCTTTAGGCTGAAACATTACTAATATAAGAAAACTAATAACACAAATTTCTAGGCTGAAACGTTACTAATATAAGAAAACTAATAACACAAATTTCTAGGCCGAAACATTACTAATATAAGAAAACTAATAACACACATTTCTAGGCCGAAACATTACTAATATAAGAAAACTAATAACACAAATCTTTAGGCTGAAACATTACTAATATAAGAAAACTAATAACACAAATTTCTAGGCTGAAACGTTACTAATATAAGAAAACTAATAACACAAATTTCTAGGCTGAAACATTACTAATATAAGAAAACTAATAACACAAAATTCTAGGCTGAAACAGTACTAATATAAGAAAACTAATAACACAAATTTCTAGGCTGAAACATTACTAATATAAGAAAACTAATAACACAAATTTCTAGGCTGAAACATTACTAATATACGAAAACTAATAACACAAATTTCTAGGCTGAAACGTTACTAATATAAGAAAACTAATAACACAAATTTCTAGACTGAAACGTTACTAATATAAGAAAACTAATAACACAAATTTCTAGGCTGAAAAATTACTAATATAAGAAAACTAATAACACAAATTTCTAGGCTGAAACATTACTAATATAAGAAAACTAATAACACAAATTTCTAGGCTGAAACAGTACTAATATAAGAAAACTAATAACACAAATTTCTAGGCCGAAACATTACTAATATAAGAAAACTAATAACACAAATCTTTAGGCTGAAACATTACTAATATAAGAAAACTAATAACACAAATTTCTAGGCTGAAACAGTACTAATATAAGAAAACTAATAACACAAATTTCTAGGCTGAAACATTACTAATATAAGAAAACTAATAACACAAAATTCTAGGCTGAAACAGTACTAATATAAGAAAACTAATAACACACATTTCTAGGCTGAAACGTTACTAATATAAGAAAACTAACAACACAAATGTCTAAGCTGAAACATTACTAATATAAGAAAACTAATAACACAAATTTCTAAGCTGAAACATTACTAATATGAGAAAACTAATAACACAAATTTCTAGGCTGAAACATTACTAATATAAGAAAACTAATAACACAAATTTCTAGGCTGAAACATTACTAATATAAGAAAACTAATAACACAAATTTCTAGGCCGAAACATTACTAATATAAGAAAACTAATAACACAAATTTCTAGGCCGAAACATTACTAATATAAGAAAACTAATAACACACATTCTAGGCCTAAACCTTACTAATATAAGAAAACTAATAACACAAATTTCTAGGCTGAAACATTACTAATATAAGAAAACTAATAACACAAAATTCTAGGCTGAAACAGTACTAATATAAGAAAACTAATAACACAAATTTCTAGGCTGAAACATTACTAATATAAGAAAACTAATAACACAAATTTCTAGGCTGAAACATTACTAATATACGAAAACTAATAACACAAATTTCTAGGCTGAAACGTTACTAATATAAGAAAACTAATAACACAAATTTCTAGACTGAAACGTTACTAATATAAGAAAACTAATAACACAAATTTCTAGGCTGAAACAGTACTAATATAAGAAAACTAATAACACAAATTTCTAGGCTGAAACATTACTAATATAAGAAAACTAATAACACAAATTTCTAGGCTGAAACAGTACTAATATAAGAAAACTAATAACACAAATTTCTAGGCCGAAACATTACTAATATAAGAAAACTAATAACACAAATCTTTAGGCTGAAACATTACTAATATAAGAAAACTAATAACACACATTTCTAGGCTGAAACGTTACTAATATAAGAAAACTAATAACCCAAATTTCTAGGCTGAAACATTACTAATATAAGAAAACTAATAACACAAAATTCTAGGCTGAAACAGTACTAATATAAGAAAACTAATAACACAAATTTCTAGGCTGAAACATTACTAATATAAGAAAACTAATAACACAAATTTCTAGGCTGAAACGTTACTAATATAAGAAAACTAATAACACAAATTTCTAGACTGAAACGTTACTAATATAAGAAAACTAATAACACAAATTTCTAGGCTGAAAAATTACTAATATAAGAAAACTAATAACACAAATTTCTAGGCTGAAACATTACTAATATAAGAAAACTAATAACACAAATTTCTAGGCTGAAACAGTACTAATATAAGAAAACTAATAACACAAATTTCTAGGCCGAAACATTACTAATATAAGAAAACTAATAACACAAATCTTTAGGCTGAAACATTACTAATATAAGAAAACTAATAACACAAATTTCTAGGCTGAAACAGTACTAATATAAGAAAACTAATAACACAAATTTCTAGGCTGAAACATTACTAATATAAGAAAACTAATAACACAAAATCGTAGGCTGAAACAGTACTAATATAAGAAAACTAATAACACACATTTCTAGGCTGAAACGTTACTAATATAAGAAAACTAACAACACAAATGTCTAAGCTGAAACATTACTAATATAAGAAAACTAATAACACAAATTTCTAAGCTGAAACATTACTAATATAAGAAAACTAATAACACAAATTTCTAGGCTGAAACATTACTAATATAAGAAAACTAATAACACAAATTTCTAGGCCGAAACATTACTAATATAAGAAAACTAATAACACACATTCTAGGCCTAAACCTTACTAATATAAGAAAACTAATAACACAAATCTTTAGGCTGAAACATTACTAATATAAGAAAACTAATAACACAAATCTTTAGGCTGAAACATTACTAATATAAGAAAACTAATAACACAAATTTCTAGGCCGAAACATTACTAATATAAGAAAACTAATAACACACATTTCTAGGCCGAAACATTACTAATATAAGAAAACTAATAACACAAATCTTTAGGCTGAAACATTACTAATATAAGAAAACTAATAACACAAATTTCTAGGCTGAAACGTTACTAATATAAGAAAACTAATAACACAAATTTCTAGGTCGAAACATTACTAATATAAGAAAACTAATAACACACATTTCTAGGCCGAAACATTACTAATATAAGAAAACTAATAACACAAATCTTTAGGCTGAAACATTACTAATATAAGAAAACTAATAACACAAATTTCTAGGCTGAAACGTTACTAATATAAGAAAACTAATAACACAAATTTCTAGGCTGAAACATTACTAATATAAGAAAACTAATAACACAAAATTCTAGGCTGAAACATTACTAATATAAGAAAACTAATAACACAAATTTCTAGGCTGAAACATTACTAATATAAGAAAACTAATAATACAAATTTCTAGGCTGAAACATTACTAATATACGAAAACTAATAACACAAATTTCTAGGCTGAAACGTTACTAATATAAGAAAACTAATAACACAAATTTCTAGGCCGAAACGTTACTAATATAAGAAAACTAATAACACAAATTTCTAGGCTGAAACATTACTAATATAAGAAAACTAATAACACAAATTTCTAGGCTGAAACATTACTAATATAAGAAAACTAATAACACAAATTTCTAGGCTGAAACAGTACTAATATAAGAAAACTAATAACACAAATTTCTAGGCCGAAACATTACTAATATAAGAAAACTAATAACACAAATCTTTAGGCTGAAACATTACTAATATAAGAAAACTAATAACACAAATTTCTAGGCTGAAACAGTACTAATATAAGAAAACTAATAACACAAATTTCTAGGCTGAAACATTACTAATATAAGAAAACTAATAACACAAATTTCTAGGCTGAAACATTACTAATATAAGAAAACTAATAACACAAATTTCTAGGCCGAAACATAACTAATATAAGAAAACTAATAACACAAATTTCTAGGCTGAAACGTTACTAATATAAGAAAACTAATAACACAAATCTTTAGGCTGAAACATTACTAATATAAGAAAACTAATAACACAAATTTCTAGGCTGAAACGTTACTAATATAAGAAAACTAATAACACAAATTTCTAGGCTGAAACATTACTAATATAAGAAAACTAATAACACAAATTTCTAGGCTGAAACGTTACTAATATAAGAAAACTAATAACACAAATCTTTAGGCTGAAACATTACTAATATAAGAAAACTAATAACACAAATTTCTAGGCTGAAACGTTACTAATATAAGAAAACTAATAACACAAATTTCTAGGCTGAAACATTACTAATATAAGAAAACTAATAACACAAATTTCTAGGCTGAAACATTACTAATATAAGAAAACTAATAACATAAATTTCTCGGCTGAAACATTACTAATATAAGAAAACTAATAACACAAATTTCTAGGCTGAAACATTACTAATATAAGAAAACTAATAACACAAATTTAGTTGACATAATAAACACTAATAGCAAATGTGTAACAGATAGATTAAACATTAGCGATAAAATGGATAAATTAAAAGAAAACGAAGCCTATATTTTACTAAAAGACCACAAGATAGTCATTAACACGAAACCATTTACAAGATTGATTAATTTCATTAGACAAGGAAGAATCGGTAAAAGGAAATATGTGAAAGAATTAATTGGTAAATTAAAAACACAGCAAAATAGAACTAATGAGTCAATACTGCAGATACAATAAAATGGTTCTCCAGGAAAACACACAGGGTGCTCGTTCCTTCAATTCGATATCAGGGAATATTATCCATCTATTTCAAAAGACTTTTTCGAAGTACCATAGAATGTGATTCTGTCTGGTATTTCTGATGGTGAGCTAGACGTCATCAGAAGCTGTTGAACAACTGTTGAACTTATCAATGATCAATGGATAAAAAGTAACCAAAATGATTCTTTTGATGTCTCAATGCGTTCACTAGTCCCGCTGAAGCATCGGATCTATTGAGTTTATATATATATTATATAATTTTACTATAGACATTGATGTAGAAGATATGGGCCTTTATAAACACAATGGTCGACTTATAGATAGATATACCAGTACTGTTAAATACGACAAAACTAGAAAAATATTGTATAAGCAAATAAAAAAATATATCTAAAAGTAGATGAAATATTACTAATATAAGAAAACTAATAACAATGTAATATTGATTACATTTTCTTGATGTCACACTTAATCTAGACAAGAGATTATACAAACCATAGATGAAAGAAAATGTAAACCCTATATATGTACATATACTATCCAATCACCCACCGGCAATAATACAAAATATCTCCAAATCTATTATTATCTAATTATTTTTGGTTTTTACTTGAAAACAATAAAACACCAAAAGTAAAGTAAAAAAAAAATAATTAAGAAAGCTGGGACATGTAAGTCTCTAAATACACAATGTTACTTACGTGTTAATGAGAAATTTGAAATTATTAGGTACAGTGATAGAGAACTTTCTTAATAACAGAGGTTTCGATTAACTGCACACATAAAAATATATAGGCTCTAAAATATCCAAATGACTTCGAAATTTTGGAACATGCGTTACATGAAAAATAAGTAAGACAAGTTTTGGTTTTCTTTGGGTAAAAAGTATCCATCTGCTGAACGTTCATTATGTACCGTATATCTGATACTTGTCATGTATGTATTCTTACGTCTAAGTGCCTGTGATTTTTTTCTTTTGAATTTCTTGTGTATTTACTGTTTTTTATTCAAACGTGTCTTGGAGTAACAGTATATATGGGGTTTTCTATATTTATATGTCTATAGATGCATTTATATTTATGTATACGTATATATATGTTTTCTTTTCATTTTACATCAGTGGAAGTTATCAGAAATCAAGGGGCCCCTTCCTGGGGCAAACACTTGGTCTCTGAATGAGATACATAGATATCCGAGTGCTGCATCAAAGTTCTCCTTGACCTCTCAAACGTTGAGTTAGTAAAGAAGTTAAGAACATTAATTTTTTCTCTCTCCAATTCACCAGTTTACTATGTTATAGTATATTTTTCTTGTGGTCTCTTGGGCTTATCGGATTCTAGGACAAGATTTCATCTAGTCTGGTGGATTATCCAGCTTTATGCTATTATTCGAGGCAACATCAATGGAAAAAAGATGAACCATCCCTCGTATAAGCCAGTGTGGGGTAGCCATACCGAGAGGATCTTATTTGGGCTTCGAATACTATAAGTAAATCCTGATAAAATGGTCAGAGTTTACTCATTCTGACCAATACCTGTACAGAGACGCCGAAGACACCCGGGGACGGTGTCTAGTAGGTATGGGTGTGCATATGTGTATGTAATGCATATATTTTTGTGCATATGTTATTTAGATATTAGAGAACGCATGCACTTTCTGCATTTATATGTGGACTTATACGGGCACCTGCTCTTAATATGAATAGGTGTATTTCGGTGTGGGTATGCACGTTGTTTATTGATATGCGTCGTATTATCAAGTTGCCATTGTGTGTATGCACACATTGTTTGATTGTATAAACCTATTAAATTGTAAAGATGTAGATACGTATATTTATCCGTTTTCTTACATATTTGTGTGTCTAGCTATGTCTGTGAAAAAGTTAAAAAATTATATGTGTATATTTATTTACGTGCGTGCATGCATGTCTACCTTTATGTGTATGTGTGCACATGCGTGTATATATATAAAAATCTGCATATATTTATATATGTATGTGTATATTTATACGCATATAAGGCTTATGAAAAAAGATGAAAGAGAAATTTAAACGAAACCGTTTAAGACTTAAACAATTATTATCTGATATTATTATTAGCTTTTATATGTATCTTGTATATATCTTTGTGTATATAAATATGTATCTTTGTGTATATAAATATGTATGTTTGTGTATATAAATATGTATATTTGTGTATATAAATATGTATCTTTGTGTATATAAATATGTATCTTTGTGTATATAAATATGTATCTTTGTGTATATAAATATGTATCTTTGTGTATATAAATATGTATGTTTGTGTATATAAATATGTATCTTTGTGTATATAAATATGTATCTTTGTGTATATAAATATGTATGTTTGTGTATATAAATATGTATCTTTGTGTATATAAATATGTATGTTTGTGTATATAAATATGTATGTTTGTGTATATAAATATGTATCTTTGTGTATATAAATATGTATCTTTGTGTATATAAATATGTATCTTTGTGTATATAAATATGTATGTTTGTGTATATAAATATGTATCTTTGTGTATATAAATATGTATGTTTGTGTATATAAATATGTATGTTTGTGTATATAAATATGTATGTTTGTGTATATAAATATGTATGTTTGTGTATATAAATATGTATCTTTGTGTATATAAATATGTATCTTTGTGTATATAAATATGTATCTTTGTGTATATAAATATGTATGTTTGTGTATATAAATATGTATCTATAGTGAATTCTAGGAAACAGGGTGAGCAACGTGGGTACATTATTATTATGTTTTGTCATCGAAACCGTACCATACCCCCAAAGATATGTATGGGACGCGTATTCTACTAATATATATATATATATATATATATATATATATATATATATATATATATATATATATATATATATATATATATATATATATATATATATGAGAGAGAGAGAGAGAGAGAGAGAGAAATAGACAGACAGAGCAAATGATTTATGTAGGCTTCATTTAATATATATATATATCCACATACAGACGATTTCGCTGTATCACAGCTCATCAGTGCGGCTAGACCAGTTAGTGCCTCAAGCCGGGATTGAAACTTAACCGTCGAGCTGACTGAATGTAAGAAATATCTCAATGTAAACATTGCAAGTGCCGGGAGCTCGAATTAGTTTTACCTAATGAGCTATGCCTTAATATGTATGGTGAGCTACAATGTTCACTCTTTCGCTGCCGAAGGTTCAAGTGCCCCGAAGCATTTCTGCGCATGCGGCTGGACGCGCGTTTTTACAAAATAAAATTGTAAAATTCAATAAATTTATTTTGGACCAATCAGATGATTTTCCAAGTTGGTCCGGAATTCTGTGTCTGTGGGAGCCGATGAAAACCTTTAAAAGAGATGTGTATTTTCCAAAAAGACTAGTTGATTAAAAATTCAGAGATAGTGTTTGAAAATAAGTCTGCTGTCTGCAACTCTACTCGACTCAAACAAGACTACACAACACTCTCAATATAGCAGTCAGCAAATCAGCCAAGGTAGGCGAACACACAGACACAGAAACAAAAACAAACTTTTGCATTCCCCTTTTTATCGTCTGCTCCTTTAAAAGTAAATTTATGAAAATAACTATTTAAAAACTTCTCATTGAACTTTATACTTTGATTAATTTTCTCCAGTCATTGACTCAGTAAAATTTATTTCATATATTTGAGTGAGAAGTTTTCTCGATTCTTCAGACCAGTGGATTTTTCACAGCTCTTGAGTTATCGATTCAGTCTTCCTCGATATCTCAAATTCATTCCCCTTTTGTTCACCAAAAGACATTCATAAAAGAACTATCATTTTCAATGAAAAAGTTTCCTTAAAACTTAATAAATATTTTTCCTTTTGTAAATTGAGAGTTTACTTTGTTTATTTTGTTTATATCATTTCTACGAATTACCTTCGATAATTCGTCCCGTCCGTCTCTCACTCTCTTTCCTTCCCCTTCTCCCACATAATAAATCTATAAGAACAAACTAAAATCCTCATAGGCCAAACTGGTGACCCCGACGAAAGAGTGAACATCGTAGCTCACCATATATGCTAATGGCGATATATATATATATATATATATATATATATATATATATATATATATATATTAGTAAAATACCCGTCCCAGGGCGGGATATATTTCTAGGATTTTTTTGTGGGGACGTTTAGCGAAAGGTATGCGTATGCGACTAGCTCTGTATGGATTACAGATGACGCTATTTTTGTATATAAACACTAAATTTGTTCCGTTTAAAAATGTAAGGTTATGTTTTTCCTTTGGAGCTTTTTGGATGCTGTTCTGCCTTTTCTATAGATGAATTATCTTTTTGGAAAATTCAAGATATCTTCTCTATTTGTATGGGTGAATAACGAAACGGCTGTAAGGGGAAATGGGCCTCTTCAGTGATAAATAAATATATGAAAGTTTGACTATAAATACATGTCTGCATGGATCTTATGTATATGTAGAGCGAGAGGGAGAGAGCAAATAGTTTAAGACTCTTTATAAATACAATGTTGTGGAGAATCTGATGCCGACTGTAGAATCGCCGAATCAGTTGGATCCATTGCATTCACTTGCTGCATGATTCCAAACAATGATATGCCGTAATACAGGATACAAATGCAAATACGATTGCATGATGTTCATTTAAATAAATGATGTAGAATTTAAATAAATCGCAAAAATATTTCAGTAAATATAAATCTGATGCTCATTTGGTTTTCTTCGATATAGGTGATGAGTCTTTACTCGTCACACATCAAATGAAACAACAATATTTATAACGGAGCTTACGTGTCTGCCTGTAGACGAGACTGCATCGCATACGTCATATTACGTCACATCCGCAGTTTTGAATCCTTATTCATTGAAATGGATTCTAGTTTAATATTAATATTGGTGTTAGTGTCTATGTACATCCTGAGATTTCGTTGAAAACAAACTCATTAATACGTATTATAAACAGACGATGTATATTATGTCTAAATATAACAAATACTTTTTTTCTAGAATATATAAGAGGTCTAATTACCATAATGAGTTGTAAAAGCAGGCAAATAATTGACCAGTTATAATGAATTTCTAATTCTATTGTTTTGTTTTTATATATAGAAACAACAGATTAAAACATTTATTTTAATGCTTGCTGCAATATTTTTGTAAACCAGTTTTATTACTCAAAAGTTTACAAAATATTGTGGCCAGCATAAAAATAGGCATCTTAACTGATTTCTATATACGATATCCATTTGCTTTGATCAGCAACAATCATAAATATGATAGCCTCCGTTTAGTCTCGAAAGACAATGGATACGCCCTGTAAGAGTGAATGTGTGTAATAGTGAGGTCAGGGGTGCACATTGCACAACCCCTAACCGTTTTTATCCTGAGTCGGCACTGCCTGATTCCAATGGCAAGGATGATTCCATATATATATATATATATATATATATATATATATATATATAAAGAGGTGTACTAAAAGCGAACTTTTAGGAAAGGTAAAACCCTATTGTGAAGAGTATACAGCTCAATATCCAGGATAGAGCAGGTATAAATGAAGGGGAATGGAAAGGAATTAGAGAAAGCAAAAGCCAAATCAAAATTCAATTCAAAAGTTCAAAGCAGGGTATTTTCGCCGTACCTGAAGTTGTGGCTTCTTGGAATTTAACTTTGAAACTTCTCTCATTACTTCTTGTGCCTCTAACGACCTACCTATCTACATCTTATTCTCTCCGCTGGACTCTTCGACACCGGACTTTTTGGCAATCGGACATTTGCTTGCACCCTGGCACAGTTTTGCCCTGCGTTTCTTTCCCTACAACTTTTATTTCATTTTTTCAAATTTTAAATCTTGGCCACTGCCAACTTATCTATCCCAGCGACTTCCTCTGATGATAAGATTTTGATCTTTGAAAAGCCTGGCTTAAGGAAAATTTAACTTGAATATATTGCCTTTTTGCGGAATATACCCTGCTTTGAACTTTTGAATTGAATTTTGATTTGGCTTTTGCTTTCTCTAATTCCTTTCCATTCCCCTTCATTATATATATATATATATATATATATATATATATATATATATATATATATATATATATATATATATATATATATATATTGTGTGTGTGTATATTTAGGCAGCATATTTTCATTTAGGCAAAGATTATTAAATAGCACGGAGTGTTTTTGCTTGATAAGACTTTTTTTTATTTTTTCAATTTTCCGAATGGTGTATTTAAGGTTTCGGTGAAATTGCTGTATGTAAGTTCCATGTGTTTCTTGTTCTATTTTCTTTCCTTTTTTGCGAGTACTTTCGATGGGATTCGTCAAGTCATCTTCAGGTGATGTTGGTTTTGGTTTCTTAAAAATATGTCTTTACTCAACAGGTAAGGCATCTTTTTTTAGAAACCAAAACTAACACTCATGGAACTTACATACTGCAATTTGGCCAAAACATTAAATGAACCATTCGGAAAATTGAAAAAATAAAAAAAGTCTTATCAAGCAAAAACACTCCGTGTTATTTAATAATGTTTGCCTATATATATATATATATATATATATATATATATATATATATATATATATATATATATATATATATGAGAGAGAGACATATTGATATTAGTTGGTCTACTTGGAGCGAAACGAGTTCGTAAAATAATTGCACTAAATATCGTCTATTTTGAAAATGTTTTCGTAAGACAAAATAAAATCTTGGCTTTTGGAATGTAAATGTTACCACATGAATCAGTTTCCCATACTATGCAACACTGACCTCCTAAAACACGGCAATACTAGGGCCCCTATTAGGAAAAATAACTTATCTATCCACAAACATACAAACAGATAACATAGTCACCCATTTATATATCATATATTATACCATGCTCGGCACGATTATTATAATTATTTTTTATATTTTTTATATATTCATATTTTTAGAATTACAATAAATCATTAATGTTGTCATTAATACTATTAATATTATTACCATTAACATTATTACTAATTGCGAATTACTATTATTTTTGTTCTTCTTTTTATTATTATTTGTACTCACTAGGAGTTCTCACACAGATCATCGTCAGTGATTGCTCACCGACAACAACCAGTGGTATTTCCTGGAGTCTGAGTGACAAATTATTATTATTATTATTATTATTATTATTATTATTTACTCACTAGGAGTTATCACACTGGTCATCGTCAGTGGTCACCCACTGCCGACAACCTGTGGTATTCCCTGGAGTCTGAGTGACAACAAGTCTCCTCAGGCCTCCAGTATGCTCCACCTCTTTTCGTTCATCACCGCTGATGACCTTGCGGTAATCGCAACAGCCACCTACCAACGATTTCCCGCTGATAAGGGCCATCGGTCCCCTCTGGGGCCCGAGTGGCAACAAGCCTTCCCAAGGTCCCAGAGCTGTCCGCGCTCTTCCAGTGGAGGTCTGGTTTTGCGCTTTCCCTCCTCGACCCTCTGTCCATAATTTTCGTGGCGTCAGCCTATGCTTGCGCCTCTCTCATGCGGTTGTATTTTCCCCGGTTCTGTTGTTTTGTGCTTCCATGTGTTTGTTCTCCATTCGTTGCTTATGTGGGTTGGTTTCCGCATTCAAGGACATTTCTCAGGATTGTAGCTGTTTTGATCATTACTGTCCTTTGTATGGTCTCAGTTATCCCTTTGATTCCTATTTCTCCTAGTCTTTTCTCCATGTTTTTGGGGACTGTTCCTAGTGCTCCTATGATTATTGGTGTTATACTGACTTTCTTCATGTTCCATATTCCTTTCAATTCTCTGGCAAGTTCAGTATATTTGCTTCTCTTTTCCGTCTCTTTGATCTTCACTCTGTGGTCTGCTGGAACGGCAAAGTCCACGATTTTGCAGGATTTTTCTTTCTTGTTGATTATTATCATATCCGGTCTCCTTGCTGTTATGGGTTTGTCTGTTTGTACATTCATATCCCATATGATTTTGTGTTTTTCGTTTTCTAGTACAGTTTCTGGTTTGTGTTTGTACCGTTTTCTTGCATATTCGAAATTCAGTTGTTTGCACATTTCCCGGTGTACTTCTTTCCCCATGCTGTCATGTCTGTTCTTGTATTCCCTTTGTGCTAGCTTGCTGCATTCACTTATTATATGATTTATCGTTTCGTCTCTTTGTCCACACAATCTGCATTTGCTGTTTTCCTGGGTTTTATCTATCTTTGCTTTAATAAAGTTTGTCCTAATCGCATTGTTCTGTGCGGCCGTCAGCAGAGATTCCGTTTCTCTGTTCAGGTTTCCTTTTCTTAGCCATGCCCAGCTGTTTTCATTGGCTTCATCGCTTGTGAGTCTTATAAAGCGTCCATGTAGTTGTTTTTCTTCCCACTTTTCCTTTCTTGTCTTTTTGTTTCTGGGTTCAGTGCTTCCGGGGTTGTTTGTTGGGCTGGTGTCTCTTGCTGTGGCGATCAGTCTTTCCGTGTTCTGGGTTACATATTTCTCCAGCTCTTTTTTGGTGTCTTCCACACAGTCTTCTATACTTACCAGTCCTCTACCTCCTTCATTTCTTTTCACGTAGAGTCTGTCCGTGTCGTCTTTTGGGTGCAGTGCATTGTGCATAGTCATTAGTTTTCTAGTTCTTTGGTCAAGGTGCCTGAGTTCTTCTTTGGTCCAGCCTATGAATGGTCCAGAGTATCTTATTAGTGATACAGCCCATGTGTTTATCCCTTTTACTAGGTTTCTGCTATATAGTTTAGTTTATTATTATTATTATTATTATTATTATTATTATTATTATTATTATTATTATTATTATTATTATTATTATTATCATCATCATCATTATCATTATCATTATCATTATCATTATCATTATCATCATCATCATCATCATTATTATCATTATCATTATCATTATCATTATCATCATCATCATCGAATAACCAAAATGATAAAATTTTACTAAAGTTCATTAGCATAAGTTAATGAACTTTAGTAAAATTTTATAATTTTGGTTATTCTAATTATTTTAATTATTTTGAGTTATCATAATTATTTTAATTATTGTATCTCCTTGGCTTAAATAAATTAATAAAATGAATAAATTAATAACAAGAATAAACCTTAGTATTTAAAAAAAAACAGTATAAAACTAAAACAAATAAAAAATTAATAAAAAAGTAACCCAACAAGATTAGATCTTGAATGTTTTAAAATTCAACCACGACCGCTAACCTAAATCTAAGCCAGACTTGAAATTGTGTCTTCCTGCCTACCTAGAAATGAACACGACATTCATTGACACGTCGAAACATTAGCTATGAAGTTTCCCCTGTTCTCCACTTCCACTCCCCTTCCCTTTCTTATCTCCTTTCTTTTCTCTAGCCTCAACGAGTATATTTTTTTAATTTTTTTATTCTATATTATTCTAAATTATATTTAATTTTCAACGGTCTCAAGTCTGACCATGTGACTTTCCAAATTTTAAATTTTATTTTTCCTTTCTTCGTTTTTCTCCCCCATTTAATTCTTCCCAAATATGATCTGAGGGAAGGATCGGATTTTAATTCTGCTAGTAGATGGATAACATCGACATGCCAGTGTCGCAAAGTTTGTACATGTACAGACATGTACAAAATCTGCGACACTGGCATGTCGATAAATAAAATAATCATATATAAACTGATACATAAAAGATTATATCTCCGTATAACATTTTATGTGGATGCATGAAATAATATTAATACATATCCTCTGCATACAAACCTTTTCGCTGTATCACAACTCTTCAGTACGGCTAGACTAGCACCTCTCCCTAGCCAGGGATTGAACATTCAACACTTAGGCCACGGGAGAAGCGCTCGTAAATGATATCTACAATGTCTATTTATATAAACACCAACCGCCGTTTCCACTTGTTTATTTACAAAGAACTTTGCATTATGCTAAGAAGCAGCAGAAGACATCACCCAACGACAGTGTTCAACTCGAGGAGTAGGGCTTATATATAATATAATGTTTATACAATAAATGTTGCTTGTACAGCAGCATTTCTTCCAACAAAGCCTTGATTAGATGACGATTCTGGGTTCAGGCATGGTTTCAGGGCCGAAGCATCATTACCACTAACCCAGAGCGCCCCAGACTCCACACTGATGCAGATAGAGCCTTGTCTTGTATTTTATTCATGTATTTTTCTTGTCCGATGGAGAAAGACCAAGATTGTTAAAAAAAAACGCAGAGGTTGAGTTGGCAATAAAACTTCGGCACCCGACTTCGATAGGAAATAACATGGTCTTACACATTGTTTTCGTAAATCTTCATATCTTTTAAACTTGCGCTGGTGTGCCCAGTCAAAATTGATCGCAAATGGAACCGTTAATTCAATGAGGAAAACCTTTTCAAATTAACGGACCAAATGCTGATCCGTTAACGTTATTTCAGTTGTAAATACGAGTCGGCGTTTTAAGTTGAATCCAACGTGCCAGTTCGCGCAGCCATCAAATAATGAGAATCTCTGCCTATTTTGACACAAAGATTTTGAACTATTTTCTTTTTGAACGAAATAGATTGTTCTATTCGTGACATTAACAGCTTTATTGGTAGTCTCACAACATATCTTCGAAGCATCCACAAGAATCTTAAATACTTCATTAGGTCTCCATCTCAAGGAATGCTCGCATCCAGTGAGAATATGTTTGAGGTTGGCAGTTTTCCCACATGCTCTGCATCGATTGGATGTAGTTAACTCCCAAGCACGAAGGTTAACTGGTCTTGGTAAGATATCGTAGACTGTCTTTATGAGAAAACTTTAATTTTTTAGTCTCCATGTATTTGAGGTCGCGCCCTGTGATTTCGTCTTTATGAGAAAACTTAATTTTGTAGTCTCCATGTATTTGAGGTCGCGCCCTGTGATTTCGTCTTTATGAGAAAACTTAATTTTTTAGTCTCCATGTATTTGAGGTCGCGCCCTGTGATTTCGTCTTTATGAGAAAACTTAATTTTGTAGTCTCCATGTATTTGAGGTCGCGTCCTGTGATTTCGTCTTTATGAGAAAACTTAATATTTTAGTCTCCATGTATTTGAGGTCGCGCCCTGTGATTTCTCTGTTTTTTTTGCACTCTTCCACTTAGTCCATGGCTTTCTCAAGATGATGAATTTCTTCCGAAACCATTTTCCTTTGCTTTACAGGGATTTTTTGGACCACCAAAGCTGTGTGTGGAGACTTAGACCTGCTTTTCCACATGCCACAGCGGCAATTATTTCTGCATCTTCTACAGCTTGTTTTGGCTTCTATTTTCGGTCAGTCATTACGGATGGTTGGGCATTCTTCATTAGTGGGGCTCGAGAGTCACGCAGCATCTGAACAAGTCGCTAATTTATATTCCTCAACAACTGATGACATCGGAACTTTTAGCTCCGTTGATGAGCTGTATAGGGCCACGTTCGTCAAGAAATTAGGCAATCCCAACCATTTTTTCATAAACTTACTGATCAGGCGCTCCATTATCTCAACTTTTGTAAGTGATACCATATACATCATGCATTGGCGATGGAAACTTTGGAATTAACCCAAAGTAAATGCATCACAATTTGTCTTTGTCTAGGAGGTCACATTTATCAATTGAACGTAATCCATCCTTTAGCATTTTGTTTCGGTCCTGTCAACGATGTAGATGAGTCAGAGGTAGAGAGTAACAGCGACTCTTGACGCTTTTTTTCGTGGATTGTTGGGATTTTGTTTCCATCGACGGAGAACCTTGTTTCTTTGCAAGATCCTTTAACTATGGATAAACTGCGACATTTTCATAGCTTTATTTTCATCGCGAAGAGCTCATGTATGCTGGTCACCAGTTGTTTCGTGTGTGGTCTGAATTCTGAGACTACGGTTTACCCATAAACGCCTTCATAGAATGGGTGTTTTTTCTTATTAGTGTTGTTTTCGGCACTAAACAATATCGTCTCCATTACCAACACAAACAGTAGTGGAGAGATGACACATCCCATCATAATATCAATATTCAACTTTTGCCAGTTAGTTGAATATTTAGTATTAGAAAATCTCATATATGTACATTTAAAATACGCGTATATGAGATTTCTAATGTCTTCCGGAATTCAAAAGAACTCCATTGCTTTCTCAAGTAGTTGGTGTCTTATTGAACCATATGCTTGTCTAAGTCTAGCCAAATGACGTGAAGTTCGGTTGATTAATTAATTATATATATATATATATATATATATATATATATATATATATATATATATATATATATATATATATATATATATACAGGGTGGGCCAAAATAAGGGTCCTATCTTTAAATTTGAATAACTTGAATTTGAATAACTTCCACAAAATAAAAGTTAAACTCACCAAACTTTATGTGTGTGTAGACTGACCCTTCCGAGATTTTTTGAAATAAACAAAACAAATTTTAGCCGAAAAACACTTCTTAAAACTTACAAAAACTAAAGTATTGTTTTTTACACTGTTTTGAGTTTTTTAAGCAAAAATAATGTTTTCTAAATGAGGGTACGTTCCTTAGGGCTAATACGGCTCATGCTTGCTTCGGAAGGGGTCCTTTACTTATTCTAAAAAAAAAATTTTTTTAAATCAATAAATAAAAAAGTTATGAATTTTTAAAAATAGGACCCTTATTTTTGCCCACCCTGTATATATATATATATATATATATGATTTATATATATATACATATATATATATATATATATATATATATATATATATATATATATATATATATATATATGATTTATATATATATACATATATATATATATATATATATATATATATATATATATATATATATATGTATACATACGTGTGTGTGTGTGTGTACATATAGGCGTAAAGTCAAATTATTCCAATGTTTCGGCCCTAAATACCCATTTCTCACTGCTGTACTCTAATACGTATATATTGCGTATTTTATAAATAATAGTGGTGTTTAGTTCTGCCAGTTCTTTCTGTATTCATGTGATGCTTTGCTCTAAGATGCCTTATTTTATATTTTATTAATATCTCTATCTATATAAAGTATGTGTATATGTTTATGTATTTTATGTACAAGATTCACTCCTAAACTAACTAAACTTATGAGTTGTTAACACAGCTGCTAGGTGTAAGGATGGATAATGTAGGCTATATTTTGTTAAACTTAGTTTTAGGCAATGGGGCAAAAAGAGAGGAAGAAAGTATTTCGTGAAAATTCAGATACCCCCGATGTTTGTGAAATTTTAACAATAGTTATTAAACATCAATTAATAACTATTACTCAAATTCCGGTTTCTTTGGAGTTTTTTAAAGGATTTTTAGGGAGTAGAAATATGGGCGCAACCTTCCATGTCAAATATTTCAGATTTGCATCAAATTTGATCGATAGTTATTCAAAAAAAATTAAGCAGGATTCCAATTTCTTCTTAAATGAAAGCCTTAAATTTTCAACATTTTTTAGAATCAAAATTGGAATAAGGATTCTAAACATAACGTTTAGTAGGCTTATATCTTGATTGTAATTTCTGTATAGAGATATAAAAGTGGTGCAAAACTTCTGTTTGAGGAATTGGTTTTACCCGTCATGAGACGAGTATTCTTCTAACAGTCATCCTCCACACTGATGATTCCCAGAAAAAGATCAAACGCATGTGTATGTGAATAAAAATTTATAAAATTTATCATAAAATTGTTTATAGGCCCCTTAATTCAGGATGGGCCTTTAAAAGAAGTAAAAATAGGCTGCCACATTAATGCTTAGATGTGATGTTTCATCCTGTTGGGTTGTTGAACACTGTGGTGACAGCCTACTAGATATGTCCACTTGTACAAACATAAATATATTTTCATTCTCTTCCCCCCCCCCTATAACTGTTAGGTTGGGCCACATCAATTAAGAGGTTTAGACTTAAAAGTTAAAAGGTGAGTTGGGTCAGGGTTAGGGTTAGGGTTATGTTTATATATATATATATATTTTTTTTCTTCACACTCTACAATTCACCGGACTTCTTTTCAACGGAAATTTACCACCCGGACAATTTGCATATCTTTTTCACGGAACTTTTCTTTTCATTCAATACGTTTTTTTAACAAAAATTATTTTAATAATTTTTAATAATAATTTTCATATTTTTCAAATATTTGAACTTTGGTTTTTTCGAAAGCCAACTTATCCATCTGTATTTCTCCTCTGATGATAAGATTTCGATCTTTGAAAAGCCTTGGCTTAAGGAAAGAATAATAAACACTAGTTTATTACTGAATACACCTTGCATTGAACAATTGAAATTTGAAATAAATCTGGACAATCGTCTCATATTTATCACTCTTTTTTCTTCTACTTCTCTCTCTCTCTCTCTCTCTCTCTCTCTCTCTCTCTTATATATATATATATATATATAAACATATATACATGTATCTGTGCTTGCATGACATTTTTTCTCTATTTTATCATCCTGATGAAGTCTTATAAATAAAGACGAAACGTTGATGTACACATAAAAAACATCCATTTTTTGGTTTTCCTTTTTCATTTTCCCATCACGTCGGATTACTTTCATCCTTCTCTTCCCACATATATATATATATATATATATATATATATATATATATATATATATATATATATATATATATATATATATATATATATATATATATATAATGGGTGTTTGCATTCTAGTAAAAGATGTGATACGTGAAAGAAGAGAAAGAAAATGTGATTAGAATGTGAAACTGCCCACATCAAAACGAGCAGAAAATACATCGGCACATGCTTGCCTCGGCGCAATCTTTTTAAACCAGTGTAATTAATCATTTTTAACATTCATGAAATATGAAATATGTGGATGCGATTACGTGTACGTTTGCTAGTAACATTAACGTCAAAAGGTCATCTAATGCTTGCGAGTTTGACAACTTAAAAGATAGACGGATAGCATAACCCTTTTCCATAAACAACAGCTTCTTTCTTAATGTTATAACATTATGGTGAAGAATGTCGGCTATGAAACATTTTTACGTTCTATTGAAGAACCATTCACCCTTATTCATTCCTAATTTGCCTTTTCGAAGAACTCGCATTTCATATTTTAAACAAATTCTGTTGAGCTTTTTTTTATTTCATGAAAAATAAATAAATAAAACGAATCGAGCTTATGTCAACAGATGCATATTGTCAGAACAGATAAGATAATTTATTTGACAAAAAATGGTTTAATACCATAATTGTATATGACATTGGCTTTGCGAGAAGGAGGAAACGGAGGCGGAGGAGGAGGAGGAGGGGGGAGGGGGAGGAGGGGTAGGAGGATACTATTTTAAAGAGAAAACAGTTTTGAAGATTCCATTAACCACATGAACATTTCTAAACGGCTTTCCTTATCCAACTCAAGGATTGTATTTCAACATTTCTCGTAAATCTTAAGAAAGCAAAGAATACACAACTAAAAGAATCTGAAAAGATATTTATTTAGGATTGATGTCAGTTTTTTTTTTTCAGGATCATTAAAGCCTTGTTAGTCATATTGAAATGAATGGTTTTATGAAGAAGTCGTTCAATTATTAGCATGTTAAGAAATTCCTGCAATAAAACAAAATGTTATAAATCTTTTGACAATAAAACGATAAGTTTTTGAATATTCTCACAATAAATCAATAACTTGTAAACGCGTCTCAAAATAAAAGAAAGAAGTGATAGATACTCCGCACAATTAAACAGTTCATTGTAAAAACTTTTCACAATAAAGTAAAATCTTGTAAAAGTTTTTCACAATTAAGCAAAACGTTGTAAAAGCTTTTCACAATAAAACAAAACGTTGTAAAAGCTTTTCACAATAAAGCAAAATGTTGTAAAAGCTTTTCACAATAAAGCAAAATGTTGTAAAAGCTTTTCACAATAAAGCAAAATGTTGTAAAAGCTTTTGACAATAAAGCAAAATGTTGTAAAAGCTTTTGACAATAAAGCAAGACGTTGTAAAAGCTTTTCACAATAAAGCAAAACGTTTTAAAAGCTTTTCATAATAAAGCAAAACGTTGTAAAAGCTTTTGACAATAAAACAAAACGTTGTAAAAGCTTTTCACAATAAAACAAAACGTTGTAAAAGCTTTTCACAATAATGCAAAACGTTGTAAAAGCTTTTGACAATAAAGCAAAACGTTGTAAAAGCTTTTCATAATAAAGCAAAACGTTGTAAAAGCTTTTCATAATAAGGCAAAACGTTGTAAAAGCTTTTCACAATAAAGCAAAACTTTGTAAAAGCTTTTCATAATAAGGCAAAACGTTGTCAAAGCTTTTAACAATAAAGCAAAACGTTGTAAAAGCTTTTCACAATAAAGCAAAACGTTGTAAAAGCTTTTGACAATAAAGTAAAACGTTGTAAAAGCTTTTCACAATAAAGCAAAATGTTGTACAAGCTTTTCACAATAAAGCAAAATGTTGTAAAAGCTTTTCACAATAAAGCAAAACGTTGTAAAAGCTTTTCACAATAAAGCAAAACGTTGTAAAAGCTTTTCACAATAAAGCAAAACGTTGTAAAAGCTTTTCACAATAAAGTAAAAAGTTGTTAAATCTTTTGACAATAAAGCAAAACGTTGTAAAAGCTTTTCATAATAAGGCAAAACGTTGTAAAAGCTTTTCACAATAAAGCAAAACGTTTTAAAAGCTTTTCATAATAAGGCAAAACGTTGTAAAAGCTTTTCACAATAAAGCAAAACGTTGTAAAAGCTTTTCACAATAAGGCAAAACGTTGTAAAAGCTTTTCACAATAAAGCAAAACGTTGTAAAAGCTTTTCACAATAAAGCAAAACGTTGTAAAAGCTTTTCACAATAAAACAAAAAGTTGTTAAAGCTTTTGACAATAAAGCAAAACGTTGTAAAAGCTTTTCATAATAAGGCAAAACGCTGTAAAAGCTTTTCACAATAAAGCAAAACGTTTTAAAAGCTTTTCATAATAAGGCAAAACGTTGTAAAAGCTTTTCACAATAAAGCAAAACGTTGTAAAAGCTTTTCACAATAAGGCAAAACGTTGTAAAAGCTTTTCACAATAAAGCAAAACGTTGTAAAAGCTTTTCACAATAAAGCAAAACGTTGTAAAAGCTTTTCACAATAAAGCAAAACGTTGTAAAAGCTTTTGACAATAAAGCAAAACGTTGTAAAAGCTTTTCACAATAAAGTAAAAAGTTGTTAAAGCTTTTGACAATAAAGCAAAACGTTGTAAAAGCTTTTCACAATAAAACAAAACGTTGTAAAAGCTTTTCACAATAAAATAAAATGTTGTTAAAGCTTTTGACAATAAAACAAAACGTTGTAAAAGCTTTTCACAATAAAGAAAAACGTTGTAAAAGCTTTTCACAATAAAGCAAAACGTTGTCAAAGCTTTTGACAATAAAGCAAAACGTAGTAAAAGCTTTTGACAATAAAACAAAACGTTGTAAAAGCTTTTCACAATAAAATAAAATGTTGTTAAAACTTTTGACAATAAAACAAAACGTTGTAAAAGCTTTTCACAATAAAGCAAAACGTTGTAAAAGCTTTTCACAATAAGGCAAAACGTTGTAAAAGCTTTTCACAATAAAGCAAAATATTGTAAAAGCTTATACAATAGACAAAAAGTAAAACATATCTTTGAATTTTTGCTTAAGTGGATGATGGATAATTGAATATTATCTGAAGCTGCATACGTTCTCTTGATTCTTTTACTTTTCATGAAAAGATTGAGACAACGAATATTTCAGCTTTTTTGCCTACCTATATCTTATATTGGCTCGACATCTTCACAGGGGATCTAAGCAATCTTAATTCTTAAGAAAAAAGAAAGTTATTCATGTAGGATCAATTTTTGTTCAGTATTTATTTTGGTTATTTATTTTTTCAGTTATTTTGTTATTTATTCTTTTATTTATTTTGTTATTTATTTTGTTATTTATAATAATTTTCGACAGAATGGATCGGGATTTCAATTTCTTTTTAAAAATCAAATTGTTTAACGCCTTCATGAATGTGTTTTATTTAAGATGACGACTAGCGCAGTAATATAAAAATGAAGGGTTTATATACGTTAAGATTGTCACTTTAGGAAATGTCAAAGAAGCAAAATTCTCAAAATGCAACTCAAATTCTTTTTAAATGAAGGCTGATGTCATTGATAGAAAAACAAAATGAAAGAATTGAAAATAAATCTATAAAAAACACAGATATTGATAGCAGAAATAGGATGTAGAAGTAAATAAATCTGATGTAAAAAAAAACTTAACATATATTGGTGTGTGTTGTGTGGGAGTGCTATATATAGACTCTACATGAGGTTTTCCAACCGAAACTATTGTATGTTGAGTGATATGCTCAAAACTAATGGCAATTAAAAGGAGTCAGCAAACATCTTTGCTTTTTATGTTTACTTTCTTGCTCAAGTCAAGCCGACAATGAAACACACGAAAGGGTCTTTATGGAGTTCCTCTGTTTTATTACGTGTCTGGGCATCTGTGTGCACTGCCACAGTTCTGAAGTGGGATCTGAAGTGTGTACCACGTCTGGGTTTGTGACAGCTACGTCCGTGATCAGGGAGTCTCCATTTATAATAGTGGAATATAAGCGCTGCTTCGACTGGATTAAAGTATTGCTCTCTGCAATTCCTCAAAGTAATTCATTAAACTCATCAGAAAAATTGAATTAACTAAAAATAATGAAATAAAACGAGCTTTGAAGATTTTGTAATTACAATGCTCAATATCAATGTGATAGAGCTTTATAATAATAATAATGTATAAAAGTGTTGTAACCAAGTTTATCAAAAACAACAGTAAAATCCGAGAGTGTTAACAATAAGGTTGATTCTCTTTTGTGCAAAAAAACTAACGAGAAATAAGAAATAGGAACAAGAATGAATAGTGTTAGTTTAGCCGTAAAACGACTAACTGCTGTCAAGAAGGCAACTACTACTACTACAACTACTACTACTACTACTTCTACTTCTACTACTACTACTTCTACTACTACTACTACTACTACTACTACTACTACTACTACTACTACTACTACTACTACTACTACTACCACCACTACTTCTACTACTTCTACTACTACTACCACTACTTCTACTACTTCTACTACTACCACTACTACTACTACTTCTACTACTACTACCACTACTACTACTACTACTTCTACTTCTACTACTTCTACTACTTCTACTACTACTACTTCTACTACTACTACTACTACTACTACTACTACTACTACTACTACTACTTCTACTACTACTACTACTACTACTACTACTTCTACTACGTCTACTACTACTACCACTACTTCTACTATTACTACTACTACCACTACTACCACTACTACTACTTCTACTACTACTACTACTACTACTTCTACTACTTCTACTACTACTACTACTTCTACTACTACTTCTACTACTACTACTACTACTACTTTGTGTAGTCAGTATTCTTAAATACTTTGTTCGTCAGACGAGTCCAAATCTTGTCGGAAAATAGTCTTTTTCTTTCTTATCTTCTTTGCTTTCTTTTCTGGCTTTTTTTCCGCTCTTAATCATCTTCTGACTAATTTCTAATGAAAATTCTCTGATCTGAACCTATCGTTTTTCTCGTGAGGTTTTAAACTCTTTTCTATTACAATGGTCGAAGGCGCTAGAGGTGCAATGCATACTATGAAATCGGATGAGCCAAGTTCAAACCTATTGTAGTCACTTGACGACAGATATGAACAGCTCTCCACATCTATCAGTAAAATGATGGTTTTTTGTCGTTGTTTTTTTTTTACTTTCATTCGCCCTAAACAAAACACATTGCAACTACTCAGAATTAGGGGCCAGAATTATAGAGGGCACTTAAGTGAGGAGTTATGTCGAGAGATGTTTGTTCGCCTTACATTTAAATTTCTGCATGTTGGTACAGTCAGGGAAACAAGAAACAGGGAGGGAATTCCAAAAGCTAGCCGTTCGAGGAAATAAGCTATTAGTGAAGAAAGCCATCCGGCATCTGGGGACCTCCACATTGAAGGGATGGCATTTAGCTGATTGTCGGGTTGGTCGGGTGTATTTACGTCGAGGTACCAACAGAGCAGCAAATTCGTTGGAGCACATTCCATTGAAGTACTTGTAAAACAAGCACATGAATGCAACATTGCGGCGATAGGGCAGGGGCTGGAGCTTGGTGGACAGTGAGGGACCTATTAGATTAGAGACTCTTTTTTGGACCTTGTCTAAGAGGGAGAGACTAGTGGATAGTGCATCAGCTCAGATGTGACAACAATACTCCATGGATGGGCGAATGGTGGCTTCGTATATCTATACAATATAAGAGCGAGAAGTTTTCTAGCATGGTAGAGGGAACCCTCTTTCTTTGCAGCAGCCTTGGCAGTATCTTCAATGTATTTGTTCCAATTCATGTTACCCGTGAATGTTAGGCAGAGGAGTTTGAATGTTTGACTCTCAGATAGGGTACTATTAGCCATGACCATCGGTGGTTGAAAAGGTTTCTTATAATTGTTAAAGGAGAGGAGCGTTGTCTTAGTAGCATTAAATCTTACCATCCATTTTTCCCCCACTCAACTACAGACTGGATGTAATTTTCTAACGATTCGGCCATAGCTTTGGATTTGTGCGCGTTCGTTTTATCTACACGTTGAGAGTAGAGCATGGTGTCATCAGCAAATATGCCCATCTCGAACACAATTTCACCAGGAAGATCGTTTATGAAAATCAGAAACAATAACGGTCCAAGATCGACCCCTAGGGTACACCCGCATTAATATCATGCTGTTTGGATGCACGGCCATCAAGGACAACATGGATCTTCTTCTTAGCTAAGAAGGATCAAATTATATTAAATATTTGTTCAGTAATACCATACAATTAATTTTCATGAAAAGACCTTCATGTCAGACCTTATCAAAGGCTTTACATATATCAAGCGCCACTGTCCTAGCTTTACCTGCCTTGTCTAGAGTATGATTTAATGAAAGCGTATTGTGTGTTCGGTATGAAATAACTATTAAAAAGCATGGTGTGCTGTAAAACAGAATAGCCAGATAAACATTAATTTGATGGTTCATCAATTAAATATTATTCAGTATGTACACCTAATAGAAATAATATGGTAGTAATGTTGGCATCAATATTCGCATCTATATGATTCGTAGCGATTTTCTCGAAAAAAAAAACAACACTTAGTTTTAAGCTTATGCTTATTGCGATCGAAATAAGACTATGTTAAATAATTAAAAGATTTGATCATTAAGCACTAAACAATAAAACATTAAATAATGAAACATAAGGTCATAAAACATTAAATAGTAAAATATTAAGTTATAAAAATGCAATCAAAACATTAAATATAAAAAACACTTGATAATAAAACGCTAAAAATTGAGACATTAAATAATAAAAAATAAAATTATAAAATATTAAATAATAAAATATAAAAAAATGTGAAATTACATAAAATCATTAAATACAAAAATATTAAATAATAAGACATAAAAACAAGATTAAATCAAAAAGTATTCGATAGTAAAATATTAAATATTAAATAATAAAACATAAGGTTATAAAAATTAAATAATAAAATATAAAATTATAAAAATTAAATAAAACATTAAATATAAAAACACTTGATAATAAAACGCTAAAAATTGAGACATTAAATAATAAAAAATAAAATGATAAAATATTAAATAATAAAATATAAAAAAATGTGAAATTACATAAAATCATTAAATACAAAAATATTAAATAATAAGACATAAAAACAAGATTAAATCAAAAAGTATTCGATAGTAAAATATTAAATATTAAATAATAAAACATAAGGTTATAAAAATTAAATAATAAAATATTAAATTATAAAAATTAAATAAAACATTAAATATAAAAACACTTGATAATAAAACGCTAAAAATTGAGACATTAAATAATAAAAAATAAAATGATAAAATATTAAATTATAAAATATTAAAAAATGTGAAATTACATAAAAACATTAAATACATACATATTAAATAATAAAACATAAAAAAGATTAAATGAAAAAATATTTGATAAAATGTTTAATGATAATAAAACATTTGATAAAAAAACATTTGATAATAAAACATTTGATAATAAAACATTTAATAATAATACATAAACAATTAAATAATGTAACATGCAATAATAAAACATGCTATAATAAAATATTAAATAATATAACATTAAAAATTGAAACATTAAATAATAAAACATATAACAATAAAACATAAAATAATGAATCATGAAATTATAAAAATTAAATTATAAAACATTAATAATAAAACATTAAATAATAAAAAATTAAATAATAAAAATGAAATGATAAAACATTAATAATAAAATATTAATAATAAAACATTAAATTATAAAATATTAAATAATAAAAATTAAATTATAAAACATTAATAATAAAACATTAAATAATAAAACATTAAATAATAAAAATGAAATGATAAAACATTAATAATAAAACATTAAATAATAAAACATTAAATAATAAAAATGAAATAATAAAAATGAAATAATAAAACATTAATAATAAAACATTAATAATAAAACATTAAATAATAAAAATTAAATGATAAAACATTAGATAATAAAACATAACATAAAAACATTAAATAATGAATGATTAAATAACTTAACATCTGATGATAAAACATTAAATAAAAAACATTTGATAATACATTAAAAAGATTACATAATAACACATTTAATACTAAAACATTAAATAATATATTAAAAGGTTAATAATAAAGCATTTAATAATAAAACATTAAATAATAAAACATTAATAATACAACATAAAATAATAAAACATTAAATAATAAAAATGAAATGATAAAACATTAATTATAAAACATTAATAATAAAACATTAAATAATAAAACATTAAATAATAAAACATTAAATAATAAAACGTTAAATAATAAAAATGAAATGATAAAACATTAATAATAAAACATTAATAATAAAACATTAATAACAAAACATTTAATAATAAAACATTAATAATAAAACATTAAATAATAAAACGTTAAATAATAAAAATAAAATGATAAAACATTAATGATAAAACATTAATAATAACACATTAATAATAAAACATTAAATAATAAAACATTAATAATAAAACATTAATAATAAAACATTAAATAATAAAACATTAAATAATAAAAATGAAATGATAAAACATTAATAATAAAACATTAATAATAAAACATTAAAAATAAAACATTAAATAATGAAACATTATTAATAAAACATTAAATAATAAAACATTAATAATAAAACATTAATAATAAAACATTAAATAATAAAACGTTAAATGATAAAAATGAAATGATAAAACATTAATAATAAAACATTAATAATAAAACATTAATAATAAAACATTAATAATAAAACATTAAATAATAAAACGTTAAATAATAAAAATGAAATGATAAAACATTAATAATAAAACATTAATAATAAAACATCAATAATAAAACATTAAATAATAAAACATTAATAATAAAACATTAATAATAAAACATTAAAGAATAAAACGTTAAATAATAAAAATGAAATGAAAAAACATTAATAATAAAACATTAATAATAAAACATTAAATAATAAAACATTAATAATACAACATAAAATAATAAAACATTAAATAATAAAAATGAAATGATAAAACATTAATAATAAAACATTAATAATAAAACATTAATAATAAAACATTAAATAATAAAACATTAATAATAAAACATTAAATAATAAAACGTTAAATAATAAAAATGAAATGATAAAATATTAATAATAAAACATTAATAATAAAACATGAATAATAAAACATTTAATAATAAAACATTAATAATAAAACATTAATAATAAAACATTAAATAATAAAACGTTAAATAATAAAAATAAAATGATAAAACATTAATCATAAAACATTAATAATAACACATTAATAATAAAACATTAAATAATAAAACATTAATAATAAAACATTAATAATAAAACATTAAATAATAAAACGTTAAATAATAAAAATGAAATGATAAAACATTAATAATAAAACATGAATAATAAAACATTAAAAATAAAACATTAAATAATGAAACATTAATAATAAAACATTAAATAATAAAACATTAATAATAAAACATTAATAATAAAACATAAAATAATAAAACGTTAAATGATAAAAATGAAATGATAAAACATTAATAATAAAACATTAATAATAAAACATTAATAATAAAACATTAAATAATAAAACCTTAATAATAAAACATTAATGATAAAACATTAAATAATAAAACGTTAAATAATAAAAATGAAATGATAAAACATTAATAATAAAAAATTAATAATAAAACATTAAATAATAAAAATGAAATAATAAAACATTAATAATAAAACATTAATAATAAAATATTAAATAATAAAAATGAAATGATAAAACATTAATAATAAAACATTAATAATAAAACATTAATGATAAAACATTAAATAATAAAAATGAAATGATAAAACATTAATAATAAAACATTAATAATAAAACATTAGTAATAAAACATTAAATAATAAAAATGAAATGATAAAACATTAATAATAAAATATTAATAATAAACATTAAATTATAAAATATTAAATAACAAAAATTAAATTATAAAACATTAATAATAAAACATTAAATAATAAAACATTAAATAATAAAAATGAAATGATAAAACATTAATAATAAAACATTAAATAATAAAACATTAAATAATAAAAATGAAATAATAAAAATGAAATAATAAAACATTAATAATAAAACATTAATAATAAAACATTAAATAATAAAAATTAAATGATAAAACATTAGATAATAAAACATAACATAAAAACATTAAATAATGAATGATTAAATAACTTAACATCTGATGATAAAACATTAAATAAAAAACATTTGATAATACATTAAAAAGATTACATAATAACACATTTAATACTAAAACATTAAATAATATATTAAAAGGTTAATAATAAAGCATTTAATAATAAAACATTAAATAATAAAACATTAATAATAACACACTAAATAATATATTAAAAGGGTAAATAATAAAACATTAGTGATAAAACATTAAATAATAAAACATTAAATAATAAAACATTTATAATAAAACATTAAATAATAAAACATTAATAATACAACATAAAATAATAAAACATTAAATAATAAAAATGAAATGATAAAACATTAATAATAAAACATTAATAATAAAACATTAATAATAAAACATTAAATAATAAAACATTAATAATAAAACATTAAATAATAAAACGTTAAATAATAAAAATGAAATGATAAAACATTAATAATAAAACATTAATAATAAAACATTAATAACAAAACATTTAATAATAAAACATTAATAATAAAACATTAAATAATAAAACGTTAAATAATAAAAATTAAATGATAAAACATTAATCATAAAACATTAATAATAACACATTAATAATAAAACATTAAATAATAAAACATTAATAATAAAACATTAATAATAAAACATTAAATAATAAAACGTTAAATAATAAACATGAAATGATAAAACATTAATAATAAAACATTAATAATAAAACATTAAAAATAAAACATTAAATAATGAAACATTAATAATAAAAAATTAAATAATAAAACATTAATAATAAAACATTAATAATAAAACATTAAATAATAAAACGTTAAATGATAAAAATGAAATGATGAAACATTAATAATAAAACATTAATAATAAAACATTAATAATAAAACCTTAAATAATAAAACCTTAATAATAAAACATTAATAATAAAACATTAAATAATATAACGTTAAATAATAAAAATGAAATGATAAAACATTAATAATAAAACATTAATAATAAAACATCAATAATAAAACATTAAATAATAAAACATTAATAATAAAACATTAATAATAAAACATTAAATAATAAAACGTTAAATAATAAAAATGAAATGAAAAAACATTAATAATAAAACATTAATAATAAAACATTAATAATACAACATAAAATAATAAAACATTAAATAATAAAAATGAAATGATAAAACATTAATAATAAAACATTAATAATAAAACATTAATAATAAAACATTAAATAATAAAACATTAATAATAAAACATTAAATAATAAAACGTTAAATAATAAAAATGAAATGATAAAACATTAATAATAAAACATTAATAATAAAACATTAATAATAAAACATTTAATAATAAAACATTAATAATAAAACATTAATAATAAAACATTAAATAATAAAACGTTAAATAATAAAAATAAAATGATAAAATATTAATCATAAAACATCAATAATAACACATTAATAATAAAACATTAAATAATAAAACATTAATAATAAAACATTAATAATAAAACATTAAATAATAAAACGTTAAATAATAAAAATGAAATGATAAAACATTAATAATAAAACATTAATAATAAAACATTAAAAATAAAAAATTAAATAATGAAACATTAATAATAAAACATTAAATAATAAAACATTAATAATAAAACATTAATAATAAAACATAAAATAATAAAACGTTAAATGATAAAAATGAAATGATAAAACATTAATAATAAAACATTAATAATAAAACATTAATAATAAAACATTAAATAATAAAACATTAATGATAAAACATTAAATAATAAAACGTTAAATAATAAAAATGAAATGATAAAACATTAATAATAAAACATTAATAATAAAAAATTAAATAATAAAAATGAAATAATAAAACATTAATAATAAAATATTAAATAATAAAAATGAAATGATAAAACATTAATAATAAAACATTAATAATAAAACATTAATGATAAAACATTAAATAATAAAAATGAAATGATAAAACATTAATAATAAAACATTAATAATAAAACATTAGTAATAAAACATTAAATAATAAAAATGAAATGATAAAACATTAATAATAAAACATTAATAATAAAACATTAAATAATAAAAATGAAATGATAAAACATTAATAATAAAACATTAATAATAAAACATTAATAATAAAACATTAATAATAAAACATTAAATAATAAAAATGAAATGATAAAACATTAATAATAAAACATTAATAATAATAAAAATGAAATGATAAAACATTAATAATAAAACATTAATAATAAAACATTAATAATAAAACATTAATAATAAAACATTAAATAATAAAACGTTAATAATAAAACATTAATAATAAAACATTAATAATAAAACATTAAATAATAAAACATTAAATAATAAAAATGAAATAATAAAAATGAAATAATAAAACATTAATAATAAAACATTAATAATAAAACATTAAATAATAAAAATTAAATGATAAAACATTAGATAATAAAACATAACATAAAAACATTAAATAATGAATGATTAAATAACTTAACATCTGATGATAAAACATTAAATAAAAAACATTTGATAATACATTAAAAAGATTACATAATAACACATTTAATACTAAAACATTAAATAATATATTAAAAGGTTAATAATAAAGCATTTAATAATAAAACATTAAATAATAAAACATTAATAATAACACACTAAATAATATATTAAAAGGGTAAATAATAAAACATTAGTGATAAAACATTAAATAATAAAACATTAAATAATAAAACATTTATAATAAAACATTAAATAATAAAACATTAATAATACAACATAAAATAATAAAACATTAAATAATAAAAATGAAATGATAAAACATTAATAATAAAACATTAATAATAAAACATTAATAATAAAACATTAAATAATAAAACATTAATAATAAAACATTAAATAATAAAACGTTAAATAATAAAAATGAAATGATAAAACATTAATAATAAAACATTAATAATAAAACATTAATAACAAAACATTTAATAATAAAACATTAATAATAAAACATTAAATAATAAAACGTTAAATAATAAAAATTAAATGATAAAACATTAATCATAAAACATTAATAATAACACATTAATAATAAAACATTAAATAATAAAACATTAATAATAAAACATTAATAATAAAACATTAAATAATAAAACGTTAAATAATAAACATGAAATGATAAAACATTAATAATAAAACATTAATAATAAAACATTAAAAATAAAACATTAAATAATGAAACATTAATAATAAAAAATTAAATAATAAAACATTAATAATAAAACATTAATAATAAAACATTAAATAATAAAACGTTAAATGATAAAAATGAAATGATGAAACATTAATAATAAAACATTAATAATAAAACATTAATAATAAAACATTAAATAATAAAACCTTAATAATAAAACATTAATAATAAAACATTAAATAATATAACGTTAAATAATAAAAATGAAATGATAAAACATTAATAATAAAACATTAATAATAAAACATCAATAATAAAACATTAAATAATAAAACATTAATAATAAAACATTAATAATAAAACATTAAATAATAAAACGTTAAATAATAAAAATGAAATGAAAAAACATTAATAATAAAACATTAATAATAAAACATTAAATAATAAAACATTAATAATACAACATAAAATAATAAAACATTAAATAATAAAAATGAAATGATAAAACATTAATAATAAAACATTAATAATAAAACATTAATAATAAAACATTAAATAATAAAACATTAATAATAAAACATTAAATAATAAAACGTTAAATAATAAAAATGAAATGATAAAACATTAATAATAAAACATTAATAATAAAACATTAATAATAAAACATTTAATAATAAAACATTAATAATAAAACATTAATAATAAAACATTAAATAATAAAACGTTAAATAATAAAAATAAAATGATAAAATATTAATCATAAAACATTAATAATAACACATTAATAATAAAACATTAAATAATAAAACATTAATAATAAAACATTAATAATAAAACATTAAATAATAAAACGTTAAATAATAAAAATGAAATGATAAAACATTAATAATAAAACATTAATAATAAAACATTAAAAATAAAAAATTAAATAATGAAACATTAATAATAAAACATTAAATAATAAAACATTAATAATAAAACATTAATAATAAAACATAAAATAATAAAACGTTAAATGATAAAAATGAAATGATAAAACATTAATAATAAAACATTAATAATAAAACATTAATAATAAAACATTAAATAATAAAACATTAATGATAAAACATTAAATAATAAAACGTTAAATAATAAAAATGAAATGAAAAAACATTAATAATAAAACATTAATAATAAAAAATTAAATAATAAAAATGAAATAATAAAACATTAATAATAAAATATTAAATAATAAAAATGAAATGATAAAACATTAATAATAAAACATTAATAATAAAACATTAATGATAAAACATTAAATAATAAAAATGAAATGATAAAACATTAATAATAAAACATTAATAATAAAACATTAGTAATAAAACATTAAATAATAAAAATGAAATGATAAAACATTAATAATAAAACATTAATAATAAAACATTAAATAATAAAAATGAAATGATAAAACATTAATAATAAAACATTAATAATAAAACATTAATAATAAAACATTAATAATAAAACATTAAATAATAAAAATGAAATGATAAAACATTAATAATAAAACATTAATAATAATAAAAATGAAATGATAAAACATTAATAATAAAACATTAATAATAAAACATTAATAATAAAACATTAATAATAAAACATTAAATAATAAAACGTTAATAATAAAACATTAATAATAAAACATTAATAATAAAACATTAAATAATAAAACCTTAAATAATAAAAATGAAATGATAAAACATTAATAATAAAACATTAATAATAAAACATTAATAATAAAACATTAAATAATAAAACATTAATAATAAAACATTAATAATAAAACATTAAATAATAAAACGTTAAATAATAAAAATGAAATGATAAAACATTAATAATAAAACATTAATAATAAAACATTAAATAATAAAAATGAAATGATAAAACATTAATAATAAAACATTAAATAATAAAAATGGAATGATAAAACATTAATAATAAAACATTGATAATAAAACATTAAATAATAAAAATGAAATGATAAAACATTAATAATAAAACATTAATAATAAAACATTAAATAATAAAAATGAAATGATAAAACATTAATAATAAAACATTAATAATAAAACATTAATAATAAAACATTAAATAATAAAAATGAAATGATAAAACATTAATAATAAAACATTAATAATAAAACATTAAATAATAAAAATGAAATGATAAAACAATTATAATAAAACATTAATAATAAAAATGAAATGATAAAACATTAATAATAAAACATTAATAATAAAACATTAAATATATAAAAATGAAATGATAAAACATTAATAATAAACATTAATAATAAAACATTAATAATAAAACATTAATAATAAAAAACTAAATAATAAAACATTAAATAATAAAACATAAAAAATAAAACACTAAATAATAAATCATTAAATAATGAAACATAAACTAATGAAGCATTACCAACTAAAACATTAAATAACGAAACATTAGAAAACGAAATATTAATTAATATAAAAATTAAAAAAATAAACATTAAATAATTAAACATTAGATAAAACATAGAATAAAACTTATAATCATAAAACATTTAAATTAAAAAAACATTACATAACAAAACATTAAATAATAAAATATAAAATAATAAAACAATAAATAATAAAATATTAAATAATATAATTTTAAATAATAAAACATTAGATTATAAAGCATTTTATAATAAAATATTTCATAAAAACATTTTATAAAATGCATTAAATAAAACATTAAAAAACATTAAAAAACATTAAATAATAAAACATTAAATAATAAAACATTTGATAATAGAATGTTAATAATAAAGCATTTAACAAAACATTAAATAATAAGACATTTTATAATAAAACATTAATCAATAACACATTTCATGATAAAACATTTCATAGTAAAACATTTATATTAAAATATAGAATAATAAAACATTAGACAATAACAAATTTAATATTAAACATTTCATAAAAACATTTCCTAAAAAACATTAAATAAAACCATAAATAATAAAACATTCATTGATGAAACATTAAATAGTGTAATATTTTATAAAAAACATTAAATAATAAAACATTTGATTATAAAATATTAAATAAGACATTTAATAATAAAACATTTCATAAAAACATTTCCTAAAAAACATTAAATAAAACCATAAATAATAAAACATTCATTAATGAAGCATTAAATAGTGTAATATTTTATAAAAAAGATTAAATAATAAAACATTTGATTATAAAATATTAAATAAGACATTTAATAATAAAACATTAAATAATAACTTTTCATGATAAAACATTTCACGATAAAACATTTTATAAGAAAATATTACATAATAAAATATTTAACAATCAAATATTTAATGATAAAACATGATATAAACCATTGTATTATAAAACATTAGATAATAAAAACATTAGATAATCTATATATTAATACGATAGCGTGTGTATTCGTGTGTTACGCTTACATCAAAAGCTCTGTGCATGCGTTCCGCACCTAAATTTGAAAAAGCATTCAAGTCACCTAATTTCGTAATATTTTCACGTATTTCCCTTTGGCGCCACGTTTAACGACGTAGGATTTTGACGTCGGCTTTTGACGTCGGCCCAACTGGTTTATAGTTTGATCTTAACCAACCTCTAAGATTTTTTTTTACATCGAAGGTGAGAGGGAGGTAGGGAGGGGACGACCGGGAAGACACATATTAATACGATAGCGTGTGTGTCATTTTGTGTGTCACGCTTACAAAAAAAGGCCTTCTGAATCTTTTTATGATACTCATGAATTGGAGCCAAATTTAATTTAATCTAAATCATTTACAAAGTAAGGTTTAGTTGTCGAAATATTACCTTCACTAGAAATATTGTATATAAAGTAGTTTTGTAAATTATTTCATGTATTGTTCATTTTAAAAAATAAATATACAATTCAAATCTAATCATATTTTATTCAAACATGTATAGGTTAGGAACAAGATAATTGCATTGAAAACAGCATTTCGTGTAATTTACTCGGGTCCCGTTAGTCAACAATGTATCTCCAGACATATAATTGCCACTATTATTTACTCACTAGTCATTATCAGTGATTGCTCACTGACATTAACTAATGGTATTTCCTGGAGTTTGAGTGACAAGAAGTCTCCCCAGATTGACCATTTTTTGTGGTACCATCCGATGCCGGTGCCACTATTGTGTGTGTGGGTATTGATGGGGGGGAGGGCTATGCTTATGGGTTTTCTGTCAGTTTCAGTTCCCTTGGGCACGTTTTATGTTCTTTATATGTTTTTGCTTTATTTCTATTTCAACTTATATGTGACTTGTTAATGTTCGTTGTTTATGTGGGTTGGTTTCCATATTCAAAGATTTTCTTTAAGATTTCGCTGTTTTCAGCAGTGTATGGTCTCATTCTTCCCTTTGATTCGAATTTATTTGAGTCTTTTTTCCACGTCTTCGGGACTGTTCCTAGTGCTCCTACGATTATTGACTTTCTTCATGTTCCATATTCCATTCAGTTCATTGCCCAGTTCCATGTATTTGCTTCGTTTTTCTGCCTACGATCTGACACGTTTTATCCTTGCTGCTGGTTATTATGACGTCGGGTCTCTTTGCTTGGATGATTTTGTCTGTTTCTATCTCCATCTCCCAGAGGATTTGGTAGTTTTAGTTTTCTAGTACTCTCTCCGGTCTTTGTCTTTACCATTTGTCGACATGTTCAAAATGCAGTCATTTGCATATTATCCAGTGTATTGCGTTCCCCACGCAGTCATGTCTGTTCTTATATTATTTGGAAGCTAGTTTGCTGCATTTCGTTATTTACCGTTTCGTCTCTTTATCCACACAGTCTGCATTTACTGTTTTCCTGGGTTTTCTCTATTTTAGCCTTGATATAGTTAGTTCTAATCGCATCATTGTTCTGTGCAGTTGTCAGTAGCGATTCTGTTTCTCAATTCCTGTGTCCTTTTCATAGCAATGTCCAGGTGTTTTCGCGACTCTCTTCTTTTGCCATCCTTATGAATCGTTCATGTAGCTGTTTCTCTTCCCACTTTTCGTTTATCGTTTCACTTCTCCTCGTTTATGTTTATAGTGTCTCTTGCTGCGGTGCTCAACCTTTTTGTGTTCTGGGTTATGTACTTTTCCAATTCTTCTTTTTGTTATCTATACAGTCTTCTATACTTTTCAGTCCTCTTCCCTTTCTTTCCTTTTCACGTAAAGTCGGCCAGTATCATCTTTCTGGTGAAGTGCATTGTTCATCGTCATTAGTTTCCTAGTCTTCAGGTCAAAAACGTTCTTCTTTTGTCCAGCCTATGAATAGACCAGAATATCTTACTAGTGATACTGCTCGGGTGTTTATTCCTTTTTACTAGATTTCTACTATATAATTTAGTTTCTAAGAGTTTTCATGTTCTTCTCATGTATTCTTTTCTAATCTTCTCTTTTATTTTTGTTGATTTCATGGTGTCTGTTTCCAGAACTCCCAAATATTTATAGGTACCATGTTGGGAAGTTCCATACGCTCTGCTGTCTCTGGTTTTCTCCTTTACATGTCTAGCAGTGCACACGTTTCCATTCCGAATTCCATTTGAATGTTCTGGCTGAAGATTGTTATCGTGTTTTGATAAACACGATCAGAATCAGCTTTACCAGTTTCTTTCTTGCTTTTTGAAACTAGCTCCAGATCGTCCATATCCATTCAGGTGGTTTATTATTTGTTCTGTGTGTATAAATTTGTATTCAGCATCACATTTCCAGAGTATGTTGTTGAGTGGCATCATAGCTATGATAAACAGTAGTGGTGATAAAGAGTCTCATTGGAAGATGCCACCCTGTATTCTTATCTCAGTCAGGTGTTGTCGTTCAGTTGTCAGTTCCACTCTCCATGCTTCTCATTGTTTTTAATTAATCTTGTCGCATACTTTGTACATCCTTAAGCATTCAATTATCCGTGCTTGAGGAATTCTATCGTAAGCTTTCTTGTAGTAGATCCATGCCATGGCTATGTTTTTTTTTCTTCCTCGGGATATTTTGATCTATCTGTGGTCATGCGTCCATTTTGTCGCTTTCCGTCTTCCGTTCTGTTCCTCGGGGAGTAGCCCGCGGCTAATAAGGGAGTGGTATATCTCTTCTCTCAGTTGTGTCATTAGAATTTACCACATGGTTGGTAAACAGGTTATTGGTCTGTAGTTGCTTGGGATCGTTCCCTTTTTGTGTATTTTTCTATTAATCTAGTTGTTCCTTTGGTCATCCATTTTGGTGCGTCTGATTCGTTGATACATCTTCTCAGGTTTTGCATCAGCCTTTCATGCCGGGTCGTGATTTTTTTAAACCAGTGTGTATGTATTCAATCGTGGCCTGGTGCTTTCAAGTTTGCCATTTTTCTTAAGGTTTTCTTGAGAGTTTATTCAGTAATTTCTGTTTCTGTTTCTTCTTCAATTTCCAGTTCTTCTTTTATCCCACCCAGGCTTTGTCGATCCATTCTTTTAGTGTAAGTCCACTTAAAGTTTCAGACTTACTAATTTGGCCCTGCATAAATTAAGTTGTTTAGGTCTGTGATATTATCTGTTGATATGTATAGGAGGAGTCTGTTAACTTTTTCTGTTTCGAATTTTAATTTCTTTCATTCTTCGTTCTTTAGGGATAGAAGTTTTGTTTTGTTTTCGTTCATAAATGTTTTGGTGTTTTCAACTTCTGGTGCTTCTTCCTCGGTGAGTTATGTTATGTTTTACCAGTTTACTACCTGTGGGTTTTAGCTAAGGGGTGTTTCATGATCTGTTCCATCACTTATCTTTCGTTTGATTTCCAGCTCTGAGAACCACTCTCTGTAGAGGACCTGCCTAGCTTGATCTTCTATCCTTTTTCCGTTGCATGGTAGTCAGTAGACCTGTCCCATGAGTTAGTCATTCATTTCCGATTGCCTCTTTTTTGTGGTTGTTACTGTGTAAGCATTCCATTACCAGTCCATTCTTTTTGTGCTCCATTTCATCCTATTGTTTTTTTGTTTGTTGTTTTATTCATTTCTTCTTTCCTGTGTTTAGTCCATGTTATTGCTGTAGTTGAAATGGGGGGGGTACTGTGGGTTTTATTTCGTGATATTCTTGTTCCTGAAATTAGAGAAGCCAACATTCGCAGAATGCTGTCCAGGTCCGCAATATTAGCCAACAAACAACCACCTGCCGATCATGACACTCAGATCTTTCTTCTCAGGCTTGTATAGTGATTATGTAGCATTAGTCATATTCTGGTGTATGTGGAAACACTAGACCCAGGCTTAATTTACCTATGGTCTTGTCTCATGGATAGTGTTAATCTTTCACTTTCGCATGAGATAAGATCCACTATCGCACGAACATAGAGAAGTGACATTTACAACCAGCAAACAAAAAGAAAAGAATCTTACCTATTGATATGAAGTATGGAGAAGGAATCTACTTGCCAATTTGTCCATGCTCCTACGTCGGTTAGGTAGGGTTATCTATTAACGTAGTTTTTTCCCCAAAACCTCATAGTTGCTGACATCTGAGTTCCCAACGAGGAGGGTTTATTAGGGAGGGATGTGTTAGGTGTCATTTATTAGTTTTAATTTTAATTTTGCAAATTGGTCGGGCGATTCAAAGAAATCTAGAACCTTATTATGTTATATATATTTTTTAATTATTATTTATTTTAAAACTTCCGTGAGATATTTAAGTTAAACTTTTCAAAATACGATGAAAGATCGATTTTAAAAAGTAAAACAAAACAAAAACAACTTTTTTAAATTCTTTTCTTTTTCTAAAACATTGTTACGCTTGTCTACTTTGTTGTTTTGTGCGGCTGTTAGCAGTGGTTCCATTTCTCTTTTCATGTGTCCTTTTTAGCCATATTATTATTATTATTATTATTATTATTATTATTATTATTATTATTATTATTATTATTATTATTATTATTATAAAGAGCAGGAAGAATAATCGACGTTCAACAAGAAACAGCATGGATCTTTTTAGGAGAAATTTTATGCACAGTGAACATTGCCTGTGCAAGTAAGGAGAGAAAGGAACAGTGATGAATAAAGAAAGGAAAAGTGAGGGAGAGAGAAAATAAAAGTGAGGGAGAAAGAAAAGAAAAGTGAGGGAGAGAGAAAGGAAAAGTGAGGGAGAGAGAAAGGAAAAGTGAGGGAGAAAGAAAGGAAAAGTGAGGGAGAGAGAAAGGAAAAGTGAGGGAGAGAGAAAGGAAAAGTGAGGGAGAAAGAAAGGAAAAGTGAGGGAGAGAGAAAGGAAAAGTGAGGGAGAGAGAAAAGAAAAGTGAGGGAGAGAGAAAAGAAAAGTGAGGGAGAGAGAAAGGAAAAGTGAGGGAGAAAGAGAGGAAAAGTGAGGGAGAGAGAAAGGAACAGTGATGAATAAAGAAAGGAAAAGTGAGGGAGAGAGAAAGGAAAAATGAGGGAGAGAGAAAAGAAAAGTGAGGGAGAGAGAAAGGAAAAGTGAGGGAGAGAGAAAGGAAAAGTGAGGGAGAAAGAAAGGAAAAGTGAGGGAGAGAGAAAGGAAAAATGAGGGAGAAAGAAAGGAAAAGTAAGAGAGAAACATTGTGGTTTAATTTATTTTTCTTCTCATTTCCATGACGTTGGCGAACGTCTGCTATTTATTTCCCTTTTCACATCATCTCTTGCTGTTGACGTTAAAATCTTTCTTTGAGGCAAAATCTGACGTCACTACAGATGGTTTCACTTAAGTTCAGAAAAATCCGGATTGAGCGACAAGTTTTTTCAAAACCCTTCAGCGGCTGGGTGCGCGAAGGCTGTAGATGAGACAACAGATTTTCAGCCAATCAATAAGCAAAATGCGATTGTTCTTCGAATTC
>OY744517.1:1535683-1600683 GCA_963556195.1 Sepiola atlantica | reverse complement strand
TTTTTTTACAAATTAGTATTATTAGCATATGACATTTTTTTTACAAATTAGTATTATTATCATATGGCATTTTTTTTACAAATTAGTATTATTAGCATATGGTATCTTTTTTACAAATTAGTATTATTAGCATATGACATTTTTTTTACAAATTAGTATTATTAGCATATGACATTTTTTTTACAAATTAGTATTATTAGCATATGGCATCTTTTTTACAAATTAGTATTATTAGCATATGGCATTTTTTTTACAAATTAGTATTATTAGCATATGGCATTTTTTTTACAAATTAGTATTATTAGCATATGACATTTTTTTTACAAATTAGTATTATTAGCATATGACATTTTTTTTACAAATTAGTATTATTAGCATATGACATTTTTTTTACAAATTAGTATTATTAGCATATGACATTTTTTTTACAAATTAGTATTATTAGCATATGACATTTTTTTTACAAATTAGTATTATTAGCATATGGTATCTTTTTTACAAATTAGTATTATTAGCATATGGCATTTTTTTTACAAATTAGTATTATTAGCATATGGCATTTTTTTTACAAATTAGTATTATTAGCATATGACATTTTTTTTACAAATTAGTATTATTAGCATATGACATTTTTTTTACAAATTAGTATTATTAGCATATGACATTTTTTTTACAAATTAGTATTATTAGCATATGGCATCTTTTTTACAAATTAGTATTATTAGCATATGGTATCTTTTTTACAAATTAGTATTATTAGCATATGACATTTTTTTTACAAATTAGTATTATTAGCATATGACATTTTTTTTACAAATTAGTATTATTAGCATATGGCATCTTTTTTACAAATTAGTATTATTAGCATATGACATTTTTTTTACAAATTAGTATTATTAGCATATGACATTTTTTTTACAAATTAGTATTATTAGCATATGGCATTTTTTTTACAAATTAGTATTATTAGCATATGGTATCTTTTTTACAAATTAGTATTATTAGCATATGACATTTTTTTTACAAATTAGTATTATTAGCATATGACATTTTTTTTACAAATTAGTATTATTAGCATATGACATTTTTTTTACAAATTAGTATTATTAGCATATGACATTTTTTTTACAAATTAGTATTATTAGCATATGGCATCTTTTTTACAAATTAGTATTATTAGCATATGACATTTTTTTTACAAATTAGTATTATTAGCATATGACATTTTTTTTACAAATTAGTATTATTAGCATATGGCATTTTTTTTACAAATTAGTATTATTAGCATATGGCATTTTTTTTACAAATTAGTATTATTAGCATATGACATTTTTTTTACAAATTAGTATTATTAGCTTATGGCATTTTTTTTACAAATTAGTATTATTAGCATATGGCATTTTTTTTACAAATTAGTATTATTAGCATATGGCATTTTTTTTACAAATTAGTATTATTAGCATATGACATTTTTTTTACAAATTAGTATTATTAGCATATGGCATTTTTTTACAAATTAGTATTATTAGCATATGGCATTTTTTTTACAAATTAGTATTATTAGCATATGACATTTTTTTTACAAATTAGTATTATTAGCATATGACATTTTTTTTACAAATTAGTATTATAAGCATATGACATTTTTTTTACAAATTAGTATTATTAGCATATGACATTTTTTTTATAAATTAGTATTATTAGCATATGGCATTTTTTTTACAAATTAGTATTATTAGCATATGGCATTTTTTTTACAAATTAGTATTATTAGCATATGACATTTTTTTTACAAATTAGTATTATTAGCTTATGGCATTTTTTTTACAAATTAGTATTATTAGCATATGACATTTTTTTTACAAATTAGTATTATTAGCATATGGCATTTTTTTTACAAATTAGTATTATTAGCATATGACATTTTTTTTACAAATTAGTATTATTAGCATATGACATTTTTTTTACAAATTAGTATTATTAGCATATGGCATTTTTTTTACAAATTAGTATTATTAGCATATGGCATTTTTTTTACAAATTAGTATTATTAGCATATGGCATTTTTTTTACAAATTAGTATTATTAGCATATGACATTTTTTTTACAAATTAGTATTATTAGCATATGACATTTTTTTTACAAATTAGTATTATTAGCATATGGCATTTTTTTTACAAATTAGTATTATTAGCATATGACATTTTTTTTACAAATTAGTATTATTAGCATATGGCATTTTTTTTACAAATTAGTATTATTAGCATATGGCATTTTTTTTACAAATTAGTATTATTAGCATATGACATTTTTTTTACAAATTAGTATTATTAGCATATGGCATTTTTTTTACAAATTAGTATTATTAGCATATGACATTTTTTTTACAAATTAGTATTATTAGCATATGGCATTTTTTTTACAAATTAGTATTATTAGCATATGGCATTTTTTTACAAATTAGTATTATTAGCATATGGCATTTTTTTTACAAATTAGTATTATTAGCATATGGCATTTTTTTTACAAATTAGTATTATTAGCATATAGCATTTTTTTTACAAATTAGTATTATTAGCATATGACATTTTTTTTACAAATTAGTATTATTAGCATATGGCATTTTTTTACAAATTAGTATTATTAGCATATGACATTTTTTTTACAAATTAGTATTATTAGCATATGGCATTTTTTTTACAAATTAGTATTATTAGCATATGGCATTTTTTTTTACAAATTAGTATTATTAGCATATGACATTTTTTTTACAAATTAGTATTATTAGCATATGGCATTTTTTTTACAAATTAGTATTATTAGCATATGGCATTTTTTTTACAAATTAGTATTATTACCATATGGCATTTTTTTTACAAATTAGTATTATTAGCATATGACATTTTTTTTACAAATTAGTATTATTAGCATATGGCATTTTTTTTACAAATTAGTATTATTAGCATATTGCATTTTTTTTACAAATTAGTATTATTAGCATATGACATTTTTTTTACAAATTAGTATTATTAGCATATGACATTTTTTTTACAAATTAGTATTATTAGCATATGGCATTTTTTTTACAAATTAGTATTATTAGCATATGGCATTTTTTTTTACAAATTAGTATTATTAGCATATGGCATTTTTTTTACAAAATAGTATTATTAGCATATGGCATTTTTTTTTACAAATTAGTATTATTAGCATATGACATTTTTTTTACAAATTAGTATTATTAGCATATGGCATTTTTTTTACAAATTAGTATTATTAGCATATGGCATTTTTTTTACAAATTAGTATTATTAGCATATGGCATTTTTTTTACAAATTAGTATTATTAGCATATGGCATTTTTTTTACAAATTAGTATTATTAGCATATGACATTTTTTTTACAAATTAGTATTATTAGCATATGGCATTTTTTTTACAAATTAGTATTATTAGCATATGGCATTTTTTTTACAAATTAGTATTATTAGCATATGACATTATTTTTACAAATTAGTATTATTAGCATATGACATTTTTTTTACAAATTAGTATTATTAGCATATGGCATTTTTTTTACAAATTAGTATTATTAGCATATGGCATTTTTTTTTACAAATTAGTATTATTAGCATATGGCATTTTTTTTACAAATTAGTATTATTAGCATATGGCATTTTTTTTTACAAATTAGTATTATTAGCATATGACATTTTTTTTACAAATTAGTATTATTAGCATATGGCATTTTTTTTACAAATTAGTATTATTAGCATATGGCATTTTTTTTACAAATTAGTATTATTAGCATATGGCATTTTTTTTACAAATTAGTATTATTAGCATATGGCATTTTTTTTACAAATTAGTATTATTAGCATATGACATTTTTTTTACAAATTAGTATTATTAGCATATGGCATTTTTTTTACAAATTAGTATTATTAGCATATGGCATTTTTTTTACAACATAGTATTATTAGCATATGACATTTTTTTTACAAATTAGTATTATTAGCATATGACATTTTTTTTACAAATTAGTATTATTAGCATATGGCATTTTTTTTACAAATTAGTATTATTAGCATATGGCATTTTTTTTTACAAATTAGTATTATTAGCATATGGCATTTTTTTTACAAATTAGTATTATTAGCATATGGCATTTTTTTACAAATTAGTATTATTAGCATATGACATTTTTTTTACAAATTAGTATTATTAGCATATGACATTTTTTTTACAAATTAGTATTATTAGCATATGGCATTTTTTTTACAAATTAGTATTATTAGCATATGACATTTTTTTTACAAATTAGTATTATTAGCATATGGCATTTTTTTTTACAAATTAGTATTATTAGCATATGGCATTTTTTTTACAAATTAGTATTATTAGCATATGGCATTTTTTTTACAAATTAGTATTATTAGCATATGACATTTTTTTTACAAATTAGTATTATTAGCATATGGCATTTTTTTTACAAATTAGTATTATTAGCATATGGCATTTTTTTTACAAATTAGTATTATTAGCATATCGCATTTTTTTTACAAATTAGTATTATTAGCATATGGCATTTTTTTTACAAATTAGTATTATTAGCATATGGCATTTTTTTTACAAATTAGTATTATTAGCATATGGCATTTTTTTTACAAATTAGTATTATTAGCATATGGCATTTTTTTTACAAATTAGTATTATTAGCATATGGCATTTTTTTTACAAATTAGTATTATTAGCATATGGCATTTTTTTTTACAAATTAGTATTATTAGCATATGGCATTTTTTTTACAAATTAGTATTATTAGCATATGGCATTTTTTTTTACAAATTAGTATTATTAGCATATGACATTTTTTTTACAAATTAGTATTATTAGCATATGGCATTTTTTTTACAAATTAGTATTATTAGCATATGGCATTTTTTTTACAAATTAGTATTATTAGCATATGACATTTTTTTTACAAATTAGTATTATTAGCATATGACATTTTTTTTACAAATTAGTATTATTAGCATATGACATTTTTTTTACAAATTAGTATTATTAGCATATGGCATTTTTTTTACAAATTAGTATTATTAGCATATGACATTTTTTTTACAAATTAGTATTATTAGCATATGACATTTTTTTTACAAATTAGTATTATTAGCATATGACATTTTTTTTACAAATTAGTATTATTAGCATATGACATTTTTTTTACAAATTAGTATTATTAGCATATGGCATTTTATTTACAAATTAGTATTATTAGCATATGGCATTTTATTTACAAATCAGTATTATTAGCATATGGCATTTTTTTTACAAATTAGTATTATTAGCATATGGCATTTTTTTTACAAATTAGTATTATTAGCATATGGCATTTTATTTACAAATCAGTATTATTAGCATATGGCATTTTTTTTACAAATTAGTATTATTAGCATATGACATTTTATTTACAAATCAGTATTATTAGCATATGGCATTTTATTTACAAATCAGTATTATTAGCATATGGCATTTTTTTTACAAATTAGTATTATTAGCATATGACATTTTATTTACAAATCAGTATTATTAGCATATGGCATTTTATTTACAAATCAGTATTATTAGCATATGGCATTTTTTTTACAAATTAGTATTATTAGCATATGGCATTTTTTTTACAAATTAGTATTATTAGCATATGGCATTTTTTTTACAAATTAGTATTATTAGCATATGACATTTTTTTTACAAATTAGTATTATTAGCATATGACATTTTTTTTACAAATTAGTATTATTAGCATATGACATTTTTTTTACAAATTAGTATTATTAGCATATGACATTTTTTTTACAAATTAGTATTATTAGCATATGGCATTTTATTTACAAATTAGTATTATTAGCATATGGCATTTTATTTACAAATCAGTATTATTAGCATATGGCATTTTTTTTACAAATTAGTATTATTAGCATATGGCATTTTTTTTACAAATTAGTATTATTAGCATATGGCATTTTATTTACAAATCAGTATTATTAGCATATGGCATTTTTTTTACAAATTAGTATTATTAGCATATGACATTTTATTTACAAATCAGTATTATTAGCATATGGCATTTTATTTACAAATCAGTATTATTAGCATATGGCATTTTTTTTACAAATTAGTATTATTAGCATATGACATTTTATTTACAAATCAGTATTATTAGCATATGGCATTTTATTTACAAATCAGTATTATTAGCATATGGCATTTTTTTTACAAATTAGTATTATTAGCATATGGCATTTTTTTTACAAATTAGTATTATTAGCATATGGCATTTTTTTTACAAATTAGTATTATTAGCATATGGCATTTTTTTTACAAATTAGTATTATTAGCATATGGCATTTTTTTTACAAATTAGTATTATTAGCATATGGCATTTTTTTTACAAATTAGTATTATTAGCATATGACATTTTTTTTACAAATTAGTATTATTAGCATATGGCATTTTTTTTACAAATTAGTATTATTAGCATATGACATTTTTTTACAAATTAGTATTATTAGCATATGGCATTTTTTTTACAAATTAGTATTATTAGCATATGACATTTTATCGAATGATTATTTATGGTCATAGTATTTCCCCTCAAAAAGTCTTAATTGAACAACACATTGTATGAAATCTTTCAAAAAACTGATTCAGTAGACTGCATAAGCTTTGATCCATCGCCCTTTTCTAAAGAACCTTGAGACCACGAAGAACCCACAAACTTACCGATTCCACCCAGTTACGTAGTAAATCAATCAACCCGAACTGCGAATCAATTTGACTATTTTTGATTAAGAAATCAATGTTTTTCTAAACCAAAAATTCTCCAACAAAATTTACGTGAGCAGTTAAATGTTAGTTATATATTAGTGAATTATTAGTTAAATATAAGTAAGGATATGTTTAAAGATGTTTAGTTGGACGCTACTTAACATTTTGTTGTTCTTGTGTCTGTCTGTAAACTAAAACACGCTATAATTAATTAAAATAAACATGGTGTTTAGTAAACTCCACTTTGGACTCAGCAACCCCCCTCCCTAAATTCCCATTGCAGACCGAAGACACACTTGATGACCTGGTCATCACCCCATCTCAGGTCAGGGACATCATAAAAACATTGACACCTCCAAATCGTGCGGGCCTGATCTTATACCAGTAATAGTAATAAAGAAATGCTCTGCTGAACTGGCCCCTGTCCTCTCTAACCCCTACAACAAATACCTCGCTGAATTTTGCTTCTCTTATAGCTGGAAAATTGCCTCTGTTGTACCAGTTTTCAAGAATCATTGAGATAGAACTGATCTTCAGAATTATCGCCCCATCAGTTAACTCTTGATCTTTGCTAACATTTTTGAATCCTTAATCTAGCGATAGTCCGGCACCTCGTTAATGTTAAACTTCTTTCTGACCGTCAGTATGGATTCAGGCAACCACGATCTACTGCGGATATCCTAACGGTCATCTCTGAACGCATATATTGTACACTGGGAAAATGGAGGTGAAGCTAGAGCGGTAGCGCTTGATATATCTAGAGCCTTTGACAAGGTCTGACATTAAGGTCTTCTCATAAAAATTCATTCATATGGTATTACTGGACGAATATTTAATATAATTAGATCCTTCCTAACCAAAAGAAAGATCCAGGTTGTCCTCGGTGGCCGTTCATCCAAGCAACATGACATAAATGCTGGTGTACCCCAGGGATCCATCATTGAACCTCTACTGTTCCTGTTTGTTATTTACGAAAGGGGAGCACCGCATGAGATTTTGGCCGATAACGACCTAGCATTTTGCAGCCAGCAAATAAGACAGTTTTTATGTGAACGAGGAGTTCAATTACGGTTGCGATGCGCAATGGTATCGCAGAAAGAAGCCACCACAGCATAAAGAAGATTGCTGCCAAGAAAAGTGTTCTGTTGGGGAAGCAACATACTGGTACAATGTTACACCGAAGGATGCGTGTCCCCAGCAACCGTAACCGCGAATGCCATCTACACGTACCGGACTCGGGTAAATGGAATCGACATTATGCAGTCACTTGGCGACGAGAAGCCATATAATGTGGGAGATCATGGATGGGTGAAACCGCCAGGCTGTCGATGTACCACAAAATTCAGACGGGGACGAGTGACTGGCATGATCAGTAAGCAATCTGTCCTGATTGATGGAATCCCACGTCACATACGCGATCTCCGCCCAGCTTTCGGAGCGCGTTATTCAACCACTGTGGAAGGGGTAATGAGTCGTCTGGCGATGAACCATTAATGGGCAGCGTCGTCAGTGCTCCTCACGAGAATGAAGCTGCGAGTTCGAAAGTAGAAACTTCGTCGAACGATTCAGAAGCGGAAACGTTATTGAACGATTCAGAAGCAGAAACTGGGGTGCATGTCCCACTTCGAAGAAACGCACGAATCAAAAGGCCACCATCACTCTGCATCGTGTGTGACTAAGAGATCAGGGGGTATAGCAGCCATCATGCAGGTTCACAGGGAAAACGAGTGAGGGTTGCGTCGTGTATTGTCCATCGGGGATTTAACCAGAGTTAAAAAATGGAAACTTGTAACTTTTGTGACGCGACGAGAGTTCACGTATGCAAATGAGCCTTATTTTGCATGGGTGAATTCTCGTTGTCATAAAAAGGGTAGAGACTTTGCTCCGGGGAGTAGAAGAGAAAAGTTGACGTTGTGACCACGTCGAGTGCTAAGAAGAAGTAAAAGAAAGAGAAAAAAAACAAGAATTCGATTTTCGACTGCGTGTCTGCTTGATTAGCTGATACGCGTAGATAGATTGATGATCACGAAATACGTAGAATATTTATTTTATTAATTTCTTCATTCTATAAACCACTCCTTGTTGTGTTATGGGATGTATTATAATTTTATAAGACTTTTCAATTGCCATTTATTTGGCCCAACAGTCGTGGAAACGACCGTTTGCAGGTAATCGCTGCCACTCACTTATCGGCTTTTCTTAACTGCTTGACTATTTCCAAAACTACTCGTGATTCTGTTCGACTATTCATTGCCCGTGGTATCTCCCAACCTTGCTGAACCATCTAATAGTATTTAGGGGAACGCGACACGCTCATGTGATAAACAACCAAAATGGTATCGGTTATGAAAAACTCAAATAAATATTCATTTCAATTGATGACCAAATTATCTTTCCAGTCTTCATTATTTATTGTTATCTTTCTGATGGTTTCAATCACGTGTCAGTCACGTGATGGATGCTGGTAGCGTAACTTTGATCGACGCGGACTATGTCACCAGCAAGTAGAGTTTAAAACTTGTTCGGTCTATTAAATTCACTTACGCTCTCGAATGTCGTTCGGAAAAGGATGAGGCTCCCATGACTATCTACTGACATGGGAGCCTTATCTTCGTCTACAATACGTATTGTGTTTTAGCATTAAATATCCCACAAAAGAGTTGATATACCGTAAAATAAGCATTCCAAAATCAATCACTGAGATATTTCGCTTCTAGCAATATGTGATATTGAAGTCTTTTCTCCTTTTAAATGGCGATAAACAGGTGTAAGTACTTTGAATGTCTCGATCCTTTAATTATATGTTGTATTCAATCTGCTTCATTCAACCATTTATTAATACGATGCGTAAATGGTAAAGGGTAAATCTTGACCTCAATTGGAACTGCTAAAAAGCAATTATTTACTGCCGACATATGCATGATAATTCGACAGAAATGCGCAATAAAATGAGTCTGTCTCGATTGACATTTGCATAATTACCGTAACTTTTCAGAAGATCGGAAAAGCTTTCTTTTTAGTCATTTTTGGTGTGAAATTGTGAGTCTAACAAATGATAAAATGATTTCAAAGCATTTTTACATCATTTTTATGAATCCCTTTTCAATGCTCGAAATGTGTCAGCCCAGAAAAGTGAAACTACATTCAAATGAATAAATAGATAAATATTTTTTTGGAAATTTAAATAATGAAATTGTTAAATTACCTCTACTAATAAATGTAAATTTATGTGTGTTTGTCTGGTTTTCTAATTTTCTAGCATCTCAAATTGATCTTATCAGCCGCACAACTTAAGGAGGTCCAGCCCGCCAAATAGCATTAATTTGAAAGAATGTTTATCCACCATGGATATTTGTTTATTTTAGACGATTAGACTGCGACACAAATTCAGACCACCCTGTATATAGAAAGTAGACAAACGATTTCCTTCTGATGACAATCAAAATGGAAACAATCTAAGAGACACATAGAGAACAGACAATCCGGAAGTAAACGTTTTGAGATAAAACAAATTGAAAATAGATATAGGAAGTAGACACAGAGAAAGCAAACCAGCTGTAAGTAGACACAGAGAAAGCAAACCAGCTGTAAGTAGACACAGAGAAAGCAACCCAGCTGTAAGTAGACACAGAGAAAGCAAACCAGCTGTAAGTAGACACAGAGAAAGCAGACCAGCTGTAAGTATACACAGAGAAAGCAGACCAGCTGTAAGTAGACACAGAGAAAGCAGACCAGCTGTAAGTAGACACAGAGAAAGCAAACCAGCTGTAAGTAGACACAGAGAAAGCAAACCAGCTGTAAGTAGACACAGAGAAAGCAGACCAGCTGTAAGTAGCCACAGAGAAAGCAAACCAGCTGTAAGTAGACACAGAGAAAGCAAACCAGCTGTAAGTAGACACAGAGAAAGCAGACCAGCTGTAAGTAGCCACAGAGAAAGCAAACCAGCTGTAAGTAGACACAGAGAAAGCAAACCAGTTGTAAGTAGACACAGAGAAAGCAAACCAGTTGTAAGTAGACACAGAGAAAGCAAACCAGTTGTAAGTAGACACAGAGAAAGCAAACCAGCTGTAAGTAGATTTATGCAGAGCCAACAATATGGAAGTATACAAGCTGGTGCGCAAAGAAGCTGGACAGCAATCAAACTGGGAGTAAAAATATGAAGAATTGCCAACTTGGAAATAGATTTATAGGGAGAAAAAAACAATCTTGAAGTAGACGGATAGAGAAAATAAGCTATAAAACCTATTAAGAAATTTGACAACAAGCAGCACGATCTGATCTGTCTAAACGATGTGTGTGGTGACAGACCGTTAGTAATTCTAAGAATATATAGAATGTGGATATTGTGTTTGTAAAATGGAATTTAAGTTTGAAAGAAAATTGAATACCAAAACAAAGAGAAACAAACAAAAACGAAATAAAATGAGAAAGTTCATTAATTTATGAATTAATTTTCACCATTTTGTTATTGTATTTCTTACAAGTTGAAGTACTCATCTCTACCGGGTTTCTCAACTTTTAAACAATTTTATAGCCAAGAGTAGAAGTCAAAAACATCTCTTAAATACTTTCATCCATTTTTTATTAAGAAAAGAAAAAACTTATTGAAGTTTATGATGATGATTGATATCGGCGTGAAAATAACTGGAACGCCATAGCAAAAGAAAATGATTGTCTAGAACCCTTAAAGATGCCATAAAATATTGAAACTGAACGTGAACGCTTCTCCATAGAGACACCGATCAAACGAAAATATTTTGTTCGGTTTAGGGATTCAAAATTAAAAATCTGTTTTACCTTTCACCAATAGTACGATTGCCTAAAAAAGAAACATAAATATAAAATTAAAAAATCCTATTAAAGTCAAAATATTTTAGTGAAAATTTATCAACTACTGTTTATCCATTTTTAATTAAAAAAAAAGATGTAAATAATACATCAAATACGTACATTGATTTTACGTGAAAAATACAAAAAAAAGTTTTGACTTATTTTTATTATGTTTACTTATTTATTTTTCTTACTGGTATGAAAAATGTTAAAACTATTGTAAGTATGTTGTTCGGTCAGCTATTAAATATTATACTGGAGAGAGAACGCAAAAAAAAACCGGAACATTTCTTTCTAATCTTATTTTTACATAGTTTTAATTTTGAATAATTAGCTTTAAAAAAGATTCAAGAACTTCTGACATCGATAAAGACATCTGTTAGTTTACCTCTTAAATCAACCGCGACACACATACATATACATTTGCTTTAGATATATAGCTGTCGCATTTTGGCATTTGTTATTTCAATCAATGATCTTATTACTACTTTTAATGAAATGACGTCTTGTTCACACACACACATACACACACACACACACACACACACATATATATATATATATACATATATATATATATATATACAGGGTGGGCAAAAATAAGGGTCCTATTTTTAAAAATTCATAACTTTTTTATTTATTGATTTTTTTAAAATTTTTTTTTAGAATAAGTAAAGGACCCCTTCCGAAGCAAGCATGAGCCGTATTAGCCCTAAGGAACGTACCCTCATTTAGAAAACATTATTTTTGCTTAAAAAACTCAAAACAGTGTAAAAAACAATACTTTAGTTTTTGTAAGTTTTAAGAAGTGTTTTTCGGCTAAAATTTGTTTTGTTTATTTCAAAAAATCTCGGACGGATCAGTCTACACACACATAAAGTTTGGTGAGTTTAACTTTTATTTTGTGGAAGTTATTCAAATTCAAGTTATTCAAATTTAAAGATAGGACCCTTATTTTGGCCCACCCTGTATATATATATATATATATATATATATATATATATAAGTACTTCATGTATCCACATAAAATATTATAAGGAGATATAATTTTTTATGTATCAGTTTTCAGTATTTACTTCAACAGTGCTCGATACGTAAGTAGAGCTAGGTAGTAAGCAATGAAAATATATATGGCAATCAAGCTACACAGAGGCTCCCGTGTTTCATTCCCGGGGGGAATCGTCAGGCTAAATGCATGGAGTTATTTTTGTCAGGTGTTTTTATATACATGGCTTGCTAGTTAACCAATGTTTATCTTTATTGTTAATGAAGAAGTGTGCTCGCCATCGCATTCGGCGTATTAGTTCGTCCGTTTTTTTAATTAATTTAATAATGTATCCATGCTTGCTAGGTGTTGGGATATTCTTAAGTGATGTTTCTAAGTTAATTTTTTCCATATTATTTTTTAGTGGTGAAATAAATTTTTGTGAGAGTGCTCAACTGTTTGAGGAGCTAGATATTAGTACTTCATGTATCCACATATATATATATATAATTTAAAGAAATAAACATTTTAATTTCCATAGACATATGTTTCATGTTCACTAACAATCTTCGGTATGGATGACGTAACTGTACCGCCGGTGGAACGACTCGAACCCTGGACCTGAATAACACGAATACAAGCCATATTTCGAATGCGAGAGAAATAAGCCCTGTATTTATTTTTATAAACATAGACATAAAGAGAACCCACAACGTTGAATCTTTCATCATATTTCTCTCAAACTGTTCGACTTGAACGGAGCTTAATAATTATTTGTATTAAATAAATATTTTAATATCCGTGGACATTTCAGTTTCATGTTCACTAACAATCATTATATATAGAGTGATCGTTAATCTTTTTCTTTAACGATCATACATAAAAAGTCCCTTGTTTTTGCCATTCTTCATTTTAAAATTTCAGCACTTGATGTTTAGATGTAATTCGAATTGGAGGAATTATTGTGTCTAAAAATAACCATCAGAGGCAGGTGTCCAACTTAACACATCAACTCCATGAATAACTTCAAAACAATAATAAAAGAGAAGGACAAAATGTCACTCTAGTTATGAGTCAATTTGTATATATATATAAGTCACTGTCTACTCAGATCTCTTTTTCTTTCTCTAGCGCCATATTTAGTTACTAAAAGCGCATCCATTTTAAACGCCGTGTGAACTATATGATAATATGAAGGGGCGTTTACGGTTTCTCTTGGGAGGAGGCGAGAGCATAAATATAATCCTATCATTTTTTACTCGCCGAATATAAATAAATAAGTTGAAAAACAGATGTATAACGAGTTTTTCATAGACTTTCTTCCAAGAACACCAAAGAGGCGCGACTGAAAATAATTATTATGGGGACAGTCTTAAATATTTCACAAATACTTTGATCCAATATTCTTCAACCTAGAAAACAAGTGACGTGTTCGCCCTTTTGGGCTCAAAGTTCTTTCTTCTTTTTTTGCACAAGTTTATTTTGTCACTTCAACTGAATTGTAAAGCTTGACATTGAAACCGTTATTTGGGAAACATTCTTTAAAAGTACACTGGTTTGTAAATAGTGAAGACCAACGTTTCATTGGGACGTTTTTTTTCTTATTATTTTGAGCAATACGGAACATGGCGTACAATTTCAGCCAATGAGAAAAATATCAAATTCAAAACGATACCAGCAAGTGGCGAAATATTAGCTTTCCCCTCTCCAAATCTCAAATAAAAATTCTTAAACGAAGCAAAATTATAATGAAAATAACAATGAGGCCGATCTTACAAATGTTTAGAATCTATGAAAATATGAACTTTTATAAAACGATTTTGTTACGATTACAGAATTTGAAATCAACTTCTTTCAAATTTGCCTGAATATGTGATTTGGCTAAACGTTTCTATTGGTGACATACATCATTTTAAAGGAAATACAGTTGGGAAATTAGTAAAAAAACAAAACAATTTATTTTGGTTTACTTACTCATGTGTGGTGGATTCGCATTAAAAAATAATATTTGATATTAATATAAAATATAAGCCTCTGAAGTTACCGTAAATATTGTCTCTGAATAAAGTGATCAGCAATGTTCTCATACTTTACTTACTACATACTTTACTTCCAGAACTAACATGGCGATATTTATTTACTCACAACCAATATTTACGGTAACTTCACAGAATTATATTTTATATTAACTATCAAATATTTATTTTTAACTCAAATCCGTCACAAATGAGTAGGTAAACCAAAATAACTTCTTTTTTAAAACTAATTTCTCAACTGTTTTGCCTTTAAAACAATTTATGTTGACAATAGTAACATTTACCGAGATTTGTCCTATAAACATGATTTTTTAACATCAATAATTGTTTAAATGCAATCCAAATATAATTTCGTAATTCCAATTGTTAGATAATATAATTTAAAAAATACAACACTGAAAAGGTATTGAGACATCTTAAACTATAAGCAATAATAAATGCTCGACTTATAAATGAATGTTTTAAACTCTTGTTTTCACAGATGATACATTGACTACACGAAGGTTATTTCCATAACTGCATATCTTAGTATTTGGGGGTTTACAGTTAGAGAAAACAATATATGCTGACCAACGACATTTTCTTTAATTAATAAATTTTTGACTTTGTTATTGAATTCAACAAAAAATAAGAAATTTATTAATATTTCGTGCTACTTTCTTTAACTTGAAGAATGTCTGTAACGCGAGTGGAATGTATGCAAGTCTTTTAGGAATGTTGTGATTATCGGATTCCATTTTTTCTGTCTCTTTTACTCCCATAATTTTTCCACAAATTTCATGGATATTTACGAACTCTGCTCTTCAGTTCTGCCGTTGTGCTGGCCATTGTTTCCATACGTTTACATTTTCATCGGCCAAATAATGTTGCATTGCTTTATAGCATGCAGCCCCCTTTTAGATTTAGGAATGAAACGATCCTTCGTCAATTCATTGTATTTCATACGATGTAAGTTTCCACCAACTTTTATCAGCTTTCTTCAACCATCATGTTTATAAATATCCACAAATCATTATACTCTCTCATTCAAACTTCATTGTTTTTCTTGTATAGCGCTGATCCCTATTTTACTTGCCTCCCTACAAGGTCGGTTTTTAATGTGGAGAAAACCCAGCTCCTCAAAAAGGGGCACTCTGGATCGGCACACAAATTTAAATTGCCTCAGTCTAGAAGTATTTCTCATTCAGTGACCGAGGAAGAAAAAAATGAAGTGAAGTATAAGAACAGATACTAAACTTTGCTGCCATTATTTTTTGCTTTCTAATAGATTCAATTTTGCTAGATTGGGTCTCATTGTTAACTAGAATTGCAATCCAATTTTAACCTACGCTCGTCGTTTGATGCAATTTGATTATTTTAACATATTCATCACGTTTTTGCTGTTCAACGCTTTTTTTAATAGCCATGTGCCTCACCCGTGTATTTTCTCAAAGAACTGGTGTCTACTGCCACTGAATTGCATAGGTTGCATCAGTTTTATAGTAGTCGTTTTTCTGGTTGTTTTTTTTTTTTACTCCTATCAGTTTACATAGTATTGTTTGTAAATTTCGGGAACGACGACATCTTGGTTGATCCGATGCAAAACGAAAGCATTTGAGAAGATTCAATTCTTGATATTCAAAGTTTCATATTTTTCTCTTGTTATTATTCTTTTTAACTGCTTTATGTTGGTGGGGTTAGTCATGATTTCAGTTTCAAATAATTAATTCAAGAAAACGATGTTAATGTAGATAACAATAACGAGGGTGAAATTCGTTGCACATTTCGACAAGTTCTTTCCATTTTATTGATGCAATTAGTTCAAGACTTTTATTGATGCAATTAGTTCAAGACTTTTATTGATGCAATTAGTTCCAGACTTTTATTGATGCAATTAGTTCAAGACTTTTATTGATGCAATTAGTTCCAGACTTTTATTGATGCAATTAGTTCAAGACTTTTATTGATGCAATTAGTTCAAGACTTTTATTGATGCAATTAGTTCAAGACTTTTATTGATGCAATTAGTTCAAGACTTTTATTGATGCAATTAGTTCCAGACTTTTATTGATGCAATTAGTTCAAGACTTTTATTGATGCAATTAGTTCAAGACTTTTATTGATGCAATTAGTTCAAGACTTTTATTGATGCAATTAGTTCAAGACTTTTATTGATGCAATTAGTTCAAGACTTTTATTGATGCAATTAGTTCAAGACTTTTATTGATGCAATTAGTTCAAGACTTTTATTGATGCAATTAGTTCCAGACTTTTATTGATGCAATTAGTTCAAGACTTTTATTGATGCAATTAGTTCAAGACTTTTATTGATGCAATTAGTTCAAGACTTTTATTGATGCAATTAGTTCAAGACTTTTCACGGTCAGTTTCGTTTGTTAGCGAATATTTTCTTTCTAATTTTACCGCCCCTGCAACAAATGATGCTGTTTAGTGATATAAATGATACCCATAGTCAGTTAATATATCATATGTGTAAAGGGGTACAAGACATTAGACAATTTATTTTGAAAGTTAATAGTTTCGTTTGATACATCGTATTCATTTTAACATATTTACTCATGAGAAATGAGTAGTTTTAATCAACTTTAGACGTTAGACTTAAGAAGACATTTTGAATGTTAATTTATTTTTTATTTCAAAAGTAGGTTTCTTCTCTTGTCAGTTTCTAGGGTTCTTTCTTTGTTCTCATGAAGCATTGCTTCGCTATGTTTAGACGCAGTTAAGTTTTTCTCACGATTTACACTAAGGAATTCTTCATGTCTGCATCCTAAAAGGTTCGCAATGTGTTAACAATTCAACACATTTCAGTATTTACCGCATTTGAAGCGTTTTTGTCCGTTTTAAAGGCGTCAGACGGGATGGGAATTTTGATTGCGACAACATTGTTACGCCTTCGCTCAGAAATAAGTTTAGGCGCCTCTAAGTGGCAGACTATGACTAATGTAGCCAGTTCGATTCTCACTAAGTGGCGCACATCGCTTTCTATTCAGATCAAAGAGTTTAAATTACCTGCAGGAGAGTTTGAATTATCTACAAGAAGAGTTTGAATTATCTACTAGACACAATCCTCGAACGTCTTCAGCCTCTTTGGAAAAAGGGTTTGTCAGGACAACCTGACATGAAGATACTTCACCCTACAAGTAAACCCTGATCAAATATTCAAAATAACATAGTATTCGGAGCATAAATAAGATCTCTACACAGCTACACACTGGTACATACGAAGAACGATTCCTAGTGATGGTACCTCAAGTAACAGAACTAAGGTTGATTTTTGTCATGGAATCCAGTAAAACCAAGAGACCACAAGAAAGATATGCTACAACACAGTTAACTGGTCAATTGGGGAGAAGAAAATTAATGTTCTTAATTTCTTTACTAACTCAACGTTTAAGACTTGAAGGAGAACTTCAATGGAATATTCGAATACCTATGTATCTCATAGAGAGATCAAGTGTTGGCCCCATGAAGAGGCCTCTTGATTTCTGAAAACTTCAACTGAAGTAAAATGACCAAACAACTAAGCAAAGTTTTACACAACCACAGAGTTTCTCTCTCGGTAAAATTTAATATGATTCATTTAAACTTGTACAAGCATTTTAAAAATCAGACCTATAAACTATATCTTTCACGTTTACCATCTCTTTTGAACACTGTCCCATTCTAATAATACTAAACTGGCGGTGATAATGGCAGTTACGTATCAATAATACATGCTACCTTTTTCACTTCTTCCATTCGCACTGTTTTTATTTTATTTTCCTATTTTCCCTTCCTTTGTTTTCTTTTCATTTCTTTTTTATCTTTCTTTTCCTTTTCTTTTATTTTCTTCTTCTCCGTCATTTCTTCTTCTTCTTTTTTCTCCTTCTTTTCCTTTTCTTTTATTTTCTTCTTCTCCGTCATTTCTTCTTCTTCTTCTTTTTTCTCCTTCTTTTCCTTTTCGTTTATTTTCTTCTTCTCCGTCATTTCTTCTTCTTCTTTTTTCTCCTTCTTTTCCTTTTCGTTTATTTTCTTCTTCTCCGTCATTTCTTCTTCTTCTTTTTTATCCTTCTTTTTCTTTTCGTTTATTTTCTTCTTCTCCGTCATTTCTTTTTCTTCTTTTTTATCCTCGTCTATTTCGGTATCTAACGAATTTACAAGCGCATATTTTAGTATCACTTATTTAAACATATATTTTATATTCTACGCCACTGCTTGTTTCTTATTATTACACTGGACTCGTGTTCAGAAGATATGCAAGAAAAGTATAACTTATGTTCATAAATAAATGGCTGTTGTGTTTATAACCGTGAACTATTCACGGAGTTATGGTATCATAATCACTAATGCAAATGTGTAACAATTAAAAACGATAAATAGGTGATCATTCTAAATAAGATACTTCTTGGCATAGGACTCAAATAACTTCGATTTTGTCATTTATATATTTGAATTATTCAAAGTAAGGCTAATACAGTTTAGTAATTACATGAGCTTCAATTTCTAGTCTAAACGTTCTTGATATTCGTCACGAATGCTGTACTCTTAAGTGGTGAAGTCATGTCATGCAAGAGTCAACCAATCGTCATCTGAAAAAGAAAAGCATCCCACGTCCAGTTCCCTTAATTATTGATTTGTTTCTCCTAAAATTGTTAGAGAATTTATGTTGTTATCCTTTCTTGTTTAGTATATTTCTCTAAGTTTTAAAAAAAGATCGCAAACATTTAAAACCGTCTTTTTCTTAATATGTGCCAGTTGAGGTAGATTCACTGCCATTTAGTTACAAGATACTTAATCAGCATTAAGTATCTTTTATTCGGTTGCTGTAGAATTCCAATTATAGAACATCAATCATTCCAAGGGTTGTTTACGCCAAATTTGGTGTGATTTTACATTTGAAGTCACAAAACTATAGTTTTGTGGCTTCAAATGTGTATGATTGTTATTACTAATAGTATTAGTATTTTGATTTTACTGCCTATGACACCCCCACCCCAACAGCTCTTCATGCTAAATGTAGTTCAGTGTTGTCCAATACTTTTTTAGGTTCTAAGTAATAGTGTGTGCGGTAGTAGAAATAGTGGGCGGAATAGTAGCCATGTCAATATATATATATATATATATATATATATATATATATATATATATATATATATATATATATATATATAGAATATAAGTAACATTTTAAGCTGAATTATTTCGACACTTGATTATTGGGGAAATAGTAGTTTTATCTGTACCATTGGAGAGCCATGCATATAACTGTCCTGTTTTTAAATCTCCGAAACAGTTTCATGGTAAACAGCTGATGATCCCCGTGTAAATATTAGATGCTTACGTTAAGGTCTCCTGCTTTTGTTTCACTGTTAGATACTTAATCCCCTTTTTTATTTTATTTACTTACTATTATATATTATTTATTTATGAATTTTCCAACAAATGTTAAGTCTACACTATTTTGGATTTAGTTAGTTTCTCTGGGAATTAAAACTGCATTTTCCTTCTTTTTTTGTCTTTTTGTTTAAAATAACTCAAAGCTTCTTTAGACTATATATATATATATATATATATATATATATATATATATATATATATATTGTCATTTATTGTCATATACAGGGTGCGGCGGACATATAATTGATGTGGGAGAGAAAGTGTTTGCAAGGCATAACATCTTTAAAACGATACAATATATATATATATATATATATATATATATATATATATATATATATATATATATATATATATGTGTGTGTGTGTGTGTATGTGTGTGTGTGTGTGTGTATAAAGGTAATACCTTTAATTTTGTTGTGAAACAAAAACTCTTTCTCTGGTGATGGGCATGTTATTGTCCGAAATTAATAAGAAAAAAAGATTAGAAAATAAATTATTTTTAATAAAAAATATTCGCGTCTAGAACGTGGTTTACAAAGGCTGTGGGGTCTGTGGGGTTTCAAAGTTATATATATATATATATATATATATATATATATATAGATATATATATATATATATATAGAGAGAGAGAGAGAGAGAGAGAGAGAAAGAGAGAGAGAGATAGATAGATAGATAGATAGATAGATAGATAGATAGATAGATAGATAGATAGATAGATAGATAGTTTCTTGTTTTAAAAAATTCAAATTCATGCGATCGTTGCTATGGTTTAAAAACATACATGACTGATGAAATCTTTGAAGCTTCAAAGATTTCATCAGTGAAATTTTCCTTGTTTATATTGAACTTACCCGTGACCCGTTGAGTCATAACTACAAGCACTATTTATTCTACTTTGATTCCATTCGAAAATACATAAACTGACATATCTGTTAAGCCATTCTTCCTACATAATTGAAAATAATAAGTCTCTTTACTACCACACGAGTGAAATAGAAGTAAAAAGGCTTAATATTTTTCTATCTAATTTACATAGTGTTTGACATAATGTAAATTAGATGGCAATGCTAAAAAAGAAAATCACTCTTTCTTTAAATGCTGGCAAACATGCGACTGGAGTCCACAACCGAGGGCGAACATGTGAAGACCAAAATTACTGCTAAATAATTATTATTGAGAAAAGTTTTAGTAAGAAATTTCTTAGTAATGTCCAGTAATTGGCAACTATACATATTATTAGGAAGCAGCTTACAATAATTGATTTATTTCCAGCAAATCAAATGTAAAATGTACTTTTTAGGCGATTATGTGTAGTTTTACTTAAGGTCATTGGTAAAATCTTTTAAGTTTACTACTCTAAAAAAAGCTAGAATGGCCCGAAAATAAGGGATCATTTTATGTTAATTTTACATAGGAAACCAATCCCCACTCTAAATTCTTAAATAATTGTTTTTTTTTCTTATTTCCGCTAAATCTTTCAGGGTTTTCACACGTAATCGCCTAAACAAAGTAGAATCTCGTTTTTTTTCAGATTTAAGTAACAGAACAGAGCTCGAATATCTCCCATTATTAAATAGTCAAAGATGAGTTAATGTTGCTGAACAAAAACCATAAGCAAAAAAAAAGCTTGTTAAAAATAAAACAAATTTATGTCAGGACAAAAATACTATTTCAGACCAAACCAAAAATCAATTTTATCCAACATTTGGGCGAATACAGAGCGAAATAGGCAATGACATTTGTGCCAGTTGACACCGTTAAGATTCGAATAAAAATTGTTGTTTGGAATAAATACAATTTAGGCGCGCAGAGTGAAAATTGTTGTATTGGCGCGTGACAAATATAAAATAACGCCCACGCAAATTCCGATGTGGCTTTATATATTAAATCAACTCAAAACGAGCGGACGTAATTGGGAGCACACCACGTGATATTTCTGTCCAATGAGATTTCTCCAAAGACGTATTTTTCTAAACTTTTCTCCATAAGCTCGCTGGAGCCGATCCAAATATCAAACTTTCTCTTTCAACTGACTTTTCATCCGGAGGTTACACGCATCTTCCTATCAATCTTCCATTTCACCCTTCCGCGCGCTTCATACAATTTCACAGGCGAACATTACCTATTGCCTCTTTTAACATTTTATAACAAATGAACACTTCAACAAAAGAAAAGACATTCTTCTTTTTACTTACCCTGAAACTAAAGGAAGGACTCATGAACTCATTACAAAGAGAAATGTATTCTATTTGTTAATATGTTTATTTCAGTAAATAAACTTCCGTTGATTTTGCATGTAAATCTTATTATTATTATTTTTTATTTGTGGGGGAAGTTATCACCAAAAAAAGGTATGACGACCCCCACACATTCAACAGTCTCTATAGTACAATTGAAGCTTAAAACGTATTTAAACTTGTTAATTTAATTTTACTTGAGTGGTTGACCCCTACCCGGATATGTTTTACATTTCCCCCTTTTAACATATATTTTATTGGTCTTATGTTCTCGTTATTGTAAGTTGATTTTATTATTAAGACTGTGTATATGTATTATCGTATCATGAAGAAATAAGCATTTTCTCCATCTTCTGTAAAAACAAATTGTATATGTAACAAACATAACAAATTGTGTAAAAATTATCAAAATTGTTTCTCTGAAAAGTATTTTGTTTATAAAGTATTTAATTTTGTAAAATGTTGAATTTGCTTTTTGATTGCATTGTGATTATATTTTCTATAATCAAATAGTCAATATAAACAAATTGACTCCAAAACGTGTCTAATTCATGGTGAATAAAGTGATTTTTTATGAATTTAGTTCTTTTAAATTTTTGTACTTTTTACATTTGATTGAAATAAATCAATTATTGTAAGTGCTTCCTAATAATATGTATAGTTGCTAATTACCGGACATCACTAAGAAATTTTTTACTAAAACTTTTCTCAGTAATAATTATTTAGTAGTAGTTTTGGTATTCACATGTCCGCCCCCAGTTGTGGACCCCAGTCGCATGTTTGCCAGACTTGTATTATGGATCGCCTTGTCACAGAGACATTAAGAAATGAGATAAGAGATGATAGAAATGCTAGCAATTTATCTCATAATATGTTCAAAGAAAATAAAAGAGGCAGAATACTAATAATTATAACCAAAAAACTATATTTCCTAATAATATGAACAACTATGAAAAAGTCTTAATACATTAAGTCGGACTGATCTTATCGCTGTAATAGTAATAAATGCTATAGTAATAAAGAGCTCTGGTGATACCAGATCAGGCTGCCCTGTGGCTCCCTGAGACGAAATTCACCTACATTGACGTTTTTTTTTTTTTTTTTTTTTTTTTTTTTGTAAAACTTAATAATGTTCTACAAAACCAAAAACAAAAACAACAGCCCCTCTCCCTTTCTCCCTCCCCTTTTTTATTTTATTTTTAGAACTTGAAGCATAAATCTTTTACTATAATGACCAGATTCGGCATTAAATAACCCAAAAAGAGTTGATATGCCGTAAAACAAAACTACCAAACCAAAAACGATGATTAAACATTTGAAGATATAAAGAACTTGAAGCATAAAAACTTTTACTATAATGACCAGATTCGGCATTAAATAACCCAAAAAGGGTTGATATGCCGTAAAACAAAACTACCAAACCAAAAACGATGATTAAACATTTGAAGATATAAAGAACTTGAAGCATAAAAACTTTTACTATAATGACCAGATTCGGCATTAAATAACCCAAAAAGGGTTGATATGCCGTAAAACAAAACTACCAAACCAAACCAATAAAGAGCTCAAATAATAAATAAAAATATTCTCTGCTTAGCTGATCCCAGTACTCTCCAAACTCTACAACAAATGTCTTGCCGAATCTTACTTCCTTGATAGCTGGAAAATTAACTCTGTGATACCAGTGTTCAAGGATTCTGATGAATAAAATGTTGAATTAGCACCTCTACTTTGTTTCTCTTGTAAGAAACATAATATATATTGTATTTCTGTGTGTGTGTGTGTGTGTGTGTGTGTTCTTGCAGACTGTGGCAAGAACTTGTTTGTGCTTTGAATTCTTTCAGATACAAACAGCATTTGGTCATTTTTACATTGCAAATGTCAGACTTATACGAAGTCGCGGCGTCAGATGAAAACAGCTGGCGTTTCGGCCACCGCCCTACTCTGACTCTATTTACAGATGGTTGCGATTATTAGTGTTTTGCTCTGTGCTACCCCCCCCCCCCTCAGTTGTTTTGCGTGTGGGTTGAGTTGGGGAAGGTGAAAGCAGATAATACTTAAGGTTAATATTTGTTCACAGTGGTTCCAACGACAAACATTACCGTGGTGTCGAAACAAAAATGTTTGTAAGAATCAAGAATTTCGCCTTTCTTTTTTATTATTATTATTGTTAATGTTTAGTTCCGTTCGTTTCCGTTGAAACGGCTGATTTTAGAAGATAATTGTATTGCATATATAAAGATAATATGCGTATGAATACATTTTCATAAACTATAATTAATTTTGTTTTTGAAAGGAAATTGACTCATAGTTTTGCAACCGAAAAGATAATATATCTTATATGTTTAGTGATTTCCTTTTTATACGCAAATAAACATTGAAGGCTTTAATTAAAAAACGAATAAAATGTCAAGAAGATGAAACATATTGGTCAGATTTGTATTCAGTGTTTAATAACAGTTTATAAAATGAAATAATAATTTAATAACACTTAATAATATGAAATAATAATTTAATAACACTTAATAATATAAATTAATAATTTAATAAAACTTAATACTATGAAATAATAATTGAATAATACTTAATAATATAAAATAATAACTTAATAACACTTAATAATATGAAATGATAATTTAATAATACTTAATAATATAAAATAATAATTTAATAACAGTTTATAATATAAAATAATAATTTAATAACACTTAATAATATAAAATAATAATTTAATAACACTTAATAATATAAAATAATAATTTAATAACACTTAATAATATGAAATGATAATTTAATAATACTCAATAATATAAAATAATAATTTAATAACAGTTTATAATATAAAATAATAATTTAATAACACTTAATAATATAAAATAATAATTTAATAATACTTAATAATATAAAATAATAATTTAATAATACTTAATAATATAAAATAATAATTTAATAATACTTAATAATATAAAATAATAATTTAATAATACTTAATAATATAAAATAATAATTTAATAACACTTAATAATTTAAAATAATAATTTAATAATACTTAATAATATAAAATAATAATTGAATAATACTTAATAATATAAAATAATAATTTGATAATACTTAATAATATAAAATAATAAATGAATAATACTTAATAATTTAAAATAATAATTGAATAATACTTAATGATATAAAATAATAATTGAATAACACTTAATAATATAAAATAATAATTTAATAATACTTAATAATATAAAATAATAATGTAATAACACTAAATAATATGAAATAATAATTGAATAATATAAATCTTATGCGAAGGCGAGAACTATCTTAAATGGTTAGGTTATCTGGTCCTTCTCATGTGTAGAAATGACGTCTTTCCCGCAAAGAATGGTATATTGTTTTGAAGATGATAATGTTAAACTAGATTTTAATTACTTAACCAAATACAGCTCTAAATAGCAAATACAGAACACCAGTTTTTTTATTAACATTTTGGTTGGTAAATTAATTTGCGTACTTTTTATATTATAATACGCTAACGCATTTCATGTTCGTATGTACGCTTGTCGCGCAACGCCGTTTACGACTTGGCACTCCCCAAAAACCTGAATCCTTAGGTCGTGTGGCAGAAACCAACACAGTTTCATTTGTTCTGCGCATATCGTAAATGAAGTCGACCAATCAGATCTCATCAAAGCATTGTACCAGCAGCAGCCGGCAATACAGTAATAATGGGTGAGTGTCTTCACTCAGGCGCTCATTAGCAATTAACCCTGGTAAATATGTTTTGGGTGCTTCTTCACTCGTTTTCTTGAACCACATTATTAGCCCTGAACGTATTTTACCTGAAAAAGTGAAGGTTCCACAAGACCTTAAACCTTCCACTTCACTTCGCCAACTGAGACATTTTGTTGGTCTGTTTAATTATTACAGACACTTTATCCCACACTGTTCGGCTCTTCTGTGTACTTTTTTCCGACCTTTTACGTAACAGGAAGAAGAAAAACGAGCAAATTTCGCTGAATGATAATCAGCTGAAAGCTTTCAATGAAGTGAAGGGAAACTTGTGACGAAATCCTTCCTTGCACATCCGTGTCTGATGCCGAGTTTCACTGGTCGTTGATGCACCGGACACTGCAGTGTTGCAACACTGCTCGAGGTGCAGTGTTGCAACACTGCTCGAGGTGCAGTGTTGCAACAGCACCATCAACAACAACTACAACCTTTCGCATATTTTTCGAGACAGCTGAAAACTGGCAGACAACGTTACAGCCCGTTTGCCGTGAACTCCTAGCAACGTACCTCGCAGTGAAACACATTCAGCATTCACTCGAGGGCGTCAATTTGTGATCTACACTGATCACCGTCCGCTTACGTTCGTACTGCGTTCTAAGCTGGACAAATATTTTCCTTGTGAAATTCGCCACTTGGATTTCGTTTTGCAATTTACCAACGATGCATATCTTGGCTGAACAGAATGTAGCGGCAGACGCCTTGGTTCGCCTTCCTATTAATTCTCTGGCATCACCTTCGGATATCGATCTATAACAGATGGTCTTAGACTAGCCACATCTGGATACTTTGGATCTGTCGTCACCTGAATTTGTAACTGGCAAATTCACATGCCTGTGCCTACTTCGGACACGTAGATCATATGTGGCACCTCAACAGATTCACCTTTCCCTCTTGTTCCAATCACTCATCGTCGAGTTGTATTTGATACCTTTCACAATTTAGCACACATCAGACTCAAATTCACAGTGAAGCTGATTTCGGCTAGATTTTTCTGGTCGAATATGAGGCGCGATATCATTGCTTGGACACGTTTCTGCGTATCCTGCCAAAAGTCAAAGATGAACAAGCATACCCGCGCACCATTATATTAATGTTATGGTGTAGTGGTGATCTACCCTATTCGTGACTAAATGGACTCTTCCAGACACCATGTATATATGAGATTACGATGAAGTCTTGAAGCAGTCTCGGAACAGTTATTCTGTAACATGCTATTCTGTACTTCTGTAAATACACATTAAACCCTAACCAGACGATCGGTTCAGCCATATTGATGTTGATCTCGTTGGACGATGGCTGGTAAGTCAGAGATTTCCTTATTTCCTTACCGGTATTGCCGCTTTACACGGTAGCCTGGACAATTAAAATCCCATTTCTTCCAGGAACTTTCCTTGATTTTAAAGATTTAACATATCTGTACGACTAGTTATCATCCAACTTCTACTTCAGTCCCTTTGGGAATTGCAGACAGCAGTCAGTAAGAACTTCCCGACACTGTCGCAGAAAGATATCTCCTCTATCCTGCTCACAAGACAGTCGAGCGAATATATCTTCACTGAAGATACATTTCTCCAAGAAGACTTCCGGCAGCAGAACTTTCCATATTTTAGTATGGCTTCCGTCATGTAGACACTGTCTTAACTTTCGCTAACCCACACAGTATAGGTAACATAAATAAATACTAATCATTGTTGTTTGACGTACGTGTTGGTACAACAAATAAAAAATTGTTGGAAGACAAATTCCATGCTAAAATAGACTTCTATTGATGTTGCCTCTATATACAAATGTTTAAATGTTTTCTTTCTGTTTTTGTTTTTTTCAGTTCGCAAGCCAGAAATCGGCGGTGCTTTTATGCGCTATAATGAATTGTCTTTAGTTGGAGAAATACAAAATAGCCGACGCCGAGGGCGAGCCACTTTATTAAGGGCAGAAAATAGTGCCATGAATACAAAGTTTGATTCTTATGTCGACTTCCAACGTTCCGAGGGTAAGTTCAAATTCCTATTAAATTATATTTAAAATAAAAAAGGTAAACCCCTTAGCTTCCGTTCATAACTTTGTTTTCAATTTTTAGTGCGACATTTATTTTTGGGGGTAATGTTTTATAAGTCCAACGTGTATCTTTCTCTCGCCAGATCGAAGTTTGCCATTTCAGACACGATCCCAACATTACGGAACTGTTAAGATCAGAATTAAGAAGAATTTCAAGTAAATTCTCAGAATCATTAAAATATCGGATGTGATTAGGTTTAAATTTTTTAGTTTTAACAATTCAGATGGCAATCCAATGTTATTTTATTTGTAATATATTTTACGCTTTTAAACTCGTACGTAAGTATTGATAACTTGAATAATAATTGTATTGATAAATTAAATGATGATGTTATTGATAGACTGAATGATATGTGTATTTATGAATTGAATGATATGTGTATTTATGAATTGAATTATACCTTATTGATGACTTAAATGATATTTGTATTCACGAATTTAATGATATTTGTATTGATTAATTGAATTATATTTTTATTGACCAATTGAATGATAAATGAATTGATAAACTGGATGATATTGTATTGATGAATTGAAAGATGTTTGTATTGATTAATAGAATTATAATTGTATTTATGAATTGAATTATAATTGTATTTATGAATTGAATTATATTTGTGTTGATGAGTTTAATGATGTCTGTTTTGATGAATAGCATGATATTGGTGTTGATGACTTGAATGATATTTGAAATGATGAATAAAATTATATTTTATTAATGACTTAAATGGTATTTGTATTGATGATTTCAATAATAATTGTATTGATAAATTTGATGATATTTGTAATGATGAATTGAATGATATTTGTAATGATCAATTAAATGATATTTTTTATTAAGGAATATTGATGAATAGAATGATATTTGTATTCATGACTTGAATGATAAATTTGATGATATTTGTAATGATGAATTGAGTGATAATTTTATTGATGAACTAAATGATATTTTTATTAAAGAATATTGATGAATAGAATGATATTTGTAATGATGAATCGAAATATATTTGAATTGATGAATGGAATGATATTGACGAATAAAATTATAATTTTATCGATGAATTGAATGATATTTTTATTGATGTCATGAATGATATTAATATTGATAAATAGAATTGATAAATCGTGTTGTGATGGGATACCGAACTCCCCTCAGTTACTAAATATGTAAACTAGTCTGGACAATGAATACGACTACGAACAGTTATATGGGGGATTCGATTGTATTTTGTTAAATCCTTTTGTATTAGCTGTGGTTGCTATTGTTTGTACAAGATATGTACGTTGGAATAAACCGACTATTTTAAGACCTTTACACTTTGGGTTATTTTTTCTTATAACTACTTACCAAGTTATATAAGCTGGCGACGAGGATACGAGGTACAAAAAAGTCATCCAATAAACAGTTTATAATCGGCGGACGTACGTGTGCGCTATCGAATACTTATTAGTAACTAATAATAGTACACTCACTGGGTACTGTTTGACTATTTATTGGATATAGTTTTTGTTGTGAAGTTGTCCAACAGTAAATAATAAATAAAGGAAGTCAAGTCGAGGGTTGGTTTAACAAGTTTATTAACCAAGAAAGAAAGTGACTAGCACTTGGCTAGACAGTTACAAGACTGTGCTTTGTCTTCTCTGTGTCTCTGGTGACTCGCACTATTTATAGTGGCAACCGGTGTAGTTTCTCCTGTGTAAGAACGGCCGGTGTAACAGTTTTTCATTTTACTGGAGAGAGTATGACTTCCTATTTAAGACAGCTTCAATACATACTGTAGAGACTATCGATGTCTTCTCGAGCGAGTTCTAACAGATACTGGGGTTAATTTGCATTATACTTTTTCTAAAAAAAAAACATATACGAAACAATTAGTCGAAATGACTAAAATGTTGTGTACGAGAATGCAACAACAACATCAACATCAAGAATTGCAACAACAAATACAGCAGCAACAGAAAAGTTTCAAACAAATTCTGAAACAGACCACCGATGAAAGAAAAAACAGGGTTTTTTTTCTGTCGAAGGAATTGCAAATCCTTTATCTGAATTTGTACACGAACCTGATTCTGGAGTTACATTTCCAGCATATTTCAGGCGATTTGAAACGATATTTACTAAAAGGTTCCGAGATTGGTCGGATGAAGAACGGGTAACCCTGTTATTACAGAAACTGGCAACAGAGGAGAATCTCTGATATTTCCCAGAAAACCTGAGGAAGTTTCATTCGATGAAACTATAAATATTCGATAAAAGAAAGAGGCTATTCCACACGCGATACAAATGTCTAAACATCGTGAAAACGGATAACGAGGATTTTTTTAGCATACGCAGGAACAGTGAACTCTCTGGTTGAGCAATTCAAGATAGATGAAATTCCCAAAGATTTATTCAAATGCCTAATCTTTGTTCAAGGACTAATAGCCCCTGAGTACAAAGAAATAAGGTCTAGAATCTTAACAATGGTGGGGCAAGACACGAAAATCACGTTACAAAGAGTGACAGAAGAATGTCAGCGTCTCATTAATGTTATAATTATGCTTTTGAATGTTTTAAATGAGTAAAAACGATTTGTGTAATTGTGATTATTCGAATAACTGTTCCTATCTTGAGTGTTATTCTCACAATGTTTCGGCCACTGTAACCTCTGGCCGTTTTCAGGTGTATGTTTTCGAACTCTGATATATTTCTGTCGAACTCGGGAATCTGGACGGAATTTCGAACTGAACGGGGGTAGTATGCGCTCGTTTCGTCAGCCATAACTGTGAGAAGTCTTCAGTAATTCGCAATTCTTTGTATCGCCTGCACCGAGGATTGAACTTTCAGCCTTAAGATGCTTATCACTTAGAACTGAATTTTACTTAGTACTATATCCACTGCGCAAGGGCCCGGAATAATAAACTGGTAAATAATAAAGCGGTCGAAACGTTGTGAAAATAACACTCAAGGTGAGAACAGTTGTCTGAATAATCCAAATTACACAAATTAATTATAATTGTATTGATGAATTGAATTATAATTGTATTGATGACTTGAATGATATTTGTATTGATGACTTGAATTATATTTGTATTGATGACTTGAATGATATTTGTATTGATGACTTGAATGATATTTGTATTGATGACTTGAATGATATTGGTGAACAGGGAAAATACTAAAAATACAGTAAACTGCTTTAGTTTCCGTCTGTAAATCATTTTGTGCTTCGAAATCAACTGACGTTGACTTCGAAGCACAAAATAAATTTTTTTGTTCAGTACTTGAATGATATTGATGACTTGAATGATATTGATATTGAGTACTTGAATGATTTTTGAAAATTCTTTAATTCAAATGAATGTTTTATTCACAAACATTTTTATTGTATGCGTTCTGTGAATTGTGCCGAACACGACTGATCGTCTTTAGATTTATTGCTACGTTTGAAGTTATGCGTTAAATGCTCTTTTCTTTTCTTTGTTTAGTTGTAATTAACTTGAAAACCAAAGATGGCCGTGAATACGCTGTGCGATTCTTAACTGAACAACTCGTTGAAGACAAAAACAAACGAATTATTATTCGCTTCACCAATCTACAGTCAAATTCCAATGGCATTGAACTGTTTGTCAATTGTATGAATGCTGGTCGAGATAATACTGAACTTCCAATTCGAGATGTTATCATGGGAAATTATTCTGTTGTAAGATATATTCTTTTCTTTTCGTATCATACATTTTTCAATCGAAATGAATAAATGCGAAAGTTTTTCATTCATCACAACTATATTATCTACTGTTATTTCAATCAGTCAAACACAGTGGCCTTTAGAATACACAAGCAGAGGCTCAAACACAGCTTTTTGTATACCTAATTTGCAAAATCATATTTTAAAGATTTTATATTAAATTAATGTTTGGTGTTATTCGGTTATAATTTAACTATCAGATTTAACTATATATACGGAATATTTTATAAATATTAAGAGCAATTAATTAAAGTGATTTAATTTTTTAAAAATGATAAATTATCAAAATCTTTTACTTTTAAAAACGAGCGCAAAAATTACTTCTGATTTGAATATCTGTATCTTTTTAAACGTTCGGTTTTATTCTTTAAACGTTCAGTTTTATTCTTTAAACGTTCAGTTTTATTCTTTAAACGTTCAGTTTTATTCTTTAAACGTTCGGTTTTATTCTTTAAACGTTCGGTTTTATTCTTTAAACGTTCAGTTTTATTCTTTAAACGTTCGGTTTTATTCTTTAAACGTTCAGTTTTATTCTTTAAACGTTCGGTTTTATTCTTTAAACGTTCAGTTTTATTCTTTAAACGTTCGGTTTTATTCTTTAAACGTTCAGTTTTATTCTTTAAACGTTCGGTTTTATTCTTTAAACGTTCAGTTTTATTCTTTAAACGTTCAGTTTTATTCTTTAAACGTTCGGTTTTATTCTTTAAACGTTCAGTTTTATTCTTTAAACGTTCAGTTTTATTCTTTAAACGTTCGGTTTTATTCTTTAAACGTTCAGTTTTATTCTTTAAACGTTCAGTTTTATTCTTTAAACGTTCAGTTTTATTCTTTAAACGTTCAGTTTTATTCTTTAAACGTTCGGTTTTATTCTTTAAACGTTCAGTTTTATTCTTTAAACGTTCAGTTTTATTCTTTAAACGTTCGGTTTTATTCTTTAAACGTTCAGTTTTATTCTTTAAACGTTCAGTTTTATTCTTTAAACGTTCAGTTTTATTCTTTAAACGTTCAGTTTTATTCTTTAAACGTTCGGTTTTATTCTTTAAACGTTCAGTTTTATTCTTTAAACGTTCAGTTTTATTCTTTAAACGTTCGGTTTTATTCTTTAAACGTTCAGTTTTATTCTTTAAACGTTCGGTTTTATTCTTTAAACGTTCAGTTTTATTCTTTAAACGTTCAGTTTTATTCTTTAAACGTTCGGTTTTATTCTTTAAACGTTCAGTTTTATTCTTTAAACGTTCAGTTTTATTCTTTAAACGTTCAGTTTTATTCTTTAAACGTTCAGTTTTATTCTTTAAACGTTCGGTTTTATTCTTTAAACGTTCAGTTTTATTCTTTAAACGTTCGGTTTTATTCTTTAAACGTTCAGTTTTATTCTTTAAACGTTCGGTTTTATTCTTTAAACGTTCAGTTTTATTCTTTAAACGTTCGGTTTTATTCTTTAAACGTTCAGTTTTATTCTTTAAACGTTCAGTTTTATTCTTTAAACGTTCAGTTTTATTCTTTAAACGTTCAGTTTTATTCTTTAAACGTTCGGTTTTATTCTTTAAACGTTCAGTTTTATTCTTTAAACGTTCAGTTTTATTCTTTAAACGTTCGGTTTTATTCTTTAAACGTTCAGTTTTATTCTTTAAACGTTCAGTTTTATTCTTTAAACGTTCAGTTTTATTCTTTAAACGTTCAGTTTTATTCTTTAAACGTTCAGTTTTATTCTTTAAACGTTCGGTTTTATTCTTTAAACGTTCAGTTTTATTCTTTAAACGTTCGGTTTTATTCTTTAAACGTTCAGTTTTATTCTTTAAACGTTCTCTTTTTCTTTTTTTAAAGTATTCAATTTTTGTAGTTTTTACATTTTACGTGAAAAATAAATAAATAACTTGTTTTAATTAGCTAATTAGATGCCTCATTTGTAAAGTTTAACAACAAACGTATTGTTTAATGTTTAAAAATCACCTTTTGAGAAATTAAAACAAAAGTTTCATAATATTCCTCTACTGATCTCATAAAATAACAAAAAATAGATTCATATATTAATATAATTGTAAATAAACACCCTCCGCTAAATCACTCCACTTCCTACAAAAAAATTAGATTCTACTTTTTTAGGCGAGTACTTGTGAACACCCTGAAAAACTTGGCAGATAGAAGGAAAAAACTAAAAAAAAAACAATTATTTTAAAACATAAAGTGGGATCAGTTTCGTATATAAATCTATTATCTAAAGTAATGTAATCTTTCCCCTATACATTAAAACACCATAAGAAACTAACTGACCACTTCCTATGAAAATCTTCTACACTCATCACTTCCAGTATTTCCTAAACCATGTTTCATGAAACTTTGCGTCCATTACGTCCCCGTTTCAAAATTATTACAATTATTCCGGATAAACTGTTTCTCCCAAACGCGTATTCCCGCAAAGGAGGTAGCAAAGAGTTTCACCCCCTATTCATTTAGTACTCCAACGCACCTCTTTGACACCGAGTCCATTCGAGAAATTCTTCTATGATACCCCTAGAAACACCCCTATTATTTCATTTCAACTTCCTTATAATCTATATAATACATACACATCCAAAACAAAATAATAATCGCCCCTTCTACAGAATATGGGAATATCGGATTACATAGCTAGATCGTTACTACTTACTATTTTCACCAATTCGTAAACCTATTCCGGAATTTACCTGTGCTTAAAAAACGAAGCGACGATCAATCTCAAACAAAAAACTCGACGTAAGTAATTTTCCTGCCTTCGCTCCTAATTCCGTTCTGAATCTAAATAATTAATTTAATCTAATAAATAATCGCACCTAACTTAGAAAAAAAACGATACACTGGCCCGGAACTATACAAAACTGATCTTCCTTCTTTTTTATTCCACAGAAGTTTTACACGTTGTTCTCCCGTAATCGCTTAAATAAAGGATAATCTAATATTTCATTAGGCGGGGGGATTCAGATTTACTTATTATTAAAAGTTTCCAGCACTATTTCATCATTTCTACAATTGACCAAGAACAATTATGTTTTCCTCATCGTCGAATATGTGACCTTACCACGGGAATAATTATTGGTTCGAATTTTTCGTTAAAACATTAATTCACATATATTTAGAAAAACAATAATCGCATCGGATTTAGCTCCCATAAAAAACACTAGACTTGCCAGGAAATGGAGATCATTTTACATTGAATTTATATACGAAACTGATCCTCTCTTTACATTCTTAAATAATCCTTTTTTCACCAAGTTTTCCATAGTGTTTTCACGTTATCGTCTAAATAAAGAATAATCTATTTTTAATTGGGGAGTATCGAAGGATGTTAATCTACAATTATACCAAAATATGAATCGTTTTTTTTTTTCGTAAGTTAGACAAATCAGTGTTACTAAACTTTTGTTTTCATTTCTCAATGATAAAAGTGAAAAGATGTTTGTAAACACTATTGTACTCTTGCATTTTTATTTTTTACTAATACCGCTCGGCTGCTTATCGAATTAGCTTCTTTTTATTAAGCGGTGAAAAAAGTTACATTTTTTATGTTCTTTCTGATTTTTTCCTTTTTAATATTCTACTATTTATTTTCTTTTAATTAGAACAAGTATTCTATATTTTCCCCGGGTTACGTCGGGGGACACGGGTCCTGCTAGTTTAATATATTGCTGGCCATTCTAGCGTTTTAGGTCAGTAACCAAATTCTTTTTTGCTATAGTAATAAAATCCGCTGCGTTTTTAAGGATATTTTTAGGCGACTACATGTGGTTTCATGACCTTGACACTCGGATTTACGGTTAGTGGTAAAAAATTATTAACTGTCTTAAAGTTAAAATGACTCGGAAATGGGAATGATCAGGATTATTTACGTCGAAGGGATACCAGTGCAGTGAGAAGAAAAAAATAACTTAAATTTTGGTACAATTCTTCTGACTCTTGTCTGTTCCGGGAGATAAGTTAAAAATTAGACACGGACACTAGCAAGGATTCCCCCCCCCCGGGGATCACCTCTTTTAATTGACCAAGACGAAGAAGATCAAGATGAATAATCCATGATGGTTGAAGCACTTCTACCAATGGATAGCGATGGTAGAGAACCTATTCCGATAGATATTGTCAACATGTCATGCATAAGTGGGCATTTTGGTTAGAAGGTGATATTTTTAGATGTTAATGTCAACATGTCATGCATAAGTGGGCATTTTGGTTAGAAGGTGATATTTTTAGATGTTAATGTCAACATGTCATGCATAAGTGGGCATTTTGGTTAGAAGGTGATATTTTTAGATGTTAATCCTTGTTTCCATATGTGAACGCTGCCGATTTATGAATTCAGCCAATTCGATTTCAAAGAAAAAAACTGCTTTCAGATGACTATCAATAAAATACTCAGAAATCTTTTGAAAATTCTCAAATAAAATGCATAACTAATTAGGGCGTACCATATCACGTAACATTAACAGAATTGCCCAAATATGCAAAATTTGGTTGTAGCCTATGAATGTTTTTCACAATAATTTTTTCTATCTAAGATAAAAAACAAAAACAATAATTTATTGTGAAAATAAAAAGTTTTACAACACTAATTTTTCTGAATTGAAGTTTATTAAGTATTTTATGATATGTTCCCACATGGGAATATTGCCAGATAAAATATTAACTACCTCTTGGAATAACTTGGAGTAGCTTCGGCTTTGTGTCCAGTGTGAAGACGGATACAAATTTTACGTAAGGGGAAACGGCATTTGTTGATTCCGGACGTGATTTTTAATAGTTCTAGTTGCCACATTGTTCTATTCTATTCTTATAAAGTAATGTTTGACTTCTATATTAAAGTAACTATCTATTGTGTTTACTTTCATTGTTTTAACCGTAATCGATAATCTATATATCTCTTGTTTCACTGTGATCTATATGAACAGCAACGACATCCTGCCTTCAAGCTCTATGGACAGCCATCATTCAAAGATCTACTAAGTATGCAAGGTTGTGAAGATACAATCGCCATTTCCCCAACAAGAATCTCTCTTCCAAAACCATCGCTTCCACTCTGGGTTGGGTCGAGAGAATCTGACCGACAATTCCCCGATGTTGAGACCAAAAGAGAATCAGACCTGTTCGATATTTCAAAAGAAGATTACCCTTCGATCAAGCAAATAAGAACAGGTAAATACATTTAAGAAATATTTGTAACACACACACACACACACACACACACATATATATATATATATATATATATATATATATATATATATATTATACCAAAGTCACCATTGGCTATCACGCATTACCGTGAAAATGGGAGAGTAAATTAACGTATAAATGCCAAATTCAGCGGGCATATTAGCAATGTGCCAGCAGAACTCAATAGGATGGGCCTAGAGTATTGCATTTACGCTATAAATGACTGTTGGTTGTTAGCCTACTTAAAGTGCTCCATCAAGCGAGAGTTTTAACCAATTATTAATATATATATATATATATATATATATATATATATATATATATATATATATTCAATAATGTAATAATGTAATAATAAATAAGAGTATTACAAATTTGATATTTCAGAATTTAAAAAATATAAAATAAAAATATACACAGTTAAAACAATCGGCGCGTTTTTTAGGATGAAGAATTTTCAGTATTTACATTGTTTTTCAACGTTGATACTTATGAGTATACTACGTTTTAGCCGGCCTTCTTGTGGTACTGTTAGCATTTATGTACAGTAGCGTTTTTCTCGCAATTAAATATTGTTGATTGTTTGTGTACATTGTTGTTTCTGAAGGACTTGAGCCCGTTGATGAGTTGAGTGGATTTTGCTAAATAAGAAACCTTAATAAACAGAAACAAGCAACAATAGTCATATTTCAATACGGGCAAAACATCATGTAAACATGAAGAACACCTGAGAGTATATCGGCCGAAACATAGTAAAACTAGAAATATCACCGGTGATTAGTCCTCGACCCCCCCCCCAAAAAAAAAAACAACAACAATATAATTAATGCTTAAAGATAATTGTAAATATGTGTTGTTTATTACTAATTTTAATGTGGTAAAAACAAATTTCCGAAAACTTTGCTGTGTCATGTCTATTTTTTCTTATATGCATTTCTGTAATGAATGTAAATGCATTCATAATATAATGAAGTTTGTTACAATACCAAAAAATATTGCATTAAACCGTAACAAGGATATAAACCCACTTGCATAAGTAAATACTACTATATTTGTAGAATACAATATATACACAGTAGAGGTGATAGATGTGAAGAGTTACGGACGAAGGGGGCGAGGGGGCGAGGGGGCGCGATCCCCGGACGCCAAAGATCATGAGTGGTCATGTGCCCCCCCCCCTGTCATGACCAAGCCTCCAAAGCGCACGCATATTAACTGGGCGCCATCCTCGTTGATATGGTATTTCAGAAATTGAAATTCAATTAAATGTTTACTATTCAACATTCAAATTCTATTGACTGGCGAAAACAAGTAAAGCATCTCGTACATAATCCATGTTCTTGATTGACTTACACAGTCGTTTCAGATTAAAATGGAACTTTCAGTTATTGACTAAAGACGCGCTGTCGTTCTGTTTTCGACGGCGTTGTCCGTTAATATTATTTAGTTTAATTGTTCTTTTACTTAAGAAATATTCCAGAATACATAAATATATTAATTACTGATTGCAAAAAAAGAAAAACAATAACAAAAGTTCGGCGACAATAATAGCGAAATGTAAGCAACTAACAATAATTTCGGTGACTAAACTAGGAAATAACACCAAGGTCGTGTTTACTAATTGATTCTGAATTACCAGAAGAAAAATCGACTTTACTTTATTATTGTTATGGTGCCGTACCTATGACGAACATTTGGACTCGTTCATTCTCAATAAATACTGGAAGCATTACGCTTCTCACTTGTTGTACAAACCCCAGTCCGTTCAGCCTCTCATTAACTTCGGTTGATTGAGGACGTCGGGATGGGATAATACCAGTCGAGGATCCGTTCTCGACAATCAGTCCGACAGGAACTGAGCCATTTCGGTAACCTTTTATCTGCCGGGCTGAGGTATACTGTCCTGGGTTTTCCTAGGAGGTGCACCCTCCCAGGTCTTGCCTTCCCTCTTTGGGGAGGAGTAAATTTATTGCTTGCTGCCTGAGGCGCCCCGACCGGGGAATGCCAGGCCAGAGTGCTCCCTCTTTAGGGGCACTGGCTTGATCTCCCAACCTTCCCGACCTTGTGCACATATTCCTGCGGTGGGAGAGAATTAAATACCGTTGTTCAACTCCCAGTCTACACTGGCAGTCAGGACTGACAGTCCACTTCTTTTGTTTCTCTGTTGTTGTCTTTTCTCCAATATATTTGTTTTACCTAAACCCCGTGCCCGTGTTCTCATTCCGGCTCATACACAGGACTATAACAATTGACGACGAGATATTCGAGCTTACCCGGGACCCCACCACAACAATTAACAACAAAGTCATCGAACTTGCACGGGACCCAACAACAACTGTCGGCAAGATATTCGAATCTACAAGGGGCCCTACAACAATTCGCGAAAACCTTTAAAAAGGACCTCACAAAAACTGGTTACGAGGTATTCGAATTCACACGGGAACCCACAACTGTAAATCTAAAAAAAAGACATCACAAAAATTGGCTACGAAGTATTCGAATTTACACAGGAAACAAAAACATTATGGATTTTTCTTGAGAACCTTCAAAAAACGACGCCACAACGACCGCAGAAATATGCGCACAAGGTCGGGAAGGTGGGGAGATCAATTTACACCACTACAATAAACTGACAGCGTAGTTACAGTAAAAGATTCGGGAGAACTTTTTAAAATGGACGCCACAACTGGTGACTAAATGTTTATGAAAAACCGTAAAAAAATTTTTTAAATTTGGAGAAATCGACTACAAATTCAGCAGACAACGTCCTAATTCAAAAAACTAGCTTACTGGTAGAAAATAAGAAGACAAAACACGTAAGACCAACTTATTATTCTCTTAATTGAAGAAAGGTCAGTGATTTTTGTTTTAATTGCTATTCCAACACTGTTGTAATATTTAACAATAAGGGAATATATTATTTTTTTCTCTCTCCAAAAGAGAAAGTTACTTCTGATGAAAGAAAAAAAAATTGAAACCGTATTTTTATTTTTTTTCTCTGACTAAAGTGCTGACCGCAAATTCTACGGCTACGCATTACGCGTAAAAGCGTACTAAAAAAGCGATTTTTTTATCGAGAAAAAAGGTTTTATACATTTTTACAACTAAGATTACGTCTAGCAAGTATAATCAAGCCGTACCCGAAAGAAAACATTTACTTTCTAACAAAAAAGACACACTTTAAAATATGGAAGAATAAAAAGCGACGATTACGGAATTAGTAAAATTTCAAATCCAACAGCAACTCGAACATAATAAAGAGGCAGACGGGAGACTACATAAAACTGAGGAATGATTTCGTTAACAAAATGAAAAGCTTATAGAGCAAAAGAAAGAAGCCGAAGACAGACTTATAGATCAAAAGAGAGAAACTGACAAAATTATTTTCGAACACAACAAAGAAGCTGACGAAAAGATTGAGATATTAATGCAAACACTATCGCTTAGAGGCCAACATAACGAAAACGATAATGCTTTTTCGCAGAATGCCGTGTGGAGTTCGATCGACAACTTCACGTATTCCCCTGATGAGGAGAAGACTTTTGCTTCGTATTTTAGAAGATATGCCGACTTATATAAAATTGATTGCGAAAACTGAGCAGATTCTAAAAAGGTTCGCCTGTTACTTAGGAAATTAGGCACCGCCGAACATACTAAGTTCGTGGATTTTATTTGCCTCGAAAATTGAATTCTAACAGAGCTTTTTAACCCACAGACTTCGTTATTTCACAAACGCTGGAAGTGTTTGAACCTGGTAAAATAAGACGACGAAGATTATTCAACGTTCGCATCAGTAGTAAATAAGCACTGCGACGACTTTAAATTATCCGAACTTATTGTGGTGATCATTTTTTATGTTTAATCTTCGTTCAAGGATTGGTATCAGGAAAAGACGCTGAAATAAGCAGGATTCGAAAAACATCGAACAGTCGGGCATTGCACACATACGAAAAGTACGTCAAAATCAACTCTCATCCAAAACCAATTCAAATAAAAAAACGGGATTTCCACGTCTCAAAAACAAACCAGCCTTATAAAAATAAATTACCGCCAAGTAAGTCTACATTGGCTAACAGAATGCCCATTTCGTTTTAAAACCTGCCTTATTTGTAAAAAAAATCGGATACAAAATTTCGCATTGTAGAACGATGAAAGGAAATAAAACGCGGGTAAAGACTATCAAACATGGCGATAATATTATAAGGAGATATGTTCAGGTTGAAATCTTAAATAAAAAAGGAAAACTACAATTGGATTTGGGTTCAGACGTGTCAATTATTAACATGCGGTGTAGTGTAGGGAAGAGAAGAATAAGAGATCCGTATAGATTTGTAAAAGTTTTATTCACAAAAGAAAACTACAACAAATAAAGTTAAAATTATAGTGGAAACGAAAGAAAGTCTAACGGACGAGTTGTTGTTTTTATTATTATTATTATTATTATTATTATTATTATTATTATTATTATTATTATTATTATTATTATTATTATTATTATTATTATTATTATTATTCATAGTGTGCCGTTTAGTTTCTCAATTTGGCCATTGCCTTCCGGGTGATATCTACTCGTTTCTTGAAGTCGCAATGCCTTCCCCATGTAAGTAAATAGTAGTTTCCTCTGACAGAAAAGCAGTTGCTCTATCTGTGTGAATCAAGAGTAGCCGCAATACAGTTGTTACTAGCATCTGTTTCTACTATAAATTCTTTTTCTTGGTCAACCGTTACCAGCATAGCATCTTTCAAGTCGTTCTTCAGCCCTATAAAAGAGTCAAATGCTGCAGAAGATAATAGGAATTCTCTATTGCGGTTTAGTGCTAATATTTTCTTTGAAAAATTCTGGATAAATTTGCTGTAGTAGGAGAACATTCCAATAATCCGTCTTTGTGATTTTAGATTTAGAGGAGGTGGCATCTCAAGTAGAGGTTTAAGGCGATCGTAGTCGGGCGATATCTGGTTGTTTTTGATAATGTACCCAAGTAAAGTTATAGTCGAGACTGGAACAATGCTTTTATTCTTATTAAGCGTGATGTTGTACTGTTTAGCGACCTCATAAAATCTTTGAAGATTGTAGTCATTCTCTTTTGGATTTTTCCACAGATGGTAACGTTATCTACGTAGCCAAATGTATCTAATAATTGCTCTCGGATCACAATGCCGTCAATGGTTCTTTGGAAGGCGCTTACTCCATTAGTAACTATAACTTCCAACCTCTGATTATCTCAGTTATCTCTTTGAAGTCCAACTTCAAAGTGAACGTCCCAAAACAACAAATCAACCCTCTTTTATCTCCAACCAGGAGCATCTCATTTACGTATCAGGCCCCTCCGATTAACCTCAGAGGAATGACTGTGGCTGGTTCTTTAATTCTGCACAGTGTACAGATCTTCTCAGCCTTTTCAACCCATTCAACAACAGACGGTCCAGTGGTAGATCCATCAAACTCAGGTATCAAGCGAAAATCGAATTTGTCCATTTTCTGCCTTTCGAGTCACCACACACCAAGCGCCGAGATAGCTTATAACTTCCAACCTCTGATTATCACAGTTATCTCTTTGAAGTCCAACTTCAAAGTGAACGTCCCAAAACAACAAATCAACCCTCTTTTATCTCCAACCAGGAGCATCTCATTTACATATCAGGTGGTCACATTGCAGGCATATAAAGAGACAAGACAGCCATTTTTGTTTCTTTCTTCTTCATTCATTTACTTCCACGACCGACCCATTGACCTATGCACACATGCTAGTTAGGTAAGTCCCGCGTTTCCCTACAGTAACACCGAATGGCAGACGAGTAAACTGGTATAATTTACTATCCACCTCGAAAGCTGTAAATGTACGATCCTCCTTACTGATGGGGATTTGATGGTATGCTGATTTAAGATCAAGAGTAGTAAAAAATATTGTACCTAGCTATTTCTTCGACTATTTTACATATACTCGGTATCGGATAAGCGTCTAATTCTGTAAATCTGTTGATTGTGTCGCCATTCTTTTTTTTCGGTTTTCATTTTATGTTACAAGAACCTGCGCTCGCCAAGGTGAAATTGAGGGTTCTATTAGATTTTCCTCCAACAATTTTGCAGTCTATATTCTTATGAATTTGGCGTCAACAATTGTGTGCTGATTGGAGTTGTGTTTGTAGAGAGATGAGTAAATAATGGGGAAGGAGAAACGTTCATGGATGAAAAAAAATATTCCTGATGACTGCCTCGATAATGAGTTCATCCTGCGGTCCATCAAATTTGAAGGGTGCATTCTTATATCTGCAGAGAATATCGTTCCCAATGATTAAGTCGACAAATAAATTCTTAATGACCTCCATTATTATGTTCGAGTGTACCTTATCATTTAGAGAGATATATTGACAGCAATTGTGTGGCGACGTGACTTGGTGCTGATTGGTGTTGTGTTCGTAGAAAGATGAGAAAATAATGGGGGAGGAGAAACGTTCATGGATGGAAAAATATTCCTGGTGACTTCCCGATAATAAGTTCGTCCTCTGGTCCATCAAATTTGATGGTTACAATCTTATATCTGCAGAGAATATCTTTCCCTATGATTAAGTCGACAAATAAATTCTTAATGACCTCCACTATTACGTTAGAGTGTACATCATTGTTTAGAGATATATTGACTTTAGTTTCTCCCACAATTTTCGCACACATATTAGGGTCGGCCAATGATATTGCTTTTTGTTTGGGAATAAGTTTAATGGTTCATTTTTTTTTGCAATGTTGCCGTTAATAAAAGTCCCCACACTACCAGAATCCACCAGAGTGGATCCATTTATTTTACACTTAGTAAATGTGATGTCTTTTTTTCTTCCTAGTCACGCGAGACTAGGGAAATTAGTGTCTTCATTTAACACTGCCGATACGGAAGTGTCTCTTTTTCAAACACTTATTGCAGTTTGAGTCACGGGCCGGACAAAGGCGACGCGGGTGACGGAAATTCCCCCCCCCAAAAAAAAATTTCCTTCGACCTCGTATTTTTTTATGTCGCTGCCAGACTTGTATTTTCTCCTGAAGTGATTATTGGCGCGGAAACTATACTCTCCTGGTTGTAACATGCAGAGTGTTTTTTTCTGCTTGTTCAAGGGATCTTACCATCTCGTATGCTTCTCGAAAAGTTAGCAAGGATTTCTCGAGAAGTCGTTGTCGAATTGAGGGGGAGGAGATACCGCTAATAAAAGCCTCCCACATATACTGGCTTTTATTTATTTCGGCACTCACGGTCTGGAAATTGCATGTTAAAACATGCAACATGAAAGAATCCACTGTTTGCGCCGGTTGTTGTTTTATGGTGATAAGTTGGTGACGATTGTAGACTATATTAGTATGCTTGATGTAGCCTGTGTCCAGAGCTCTTATGGCAGATGTATAGTCGTTTGTGTCACTAATTATTTCGAATACCTTTGCAAAGCATAGAAGTCGGTTTGGTTGCTTCCAGTTATCAAAGGGGGGGGGGGCAAAATAAAAGGGCCGTAATGAAACCATTCATAAACTAACTAAGTTATGAACTAAACCTAACAAAAACTAACAAAGAACGTGTCTTCAGGCTAACTTAAAACGGGACAAAAATCAATGTTCGTTTCTGCAGCTCAATATCCTATACCTAAGGTACGTCTAATTACCACTCTAATCCAGCTCCAGTCACTCTACACAGTCGTGCAACTCTCACCCACCTTCCACCAAAATCTGCCGAAGAGTGTCTCACTCTCTCAGCCCTAATGCGAGCAATAAGGTCGAGAGGCGTGTAGGTCTCAGCTCCGTAGACTGCCTTCATACGAGTCTTCTATATGATTTCTATCATAACAGCTAGTATGCTTAAAAAACAAAAACGTTTCTGTCTATCTGTTGTCGGAGCCCAGTTGTTACATACATTAATAGGATCCATGTCAAAAGACGATATGTTAAGTATACGAACCATGAAACCCGAAACAAGCCTAATCAGCGGTACAACTATGCGGCAATAAAAGAAGGCGTGACTCAAGGTCTCGTCTTCGTCACCGCATCTAACACAAGTCGGCGAATCCGCCAAGCCAGCTGAATGAAGCCTCTTACGGACCCAGAGTGCATTTCTTATCATCAGCCAGATGCGAAGCCTCGTCATTATCGAAGCACCTTAATCCAGGCGCTCAAGGCCAGACTGAACGTAGCTCCCCTCTCGCCAAAGCGAGTCCCTCAATCCATTCATCTCGAACAGTCCCCCTCACCATCACCCGATACAACGCCTTTCGGGACAACAGCATCGTGTCAGAGAGGCTTTCTTTCACCTTTGAGAAGAACTTCAAAGCATGTCTACATTCGCGATAAAAGGAGCACTCGCTTCGGTACAACCTGTGTGCCTCCCCCTCATGCAAGTACACACTTTTTAAAGCTGGAAAGGCTTTCTTAGTGTCTACCTTCCAGAAACTACCGTTTCCCTCAGTTTGTGAACTCATTCGGTCTAGGTAAAACAGCCGAAGTGTATGGCGTCGAATCTCGACGCTTGGCATACACAGACCGCCTTCAGAAGGATGTAGATAACAAATCTCGCGACTGACCATAGGGGCCTTACCAAGCCACAAAAACTTGAAAAGAGCATGCTGCATCTCAAGCAGTGTATCCGACGGGAGAAGAAGTACTGATAGACAATATAGGATGGTCGGATAAATGTGAGAACAACACACCTTCGCTCTCCCATTTAATGAAAAATTTCTACGGATCCACAGACTAGCTGCGGCTTCAATCGCTTTTAATACTTCCGACCAATTTTTCTCCAGCTAAAGATCAGGACTAAACAAGACGCCGAGTAGCTTGCAAGGCCCATCAGTCCAGCTAAAAGGTTCCTGCAGGGATACACCCTTCCAGGCACCAATGCGCAAACCCACATACTTGTCGCAGTTAATTTTGGCCCCTGTTAGTGTTTCATACATTCTGATTTCTCTGTCGACAACACTAATCTCGGCATTGCTCGTTACAAGCACAGTTAAGTCGTCGGCAAAGGCGGAGTACTTCAACGTGATCCAAGAACCTGCCAAAGTAATTCCACGCAGGACCGGATTCACCCGTAGCCTGTTAAGGAAGGGCTCCAATACAAGTAAATAGAGCATCGGTGAAAGCGGACATCCCTGTACGCAGTTCAGCGGCCATATTTGTTCTTCTTCAGGCGTTCTTTTTAAACTATCTCTAATTACTAAATCTGGGTGTTTTTTGGGTAGCCAAGGAAGCCATCTTCGCCTTAATTATAGTTAGTTAGACACTATCCCCCGCCTTTACCGCTCGATCTAATCTAGACTCTAGTGCCACTTTAGCTACCCTAGTTGTTTGATTGAGTCGTCGGCTAAAATCGGCAGTAAAGGACCTAATTACTTTCTTAAAGTGAACCCACTTCCTATTCCCAATTATAGTTCCCGTCAATTCATGCTGTAAGGTTAGTAATAGCTGTTCTTGGTAGCCCTTCACATCGAACAACAAAGTGTTGAGCTTCCAGTACCCAGCCAATCTAGGCCAAGGTCTATCTAAGTTTACACGAACCCGAACAAGTTTATGGTCCGAGTAAACTATATTATGAAAACTTGGGCATTCTAATCGACTCTCCTAATTAAGAACCGGTCAATATAACTCGCAAGTTGTACCGAACCAGAGCCGCGCCTAGCTGTCCAAACCCATACTCTATCACGGGGCTTTTCATTCTGGAATTTATCGATAATATCAAACTTATCGAGAAAGTCCCGAAATGCCTTAGGATCCCCATCTGAGTTAGTTCACCTAGCCCGATTACGATCTATATCGGGATCCAGGACCACGTTCCAGTCGCCCGCTAAAATGACCGTCCGATTTGTATTCATGAACTGCTCGATTCGCCGGAAGAAGGGGGCAAGCTCAGTATGGCTATTCGGCGCATAACCACAATGAGTCGAAATGCCTTATCTTTTATGGTAATATCCAGAACGCCCAGCCTTTCTTCCGGATCCATGAAACAAGGGTCACGTGATGCATCTAAAGACTTAATTACTAGCTCTTGGGTGAGAATCAAAGTACGTTGAGTAGACGTGAACACCCCAGCGCACCAAAATGGTCATCTCGAATTAAGTGGGTTTCCTGAATACAACATATATTCACTCTAAGGTACTGAAGGTATGTAGCAACTCGAAATTTACGAGAGTTGGCCCTCATCCCACGGACATTTAAACTAGCTAGATAGAGAGCCATTGAGATTATCTTAGGGTTGAGTTCCAGAAACGAACATCGATGAGATCAGGATGCCGATGGCTCTCCCAAAAGAATGCATGGCCACCTGAACATCGATTTGCCCGGTAAGGCAGATGCCGCCAACATCCAAGGTGTAGGTTAGTTTTGCTATCCTATACAGGGAAGGGTGTAGACGAACGGGGACCCTCCCAACACACTCTTTTCTTAAACACATTAAATTATCGGTTTTGAAAATTGCTATTGGAAGAGTTAAATTAAAAATAGTATTCGTCTCCTCCAATATCTGCCACAGTCCTTTGGCTTCCGTTGTTTGTTTTTTTCGTATTACTGTGAGCACTCTCGTAGCGTTAGGGAAGTTAAGGGGGTATTGCACAGATTTCTCAACCACTTCCCGAAGCGCAAGTAGTTTTTTCATATCGGATAGTTTGTGACTTTTTGCAGTGTCCTCTTGGACGTCAGTTGCTACACATAATTCTTGTCCGGATAGAAAGCCAGTCTTTTTTCTGCCTCTTTCTAGGGGGGGGGGGGCTTCTTTGTCTTTTCTGAGTTGGAGAGGGGGTGGATGGGGCATATATTTCATTGGGAAATGAGAAGGGGTGCTTTGTGATTGTGGTGAAGCGGGAGAAGGCTGTTTTGTAGAGCCTGTAGGGGAGTACTTTTGGGGGTGTTTTTCGTGGAGACAAATGGAAAAGGCTTTCGAGAGGAGTCTGGCTTGGAATTTTTTGTGGGGCTTAAGGGAATGAGCTTGTATTCCCTGTCTTTTATGGGACCTGTGATTGGTGGGGTCATTGATTTGGGAGTCGAACGAATTTTTGTCTGCGCGGGAATGGAGGTGGATGTTTTTTTTGTTTTAGGGGACGGCTGATAGCTTGCTTTTGGAGAGGGGGGTTGACTGGCGACTCAGGGTTTGATTGCTGAGGGTTTTTTCTATCTTTGTCCAATTTTTTTAGCTCTCTCACTTCAACATATTTATCCTTTCCAGGATCTTTCCTAAACATTTCCTCTTCCCTCATTTGCTCTAAGGATACACGACCTGGCGTTTTTCCCCCGGGCACTAAAATCCACTCATTCCTTTCTTCCTCTTTACTTAGAAGATGGGAGAAGATGGGAGGCGGAATTTATTGGCATCGCCACTCTTTGTGTTAAGGGTATACCTAGGTGTTGGTGCACTTGTTTTCGTAGTAGTGGGCTTTGTGGTAGTAGTTGGCTTTCTTTGAGGGCAAACAATAGTGAGATGCTCTATCTGTTCGCATGTCCAACAAACGGGTCTTCTACCAGCTACAATTATTGGCAATTCCTCCCCACCAACTTGCATATAATAAGGCATGTTGTCAAAAGCAGACTTATCAAAGATGATCTCAAAGTTCCATGTTCCTGGTTATTCGTCCCAGTTAACCGAAGTTATTTCCACATATCTTAGTAGGAAAGCGCCAAGATGTTCACCGTCGACATGGAAAGGTACATTAAAAATGGAGACTGCCGTTCGTCTTTTTCCCATATATTCCATTCTCAAGATATAATCCTGGGTAATTATCTCGGTTTAAGACAATTTAGAACATGTTTCATCATTTGGGAAGAAAGCATTCCAGGTGTTGAATCCTTTACAACGAATAATTCGTTGTGGCCTATATCAGACTGTTTCTAAAAGTTTGCAAATTAGGTCTGCTGAGGCTCTTATGGTTTATTAAAAACTTTTAACTATACTTCGTTTTGTAATCTCTTCCAGTTTTGGAATGTCTACAATTAATCCGTTTTCGGTAGCCACGTGTGCGCATTTCTTTGCCTTCCCAATGAATTCTGGCACGTTTATAATGATTTTAGGGGCTTGCTTCAGGTCCTTTCTTTTGTTCGTCAATAACATCCATTACGTCGGTCGACATCGGGCTACTTGTAGCCGTCGCCATTAGTTATCAAATAATTGATAACAAGAAAAAAAAATTTTTTTAATCCCCCCCCCCAAAAAAAAACGTGCCAAAAATCCAAATTCAAAAAGTTCAGCAACAACAGCCGCAAAAACAACAACAGCAACAGCAATAACGGTAAAAAAATAGCAACAATAACAGCAGGTAACAATCCAAATAACTAAATAAGAAATATCAGTACAAACGCTTTCGATATCGGGTTGCAAAAGAGAGCTACAACGAATAAAGTTAAAATGACGAAGCATTTATTGTGGAAACGAAAGAAAGTCTAACGGACGAGTTCATCCAGTGGGGGAGGGGGTAAGAATATTACTTGCAAACATGGAGACGGTTGGGAAAACCGACCATATTAAGAACCAATCACATTGCCAGAACAGAGACTGGTGAAAAAAAATATTCGAGGGTGAAATAATTTCCGACATGACTTTTAACAGAACGGCGAAAAAAGTAAAAATTTACCTATTAAAAAAAACTTAGACCTTATTCAACTATTCAAATTATGGAGATTATCAACCAAGAATTCTTGCCAGAAGAAAATAACTCTGACGACCGGATCAGAAAAACAAAAAAAGGATTTTGTTTCAACATATTAATCGTATGAAATAGACTCAAAATAAATTGCCAACAGAAATGACAGAAATTAAATTACATCAGGAAACAAAATGCGCGCTGAAAAAAGCGAACACCGGACTGAAAGAAGTGAAGCCAAATTATTTGAATAACAAGTGGAAGGTTAAAGAGAGTTAAGTCATAGTTAAAGAACTACAATTATTAAAGTTACAAATCGAAGAGTTTTCTGGAGAACTTAAAACTATAAAAGATAAGATGACTTGCCTTGAAGTCCAATGTCGAAGAAAAGGCGACATTTTTTCAAAATTGAAAGATGTGCTGAAAAGTTAGACATCTAGAATTCAAAGCTGGAGGATATCAAATATGAATTTGATAGAGGTTATCAGTTCTCTCATAAGAAACAATACTAGACTCCTGAGGAGGTCAGGCTTGGGAGGGGTATGGTGCCGTACATATGACGAATATTTGGACTCGTCCATTTTCAATAAATACTGGATATATTACGCTTCTCACTTGTCAGACAAACAGTCCACTTCTCTAGTCAAACCGGGCTAAATAAATAAACAAAGAAACAAACACCACGCACTATTACTTTAGAATTTATAATGGGGGGTTAGTTTCGCATAGAACTTAAGCGTAGCATGTTGCTATTTTTTGTTTGTTTGTTTTTTACTTACCAAGTATTCCAGAAAACATAAATATATAAATATGAACAATATCCGTACTTCGTTTCTTAATAACATCTTCGTGTTTTCCCATTTTTCCTTTAAACAATTATAGACTCACTCCGGTAGTTTAATATTGGGTCCGTAATTTCTTGAATAACCCAAAAAAATCTACGACTTTTCTACATCACCAACAAAATTTGCAGATTCATTCTAGGCGAAAAAAAAACTTTTAAAACAATTCGGTTTAAATTCTGTAGAAGTACCAAACAAAGCACACACAATTTTAGAATTTACAGTGGGGAATTAGTCACTGTTTTTTATTAACTTACGAAGTATTCCAATTGTATTAAGAATACCCGTTCTTCGCTTCACTCCCGTAGTTTAATGTTAGGGCCTGAAAATTCTTGATTAAATATACTTTCCCGTGTAACATCGGGACACAATGTATTCAATAATATTGAAGATTATGCATAAACTTTTAAAGCAAGTAAGCCTAAAATCAGTCAATTTCTGGAAATTTCGACTTCGAGATCTCGAGACTGAATATGAAATCTCGAGATTGAGAAAATAATGTCGAGACTGAGAAAATAATCTCGAGATTGAGAAAATAATGTCGAGATTGAGAAAATAATGTCGAGATTGAGAAAATAATCTCGAGATTGAGAAAATAATGTCGAGATTGAGAAAATAATGTCGAGATTGAGAAAATAATCTCGAGATTGAGAAAATAATGTCGAGATTGAGAAAATAATGTCGAGATTGAGAAAATAATCTCGAGATAATAATGTCGAGATTGAGAAAATAATCTCTACTCTTGATTTGCGGAATAATTTGGATCATGTTAAAAAATTACCTGGGGTTATCTTCTAACGTGTATTTTTTAGCTTTTTTTATTCAATTATTCTAGATATTCATTAATCATTCTCCTTCGTGTCGCATTTGCATTTCTGAGAAAGAATACTGCGACAAATAAATTTGACTCAAAAGCAAGTTCAAGAACTGGGCATTGATTTGGATGTCTGCGTAACTCACATGGAAGCAGCCAAAATTTTCTTTAACCGAAACAGGGACGTTTTGGTGTCTGAATCGATTGATCTAAGAAAAACTAAATGCGAAGAAAATGGTAATTCTAGTTGAAAAGCAGATTAGAAGACATGAATCAAACGCTTAAAATACGAATGTTATGATTGGAACTGAGCTGGAAGCAAGATTTGACTCTATGCCTTATTTGCGAACTGTGTTCGCTGAATTATCGTCACCAGCAAACACTGAAGAGTGGTTGCAACAAAAATGTAACAGTCTCGGCAAAAAATATGCTTGATGTACATTTGAAGGTTCTTCGTCTTCGAGACTTTTTAGCGACAGTTTCCGATGATGGCTAAGATGAATCCATCGGTGGCAAGTGCAAAAAACAGTGGCAAATATTGTTATTGCTATGCGGCTGTTTTTTACTCTTACCGTTTCTGTTAGACCCTTATAAATATTATTAGATTTATTCCGAGATATCTCCTTCTTCCAAATACGTCTCCCGAAAAGAGGATAGCAACCATATTCCCGCCATATAAGTTTTCTATTCACACGTCACTTTTCTACGCTGTGCCCAAGGGAAATTACTTTGCGACACCGAAATTATAAACTTTCGACTCCCTCAAAATCATCTACATAATATACAGGTTACAGGCCTCCAAATCAAAATAATAATCGCTCCTTAACAAAGAATACAGGAATATCGGAATTCAAATACTGAACCGTTGGGGATGCCTGTTTCTTATAGTAACTGCAACACTTTTTCATTATTTAACGAACACATGATCGCTTGCAAATGCAACCATCAAAGTGATTTTTACACACGTAAGTAATTTTCGCCATTCGAACAATCATTCATTCTTACCTAAATAATATTATTATCAAACAGTCAAATCAAAATAAAATCATATTTTCTCTAACATTACAATTTAAAATATATCTGTATCTAAATCTACTTTACTGACTTTATTTCGAAACAAACAAGTCCATAAAAATCTTTCATAAAAAATGTGTTCAATTCCATTGTCGGTTTTCGATTGCTTTTATTTACATGCATTTGTTTTACAATTCAACTAATTATTTATTTCATGTAACCTTTAACATTCCATTATGCAAAATGATATTTTCAAATTCTAGCGAACACATTTTTCATGATTTCATTTATTTTTTTTTATTATTTAGAATTGAACAAATTATCTATCGCACGTAAACAATATCATTTTCCATTTCATTATCTCAATTTAACATTTGAACGAATTTTAGTCAAACATTATAACAAAAAACAACAACGCAGCGATTAAAACAATGATTTAACATTCGATTTTCGCGGCATTATCAAGTAAATTTTAACTTTCTTTCATTACAATAAGTCGAGTTATCAAACTGTGAGGTGTCACTATTGTAGAATTAAACGATTTATTTATCGAATGCAAACTTCAACATCTGTTTTCCTAACTGACATTGCTCAAGAACAGAACAGATGACGTAAATAGGTCACAAACCACATGAAAACATATTCGCTACGTATTAAAAACAAAACAAAAAAACATTTAAGATTTTAGACTGTGGGATTTCTTAAACAAATATTATCTGCCTTCAATACGGCGCAGATTAATGAACGCTGCCTTTGCCTACAAGGATTCATTTTAGGCGAATTAAAAAGAATTTGTTTGTTACTACCACACTCACTACCAACTTTTTACAATTGCGTTTTATACAAACAATGTTTTGTATTCGTTAAGTGACACTCCCCCTCCCCGCCTTTTTCCATGATTTCATTTATTTGATTTTATTTAGAACTAGCAGGACCCGTGTCCCGGCATTGCCTAGGTGAAATATAAAATAATTATTTAACTTTTAAAAATAACTTTTAGAGTATCATTTCTTAAAAAAAAATCATCAGAAAAGGAATCCACTGTAAGTAGTTTACGCAACTGAAATAGGATTTAAATTGCTGGAAAGAAATTTACGGTAAATCTTTACTATCACATCCGGAGCAGTTCCCCCCCCCCCTCAAAAATAGCAAATTAGAGGGTTGCGATTACATGTAAACAGCCTGAAAAACTATCCGACATTTTTTTATTTTTTTATTAAAATTTTAGATCTTAAGGTGGGGGATCACTTTTCTATATAATTTAACGTAAAACGAGTACCCACTTCCTGGACAGTTAGTGGTAAATCGAGACTGGCTTCTAAATTTGGGGTGGGGGCACTTTTGTTTTTTGCGTATCTAAATTATTTTTTTCTGTTTGAAATATACATGGGAGGGTGCTATAAAAAATGTTCAATTTCTTAGATTTTGTTGGGGGGGGGGGCGTTTTTTTAATTCTGAAAGTAGTCGCTACTTTCAGAATTAAAAAAAAAGCCCCCCCTCTAAAAAAATGTAAGAAATTGACATTGACAAAAAAATTGACCATCATGGAAAATAGCCGTGACGATAACGAACGTTAACGAACTTCACCGAACAATCTACACAATACAAACAGCACTGTTTTTTGTTTAATTTTTACCCTAACCTAACCCTAACCTAACCCTAACCTAACCCTAACCTAACCCTAACTGTAATCCTAAAGTAAGTTTTAGTTTTAGTTTGCAAAGTCGGTTCGTTTGTGTAGAACAATCGGAACTTGATTCGGCTTTCTCCCGAAAGTCGGAACTACTTACACCACAACTGCAAATTTCTGGATACCTATCCCAAAAAAGCACCCCAAAAATTACTCCCCATCTACACACAAAAAATATGCAAAAAAATGTATCTTCAAACATTATTTAAAACTAATGCAATAAAAATATACACTCCATCTAGCACAAAGTTTGATTTCCCTTAAATATTGAAAAAAAGAATTTGTTCCACGTTCCATATTACAGTTAAATGGCCCGGAAATAGGTGCTCATTTTACATTAAAGTTATATAGAAAACTGATCCCCCACTCTAAAAGCTAATTTATTCTAAAATTCTTTTTTTCGGATATTTTTTAATAGTTAAATCATTCTTTTAGATCCCTCCACCTCTCAGCAACGCTGAGCCAACCGGTCCTGTTAATATACACATATAATATATGTATGTAGACTATATATATATATATATATATATATATATATATATATATATATATATATATGAGTTATGAGGTTGAAAAAGACTAGATATACATTCGGATTGTACACATTATAAGTTATTTCGACCTTAACTAGGTCTCCTCGGATGTGTTTCCAACCACAATTCAAACCTCGATGAAACCTAGTTACGGTCGAAATAACTTATAATGTGTACAATCCGAATGTATATCTAGTCTTATTCAACCTCATAACTTATTCATACTCTGTTTGAACGGACATAGAGCTCTCTGATTCGAATTCCTATCAAAAGTGATCGAACCTGAAAACTATATATATATATATATATATATATATATATATATAAGAAAATATAGGTAATGAGCGAAATGGATAGCGTCTCTGAAATCAGCATACCAAGATTAGCCTAGAACACCTGTTCTTATGCTTGCCTCAATTTTTTGGTAAACCATTTGTTATTTAAGAGAAAGTGGGTCACGTGTTCGATGAATCCAAACTGCGTTTTTTTTTTGTAAACTTATTATTATAAGTAAACCTTATGTTTTAATTGGGTTCTTACATGAACGTTGGTTCTTTAAAAGTCGGTGATTATACCTAGTTATTTGTACAGTGGGTGGTTTTATTTTTTCTTCTTCTTCTCGCCTCTGGTTGTCACCATCTGGTCGACCAAGTGTGCGGCAAATGTTTATCATTTGGGAAGTCATACTTCGAAGTTAATCCCATGTACGCCTGTTTAAGTGTATGCACTTGTTCAATCGGATTCCTGAAAAACAACTCTATAAATGACATGGCCTGTCATTGGCAAACAGGACGTAACCGTTGTTTTCGACTGGCGACATCCTTCGACGAAGTGACGATTATGTTATGCAATAAACGTAAACAGTCATTATTTTTTATACACTATTTTATGAACATAAAACTGACACATGCTTTCATTTTACGTCTGGTGCTACCAGATCAGGCTGTCTGAAAATATAGACTTCCTGACCCAAATTGCACCTAACATCGATGTTTTATTGTTTTCTTTTTTCTATTTGCAAAATCGATTCATGTTCTGCAAAGCCCAAAACATAAAACAACAATTTCCCTCCCCTTTCCCTCCCCTCTCCCCTTTCCCTCCCCTCTCCCCTTTCCCTCCCTCTCCCCTCTCCCTCCCTCTCCCCTTTCCCTCCCTCTCCCCTTTCCCTCCCTCTCCCCTTTCCCTCCCCTCTCCCCTTTCCCTCCCTCTCCCCTTTCCCTCCCCTCTCCCCTTTCCCTCCCTCTCCCCTTTCCCTCCCCTCTCCCCTTTCCCTCCCCTCTCCCCTTCCCCCTCTCACTCCTTTCCCCCCTTTAACTCAACCAAACACCATGAATAAATACTTGAACATATGAAAAATTTGAAGCATAAAAACTTTTGCCAAAATGATTGGATTCGGCATTAAATAACCCGAAAAGGGTTGATATGCCATAAAACAAAACAACCAACCAATCATTTTACGTAAAATATTATATCATAAAAATACTGAAAACATTTTTACGATCAATCCTCCAATCTATAATAAAGACCCATGTGTATTTATGTGTAGATTAATAAATATAAATCCGCTTCGTCACACAAATGTTAGCGAGTAAAAAGCGTGTTGGGTGAAGCCATTTTAAGTGGTGAGGGGAAACGAGAAAGTAAATAGCAAGTCAGACGATTCTCGGCCGCCTCAAATGAATTCGAAAATAAATATTCCACTAGAAATAAAACGTCAGAAATGATAATAATAATTGATGAATAGAATTTACTGACGTAATTCCATGATTTTATAGAAATATTAGCGCGAACATTGGCGAAGCATGAATATTTTCCGTCATTTTTGACGAAGGGTGGACGTAAATGAATAAATGCGAAAGTTTTTTTCATTTATCCTTACTACTATATTATCATCAAAACAGATTACTCTTATTTAAATCAATTACAACAGAATACTTTGAAATTTGAAAATATTTAGTATTGATGAAATACATATAAAGATCTGTCAAATTATGGTTAAAAAATAATAAATTAATGTTTACTGCTATTTATTTTAAATTTTAGTGTGTTATGTTTCGTCGATATTAACAGTAATTAATTAAAGTAATTCAATGAAAAAAAAGAATAAATCCCAAAACCTTTCTTGAAATACTTTTCAAGGGAGATAATTTAAAGGAAACTAATACGTCTTAGCTAGTTAGAAAGAAAGATATACCGATGAGGCATAAAAGTTCACAACTAAGGGGGTGACTGCTCTCTCTCTCTCTCCCTCCCCCTCTCTCTCTCCCCCTCTCTCTCTCTCTCTCTCTCTCTCTCTCTCTCTATCTATCTATCTATCTATCTCTGGGAGAGGGCTGTTTAAAAACAATAAAATAAAAAAATTAGCGTTGTCTTATTCTCTCTCTCTTCTTTCTCTAACAACGCCAATGTTTTTTTTGTTATTGTTTTAAAGCACAGATTTACGAGATAAAAGAGCAAAAAATTACAAATATACGTAGTCTGAAATAAAAACGTATTTCACTTGAAATCAAGGCGATATGGATTGCCTTGCTTAAAATACATCGCTCCTCCCAATAAATAAATTAATTAAAACAGCCATGCTGACCATTCTTGATTAACACTTGTTTTATTTCTGTTTAATTTACCCAACGGAAAAGAGGGGGGGGTCAAACAATTCTATCTACAATAGTCTGCTTACTTCTACTATTTAAGATTAATTCCTATTTCAATCACGCAAATTATGTAGAGTAAAATAGGTCTCCGCGTTACTCATAATCAACTTATATATTTTTTAATGAAACCATGTTTTAGTTAAAAAAAAAACTGGAAAAAAACCCATTAACAACCCTAAATTATGTTAGGTAAATAGGGTAGTGTAGTATATTTTCTGTTGCCATGATACCATACTCGCAGGCATTACCTTCTCCTTTTATGGAGGTGCCGTTATAGATATTACCTCCTCTATTTTTGCGACGGTATTGTAGTATCTGTTCTGTTGTCATGATCTCATCTGAACATGCATTACCACCTCCTCTAAGGCTTCACATCCTCCTTTGCAGAGTAGTGTGCTATATTTGCATTTTTCATCTTCTGAGGGTCAGTTCGTTCATCATGATATCATTCTCACAGCCTAGCAAATATATGCGACCGGGGCGAGCATATATTTGCTAGTATATATATATATATATATATATATATATATATATATATATATATATATATATATATATATATATATATATATATATATATAAGTGACGATAAAAGCCCTTTTTACAATGCGTGACAAATTTTTTATTTTTTTATTTTTTCCAATTAATTTCGGAGGAATCCTCCATCATCAGAGATATATTTTTTTACTCTTTTTTTTTATAAAATAAACAAACTTTTACTTTTGTTTATAGGTAAGACGTCCTTGGGTTGGTGTGACGTTATCCGCTAAGTTTTAATAGGCGGTTTTGAGAAGAACGGAAATGCCAGGGCATGCCGGGAGGTTAATTCTTTTAGATATTGTTCGTTCTTTTAAAAGGACTTTTATCGTCACTTATATTACTTTTCATTCAATGCTTATAAAAATGCTCAGTTCTAATTGGTTCGATTGTGCGACATGTTGCAATACCGAAACACTCTTATGACTAAAAAGAAAACAATACTGTCAATGTGTGCCAGTTCATTAAGAAACCAGTTTTCCAACCTTTTTTTGTTTTCCAGTTTGTTTTACTTCATTCATTTTATGTGACGTCTTTTTCGGGGAAAGGGCATTTCAAGGAATTCATATTCTTTCTATCCAACAGGAAAATACATTTTTTGTCTGGATGTCGGTACAATAGTCTGCAATGCGAACAATCAATATTGCGAGTTCTTTGCATTCTTCTGAGCAGAAGTATTTCATAACATTGATAAAATAGCACTTGATTACTTTAAATCCATTAAATTTAATACTTGCTAACGTAAGAATAAATAAACACATACAAACGCAAGCAATATCGTTATATATTCTAGCGATAGTACGACACTTAGTTAATGCTAAACTTCTTTCTGACCGCCAGTATGGATTTAGACAAGCACGATCTACTGCAAACATCCTAACGGTCATCTCTGAACGCATGTATCATACACTCGACAAGGCAGGTGAAGCTAGGGCAGTAGCGCTTGATATATCCAAGGCCTTTGACAAGGTATGGCATAAAGGGCTCCTCCTGAAAATACGATCATACGGTATTACTGGGCAATTACTTAATATAATTAGATCCCTCCTAGACAAAAGAAAAATCCAGGTTGTCCTCGATGGCCGTTCATCTAAGCAACATGACATAAATGCTGGTGTACCCCAGGGATCTATCCTTGGACCCTTGTTGTTCCTGATCTATATAAACGATCTCTCTGATGACATAGAGTCTGAGATTGGTTTATTTGCTGATGACACCACCCTTTACTCTCGCCATGTTGGCAAAACCGACGCAATCATATCCGAGGCAATGGCCGAATCTTTAGAAAATGACCTCCAGGCTGTAGTGGATTGGGGTCATAAATGGTTGGTAACTTTTAATGCCGCAAAGACAAAACTCCTTTCCTTCAATAACTACAAAATACCTCTCCAACCATCGATTGTCATGGCAAATAGCACCCTACCTGAGAGTTCATCATTCAAACTCCTCGGCCTAACCTTCACAGGTAACATAAATTGGAACAAATACATTGAAGACATTGCCAAGGCTGCCGCAAAGAAGGTTGGCTTCCTTTACCGTGCTAGTAAACTCCTCACACCTGACATTATCCTGTATCTCTACAAAGCCACCATCCGCCCATGCATGGAGTATTGTTGTCACATTTGGGCTGGTGCATCATCTACTAGTCTCTCTCTCCTTGACAAGGTCCAAAAAAGAATCGCCAACCTAATAGGTCCCTCACTGTCAACCAAGCTCCAGCCTCTGTCCCATCGCCGCAATGTAGCATCCTTGTCCTTGTTTTACAAATACTTCAATAGATTATGCTCCGATGAATTGGCTACTCTGGTGCCCCCTCGACGTAAATTCTCTAGACTAACTCGACAATCAACTAAATCTCATTCATTCACTGTGGAGGTCCCCAGATGTCGGAGAGCCTTCTACTCAAATAGCTTCTTTCCTCGTACTGCTGGCCTCTGGAACTCCCTCCCTACCCCCTGTTTCCCCAACAGTACAGACATGCAGAAATTTAAAACTAATGTAAACAGACACCTCGCTGCGCAGATCCCAATCTAGGTTGACCGCCCCTACCTTCTCCCCTTTTCTTTTTCTCAGTAGCCCCTTACGTCTACAGTGGCGGCCTGCCTTGTTTGGGGTGAACTATGTTTAAAAAAAAAAATCTTATACATAAAATTATGTCTGTCGAATTTAAAAAGTTGGACTTAAATAGCATTTAAGCGGACAACCCAAATTTTTTAATTCAAGCCAATTTTCATGTGTGTTTGTTATATCATGTTATTTGCAATACTTCGCTACAATTTTTTTTTTTTTAAATGACTTAATCAGGTCCCGTAATCATCACCGAAAATTGGCTAAACGGAATAACTCTTATTTTTTTTATTGACAGTTAAGTTTTTTATTTATTTTTATTTATCATTCCAGATTTATTTACAATTACGTCTTCTCGTTCTTTTCTTTATAAACAAAATCAAAGGTTCATTTGTAATTTAAACACTGGTAAATTATTATTATTCTTTTTTCCTTACGTTGCTTCGTTGCTTCGTTGCTTCGTTGCTTCGTTTTTATTAAATCAAAACCAGGTTAAAACGTTGCTTGTATACTGAAGCTAACAACAAAAAAGGTTATAGAACATAGAGATATTTACAATAAGTTGAACATAAATGGAGTTCGGGCAACGTTGGGTCGGGTTAGGGCTATACCTAATATACTGACTTTGGTTTCTCAAATCGAAGAAGGCAACGACTATTTTTATCTTAATACTATTGTCACTCACAGTGTTACACTATTAACTGGCGCTAACTAATAACAATAACAATTAAATGGTTTAGTTTAGTCCAAAGAAGTCCACCCTCCCAGGCTTTACGCATTCTCTGAAAAGGGGTTAGCTTATTGCTAATCGCCTGAGACGCCCTGTCATTACCCGTATTCGTGACTAAAGATATTTTTCTAACGATGGTGTGCTGGCTAGAAAAGGTGTCTGTCGGACGAGAACTGATAAGCAAAAAACACGAAATACAATACACGGTGAAAGAAAAACACAGACAATGATATATAGATATAAAACTGAATAAAGTTTTATTTCGGAGATGTGGTCCTCGAAAGATAGGAGAAACGTATTATTGCTTAAATGAAATGTGATGGGATGTGAGTGCCAATATCAAAATCAATGTAAAAAAAATGTGCGAATATGTATAGAGAGGGAGACGAGGGGGATTTCTTTACTTAGCTGAGGGACGTTCCGACATCCCAGTGGTCTTTATTGAATCCAAAGTTAGTAGACAGAAAATGATGATTCCGCCATCAACTCCGGTTAGCAAGTGACTACGTTTTTTCGCAAGAAGGATTTCTCGACGAGCGAACGCTTCGAAATCTTTTCTCTAACTGACTTCTTATTCAAAAATCCTTTAATTATCAGCCGTGGTGTTTGGCCCGGCAATTCGCATCCTTCTTTTTTGTTTTATATCCCTTTTTCGGGCTGCTCCTTTGAAACAAGTGGGAGGAATGGGATGAAAAGTGAGAGAGAGAGGGCCAAGCACGCCGTGGTCACGTGGCGAGTCGAAAAGTGAAGAAAAGTCGTGTTCACTGTTCTTCCACCTCTCTTAGTAGCAGCCAGGCGGGCGAAACTCGCTCGGTCACCCCCTTCTTTCTCTAAGTGGCCGAACGAGTGAATTGACTCGATCGTAACACGCTCCTATCGGGGTATGCCGACGGGGCTGCTCAGGCATTTTTGTAGGTCAGAGTGTGCTTATTCTAGTGCGCTGGCTTATCAAAACCACACGTGACTTCCTGGCGAAAGCTATAATCATTAATTTTAACTTTTAAAAAATCTGTCCAAAATTTCACAAATTTCTTCTGAAAACCATTGATCATCAGCAAACACATTTTCTATTAATTCAAAATAAATGTCTTAACCTTACAGATGGGCGTGTTCTTCATTCAACCAACGACAACTTGAAATTAGAACTTCCAGATGCAATTGTCGAACTTACAAAAACGATTCGTGATTTACAACGAGATTTTCAAAATCAGGTAAGAAACATTTCAAAATCACTTCAATCAATTTGGGACTCGACTGCATTTCTGTGGGTGATGGATTTGTACAAGAAACACCTAAAACTCCAGGAAGGACATTACTAGCGAAGCATTTCGGCCGACGAATGAAATGACAATAGACTAATAAATATCATCACATTAAGTGTCTGATTATGAAACCATAACTGAACTAGAATCCGTTTGTTTTATAGAGAAAATAGACGCATTTTGATAAAAGACTTCATTATACTTGAAGAAGTGTATATTTGTAAAGTAATAAAAGTAATTCAAAGAATGAAGCTGTATTTTTATGTAATTGTTAAATCGACAAACGATTCCGCCTTTGATATGACAATGAACGAAGAGAGTGAACCACGCGGTATTATTAACTGAGTTAATATTGCCATTATTATTTATATAAGATTAGTGGATGCGTGTACGGGCTTTGTCCGGGTAAATTGAAGAACCCAAGAAACTTGTGCTCCCACCTCTGAACCCCATATAAGTATTTTACTCGATTTTTAATTAGCTATATATATTTTAATTGTAGTGTTCTATAACTATAAATAATTGTAGTGTTCTGTAAGTATTATATTTATAAATAATGACCATTTAAGCGTTTATATTATTTCATAACTGCGAAAAAGCATCCTCGCAGCAACTTACGTCGAAGCAAAGAATTCTTTTTTGTTGGGGGTTTAAAGAATTTTTTCTATTCATAAACACTAGAAGAAAAATAATAATTGATATCAATGAAAAAAAAACACATTCCCTTTTGATAAATAAACCGAATAGCTTTATAAATTTTGACAAGTAAAATAAATTTTATAAAGAAATTATTTTCTCAAATTGGAATTTTATTTCAAAAATAATTCAGTAAATCGTGTAAAAGAACAGACGAAAACAGTGCGCGCTCAATTTATTTATATTCTAAGGGACCGTTAAAAATCAATTTTGCCCTAAAGTATTCTGGCCAGTTCCGTCGGCACTCCCTCACGGATAAGAGAGCCTCAGGCGTCAGGCAATAAAACCATCACAACTCCGAAATGGGGTAGTAATGCCTTAGGTGACAGGCATTACCTCTCCACCAAAATAGGTGCTAATGCCTGAAGAGATGACCACCCGTTACTTTTGCAGCTATGATGAATTCTAAATAATATGAAAGCATTGTTTCGTTACTTTGTCTTTCTCTTCTATAGATGACAAAGAAGGCATTTTGCATTTCATTGTTTATAAATAAACCAATGCTTACAATTGGGCTTAAATGTGTAAGTAAAGTAAGTTTTGTAAGATTTCAATTTCAAGAAATAGTTCATTGAATTGGCTTACAGTTACCATGTACGCCTAGAGTGAAGAGTAGGTCAATATAGTAGCAGTTATTGTGAGCGTAGGGCAGCGGCAACATCGATCGTATCCATAGCAACCAGATTAACTGCTACTGTCTCCTGGAGACGTGGCACTCACGACACACACGGCAGTTTGTGTAAACAGGAGAAAAGAACAATAGAAAAGAATATTCTGCCCGTGAACTATTGGGTCACAAATACTATTTGTTTCACTTTGATATCATTTGAAAATTCATAAAAAGTGAGAACATCTGTTGAAACATTTTTCTTGCATAACTAAAAATAATAAGTTGATTTACTTCTATGTGATCCTTATTAAGTAAACAGACGTATTTTTCTATCTAATTTGCATGCGTGTTTATGGTGTGTACTAACACAATATGTAAATTAGCTAAAAAGATAAACATTATTTTTCTAAATGCTCATGGAGATATTAAAGACTATTAGAGAGTGGTTGAATGCATACAGTGATAGATGGGGTGCTTGTTCAGTTAATTACAAAGTACAGCTAATTTTCTAATTAGCTGTAATTTGTAATTAACTGAACAAACCACCAATCTATCACTGTATGTTTAAAATTAAGTGTTTTTCAATCATTACTTAACCCTAGAACTAAAGTATTATCTTAGCATGTATTTTGTGTCATTAAAGTATTATTAATTCAGCTTTAGTATAATGATAGATGCGTACGTGCGATGCGTATTTGTGTGTCTCTAATGGCAATAAACCGACCACATTTTTATTACTAGTCATGATAAATTAAAATAATAAAAGAATAAAGAGTCTAGCTGACCGATTTTGTACATTGCTCAGTAGAGATAAATTGAGCAAAAAGTGTTCAGTTAAGAGCAAAAAGTGTTCATGAAAATTACAGGTAAATGAAACGGGTGAATTAAATAGAAACTACATTAAGTTTAAGAAGAGTTTCTCTCTGTTTACAGAGAAAATGTCGTCTAGGCTAGATATATATGGTTTCCAATATTTCAAAATATGTGTGATTGACTAAGAATAGAAAATAGATCAACACTTAAATTAGCGGCACAGATGCGGCTATCGAAATAACATTGTTGCACAGCGAAATAATCTATAACTAAGATACCTAGCCAATGCAGACGAGGGTATCCACAGAAGTAGGTTTAGTTTTGCAGAAATTAGAAATTTCATTTCTGATAATAGATTAAACAATGTCCAATGGATAGCCATTATTGCAAAGGGTCTTTTCATCATCCTACTCGGTCTTAGAGAGAATTATTGAAGCCGTATGAGTAACAGTTTTAATCAAATTAGTCATTTGTTTTGCGGAACAAACGGAGTCCCAACGAGTATACAGACCAATAAAAGTTGTTTTCCGGTATACCGAAGTAAGAAAAACGGAAGAAGTTTTACAAACTAGAACATAATAAAATGGAAGAGAAGAATTAGCCCCCTTGTCCGCCGTAAACTTGAAAGCTGGATGAATATTATTATATAATCTAAATGTCACCAAGTGATTTCTTATGCGAGTTAATTCTATAGATTTTCCAAATGTAGATCCAAAACATATGAGCAGAAAACTATAAAAACGATAAAAAAATTCAAAGTCACAATCGTAAAAGAAATATTCTTAAATGCGTCAAAACGTGTTACAAACTTCTTATTGCGGAAGCTTCTTATATTATTTGTAAAAAAAAAGTCCGGATTAATTTTTCTTGTTTATTTGTTGCTCGACCCAACCTGACTCTGATTCGTCAATACTTGTCACATGTGTTTCGAAAAACGCATGTGCGAATTTAATTTAATGCCATCAACTTTTCGTAATTATGAAAGATTCCTTCTACGTACAAAATTACGTGTGTGAAGGATTCAATTTTTAGAATCAGTTATTCGTGGTTGAAATCTGCAAAATATTTCACTATAATCTGTTTAACTTCTGTGA